>CM042181.1:5459327-5511827 GCA_023376005.1 Doryteuthis pealeii
AGAGAGATCAAAGCAACCCTATTATCGATTAATAGAATAAAGGTAGCAACCCTATTATCGAATACTAGAATAAAGGTGGTAACCCTAATATCAAATAGTAGAATAAAGTTGCCATCCCTATTATCAAATAATAGAATAAAGGTGGAACCCCTATTATCAAATAATAAAGGTGGAACCCCTATTATCAAATAGTAGAATAAAGGTATCAACCCTATTATTGAATCGTAGACTAAGGTGGGAATCCTATTATCAAATGGTAGAATAATGGTGGCAACACTATGAACAAATACCAGAAGAAAACTGAGAAAGCTATTTTTAAATAGTAGAATAAAGTTGGCACACCTATTATCAAACAGTAGAATAAAGGTAGCAACACAATTATCACAGAATAGAATAAAGATGACAAACCTATCATCAAATAATAGAATAAAGATAGCAACCCTATTATCGAATATAGAATAAAGGTAGCAACCCTATTATCAAATTGTAGTAGAATAAATGTAAAAACGATAATATCAAATAGTAAAATAAAGGTAGCAACCCTATTAACGAATAGTAGGATAAAGGTGGGAACTCTATTGCGAACTAGTAGAATTAAGTTGGCATTGTAATACTATGGTGTTCGCGGGAATCAAATGTAATACTATGGTGGTCGCGGCAAACAAATGTAATACTATGCCGTCCTGCAGGAAGGCACCAAATGTACCATTATGCTTGTTTCGGGCTGTACCTGAAAGTGACCAAATTCACCAATGTTGTTCCACAATTACAACGGACGCGTTTTTAACAATAAAACCTTTATTAATTATACAGTGATAAAAATCATGTACAACCACAAAGGGGTGTTGAAGTTGAAAGGAAGTCGGAATTTTGTGGACTGACTGGCGATATATGTTGAGTTCTGATTCAAATTCAGGACTTTGAGTAGCAAGATGACAAAGCAAAGACGGCGACAAGGGCTGTGAGACGGAGCTATCAATCTGGTCAAGAACCAGCTGTCCGATCTGGTCAAGAACCAGCTCTCCAATCTGACTTGGAACCCTTTTGGGACCTCTTGAATCCAGGGCTCTGAATGGCCAGCCAATAGAAACGCCGTACCAATGGCCCTACAGTGTAAACATCAGGAGGTGTACAAAAACCCACCCACACGGTCGCATTTGATTGGACGGCCAATCAAAATCATGGCCTTAGGTTACACATTTTGGAGGGGGGCAACAAGTCTCCGCCCAAGTTTCCTGATTGGTGAGGCACCTGATATTTTTATTATTATATAAATGGTCTCGTGCCAGACTTATCTGTCAGTTGCTATGATAATTCCCAGAAATTGGTCAATTATGTTATTCTTACTGAATCTATATTTTTAAGTTCTAATCTTTAAACTGTATTTGTTAATTTAAATAAATTTTCTTATCTTGTGCAGTCTTTACAAGAATGACAATATATATATGTATATGGAAACATTTGTATAAAACAGTCATTTGTTTTATATCAACCGACTTTTTAGCCTTTAAAATTTCTTTTTGTTCAAGTAATTTTTTCTTATCTTGTGCGAGCTTCACGTAAATGACAATATGACAACATATGTATAAAACAGCCATTCGTTTTATATCAAATGATTTTAGCCATTAGAATTTCTTTTGTTCGGGTAAATTTTTCTTGTCTTGTGTTGACTTTACCCCACCATTGACTTGTACTCTGATCTAAGTCACTTGTACGACTCTAAAAACAATTATTTTTATATCCAAAATTGTTTTTTTCAACTATCTAATGAGATATCGCCAGTCAATCCATAACACCACTACGTGTTATAGCATCCCTATTATCAAATAGTAGAATAAAGGTGGGAACCCTATTATCAAATACTAGAATAAATTTGCCATCCCTTTCACCAAATAGTAGAATAAAGGTGGCAAATCTATTATCAAATAGTAGAATAAATGTAGCAACGATAATATCAAATAGTAGAATAAAGGTAGCAATCCTATTATCAAATAGTAGAATAAAGGTGGCAACCCTATTATCAAAGTAGAATAAAGGTGGGAACCCTGTAATCAAACGTAGAATAAAGGTGGTAACCCTATTATAAAGAAGTAGAATAAAGTTGGCATGCCTTTTTTCAGTAGTAGAATAACGGTGGCAACCCTATTATAAAATTGTAGAATAAAGGTGGCACCCCTATTAAAAAGTAGTAGAATGAAGTTCGTAACCCTATTATCAAATAGAATAATAAAGGTAGCAACCCTATAATCGAATAATAGAATAAAAGTGGGAACCCTATTATCAAATAGTAGAATAAAAGGTTGGAACCCTATTAACAAATAGTAGAAAAATTTGGAATCCCTATTATCAAACAGGAGAATAAAGTTGGAATCCCTCTTATCAAATAGTAGAATAAAGTTGGAATCCCTATTATCAAATAGGAGAATAAAGGTGGTAATCCAATCATCAAATAGCAGAATAAAGGTGGAACCCGTATTATCAAATGACAGAAAAAATGTGACACCCCTCTTATTGAATAGTAGATAAATGTGGTAAACCTATTATCAAATAGTAGAACAAAGTGGGCATATAATCAAATAGTAGAATAAAGGTAGCAACCCTATTATCACCTAGTAGAATAAAGGTGGGAACCCTATTATCAAATAAAAGAATAAAAGTGGCAATCCTATTATCAAATAGTAGAGAAAGGTAGTACCCCTATTGTTAAATAGTAGAATAAAGGTAGCAACCCTATTATCGAATAGTAGAATAAAGGTGGGAACCCAATTACCAAATAGTAGAATAAAGTTAGCATCCTATTATCAAATAGCAGAATAAAGTTGGCATCCCTATTATCAAATAGTAGAATAAAGGTGGCACCCTATTATCAAATAGTAGAATAAAGGTAGCAAGCCTATTATCAAAGAGCAAAATTAAGATGGCAACCCTATTATCAACTAGTAGATCAAAGGTGGGAAACGTATTACTCAATAGTAAAATACAGGTAGCAACCCTCTTATCAAATAGGAGAATAATGGTGGCAAACCTATTATCAAATAGTAGAATAAAGGTAGCAATCCTATTAACAAATAGCAGAATAAAGGTGGGAACACTATTGTTAACGAGTAGAATAAAGCTGGTATTATCAATAGTAGAATAAAGGTGGCAACCCTATTATCAAATAGTAGAATAAAGGTGACAACCCTAGTATCGAATAGTAGGATAAAGGTGGGAACACTACTGTCAAATAGTAGAATAAAGTTTTGCATCCCTATTATCAAATAGTAGAATAAAGGTAGTAACCCTATTATCAATTAGTAAAATAAAGTTGGCAACCCTATAATCAAAAAGTAGAACAAAGGGTGGCAACCCTATTATCAAATGGTAGAACAAAAGTGGCAACCCTATTATCAAATAGTAGAACAAAGGTGGGAAACATTATCAAATAGTAGAATAAAGGTAGCAACCTTATTATCAAATAGTAGAAAAAGGTGGCAACCTTATAATCAAATAGCTTGGAACCCTATTATCAAATGCTAGAATAAAATTGGCACCCTATTATCAAATAGTAGAATAAAGGTGGAACCCCTATTATCAAATAATACAATAAAATAGCAACCCTATTATGAAATAGTAGAATAAAGGTAGCAATCCTATTAAATAGTAGAATAAAGGTATCAATCCTATTATCAAATAGAATAAAGGTATCAAACCTATTATTGAATAGTAGAATAAAGGTGGGAACCCTATTATCAAATAGTAGAATAAGGTAGGTAGAATAAAGGTGGCAAACCTATAATAAAAAAGTAGAATAAAGTTGGCATACCTTTTTCAAATAGTAGAATAAAGCAACCCTATTATCCACCCCTATTATCAAATACTAGAATAAGGTGGTAAACCTATTATCAAATATCAGAATAAAGCTAGGGAATACAAATAGCAGAATAAAGGTAGCAACCCTATTATCAAATAGTAGAACAAATGTGACATATCATCAAATAGTAGATAAATGTGGCAACCCTATTATCAAATAGTAGAATAAAGGTGGCAACCCTATCATGAACTTGTAGAACAAAGGTGGGAAATGTATTATCAAATAGTAGAATAAAGGTCACAGCTCTATTATCAAATAGTAGAATATATCATCAAATAGTAGAATAATATCATCAAATAGTATAATAAAGAGGCACTCTTTTTATCGAATAGTAGATAAATGTGGCAACCCTATTAACAAAAAGTAGAATTAATGTAGGAACCCTATTATCAAATAGTAGAATAAAGTGGAAACCCTATTATCAAATAGTAGAATAAAAAACCCTATTATCCAATTGTAAGTAATGGTGGGAATCCTATTATCAAATGGTAGAATAAAGTTGGCACCCTATTATCAAATAGCAGAATAAAGATGCCAACCCTATTATCAAGTAGTAGAGCAAAGGTGGAAACGTATTATCAAATAGTATAATACAGGTAGCAACCCTATTATCAATAGGAGAATAAAGGTGGCAACCCTATGATCAAATACCAGAATAAAACTGAGATAGCTATTTTAAAATAGCAGAATTAAGTTGGCACCCCTATTATCAAATAGTAGAATAAAGGTGGGAATCATATTATCAAATAGTAGAATAAAGTTGGCATCCTTATTATTGATTAGTACAATAAAGGTGGCAACCCTAATATCAAATAGTAGAATAAAGGTAGCAACCCTATTATCAAATAGTTCAATAAAGATAGCATACCTATTATCAATAGTAGAATAAAGATAGCAACCCTTTAATAGTAGAATAAAGGTGGCTGTCACAAAGTGTCTGTCGATATTTTCAACACTTCGTTAAGTCGTGTGGATCCTGAGTGACTAGGCAATTGACTCTTCCAAGGGGAAAAATACAGAAGGTTTTTCTTTCAAGCAAAAAAAAAAAAAGTTTAAAAAAAAAAGGAATTAGTCAATAAGACAATTTATAAGTGATAAATAATTATTTTATTTTATGAAAATAATTATTTACTTTTTTTTTTTTTTAAACAGAAGGGTGCAAAATATAAAGTTCATGAAACAGTCCAATAAATACCTTCTTTTTTCCGTTAAAACATAAGTTGCTTTTTTGTTATTATTTCTTTTCTCTCCTTATTTTTCATTAAATATAAGTTCCTCTTTCTCTTTCTTTAAATCCGTTTCCAAAAACAATTACTTCTTTTCATTTTCTTTCCTTTTCCAAATCAGTTTCCAAAACAATTACTTCTTTTCGTTTTCTTTTACTTCTTTTCGTTTTCTTTCCTTTTCAAATTAATTCAGTTTTTCTTCACAAATCTCTTTCTTAAACTTTTTACCTTTTTGTTAATAAATAAATAATAAATCACTCTTAATTATCCCAACCGTCACTTCAATCTACTGTCGTCTGTCTTGTTACCGTTTCAACTCCATATTTCTGTCTAACCCTTTTCGTGTTCCGTTCGTCTCTGAAATCTCTCGTCCCTAAACTACCGTCTGTGAATTCTATCGTCTGTCTGTTTCAATTTTTTTTTTTTTTTCAAAACAAACCTAAGGGAATTAACCCCTTTTTTCTGCCAAGGGCAGCAACTCTTACCTTTCCCTTTATTTATTTAACTTTTTATATTTTTTTCGTTTTCTTTTCCAACAAATAGTCAACCCCCTTGCTATTATTAAATGATATTCTGAGAAATCTCAGAATATCATGACAGTGGCAATCCTATTATAACACCATAGTGGTGTTATGGATTGACTGGCGATATCTCATTAGATAGTTGAAAAAAAAATTTTGGATATAAAAATAACAATTATGTCTAGAGTCGTACAAGCGACGTACAAGTCAGGGGTGGGGTAACGTCAACACAAGATAGGAAAAATTATTCGAACAAAAGAAATCGGTTGATATAAAACGAATAGCTGTTTTATACATGTTATCATATTGTCATTTACGTGAAGACTGCACAAGATAAGAAAAAATTTACCCGAACAAAAGAAATTCTAATGGCTAAAATCGGTTAATATAAAACAAATGATTGTTTTTTACAAATGTTTTCATATACATATTGTCATCCTTGTGAAGACTGCACAAGATAAGAAAATTTATTTAACAAATACAGTTTAAAGATTAGATCTTAAAAATATAGGTTCAGTAAGAATAACATTCAGCGATTAACCCATGACCAATTTCTGGGAATTATCATAGCAACTGACAGATAAGTCTGGCACAAGACCATTTATACAATAACAAAAATATTATAAGGTGCCTCACCAATCAGGAAACTGGGGCGGAGACTTGTTGCCCCCCCCCCAAGATGTGTAACCCAAGGCCATGATTTTGATTGGCCGTCCAATCAAATGCGACCGTGGGTGGGTTTTTGTACACCTCCTGATGTTTACACTGTAGGGCCATTGGTCCGGCGTTTCTATTGGCTGGCCAATCAGAGCCCTGGATTCAGGGGTTTGGAACCCATAAAAGAGGTCCCAAAAGGGTTCCAGGCAGATTGGAGAGCTGGTTCTTGACCAGATTGATAGCTCCGTCTCACAACCCTTGTCGCCGTCTTTGCTTTGTCATCTTGTTACTCAAAGTCCTGAATTTGAATCAGAACTCAACATATATCGCCAAAATTCTGACTTCCCTTCAACTTTTATCACTGTATAATTAATAAAGGTATTTTATTATTAAAACGCGTCAGTTGTAATTGTGGAACAACATTGGTGAATTTGGTCACTTTCAGGTACAGCCCGAAACAACCATATTGATACATTTGGTGCCTTTCCACAGGACGGCATAGTATTACATTTATTACCGCGACCACCATAGTATTACATTTGGTGCCGCGCGAAAACAGTATTACACTATTCATATACTAGAATAAAGGTAGCAACCCTGTTATCAAATAGTAGAATGAAGGTGGAACCCCTATTATCAAATAGCAGAATAAATGTAGCAACGATAATATCAAATAGTAAAATAAAGGTAGCAACCATATTAACGAATAGTAGAATAAATATTATCAAATAGTAGAATAAAAGGTGGAAACTCTATTATCAAATTCTAGATAATGGTGGGAATCCTATTATCGAATGGTAGAATAAAGGTGGCAACCCTATTATCAAATAGTAGAATGAAGGTGGAATCCTATTATCAATTAGTAGAATGAAGGTAGCAACCTTATTATCAAATCGTAGAATAAAGGTGGAACCCCTATTATCAAATAGTAGAACAAATGTGACACCCCTCTTATCGAATACTAGATAAACCTGTGACCCGTCTTATCTAATATTAGAATAAAGGTAGCAACCCTATTATTGAATAGTAGATTAGGGGTGGGAACCCTATTATCAAATAGTACAATAAAGTTGGAACCCCTATTATCAATTAGTAGAATAAAAGTAGCAACCCTATCGTCAAATAGTAGTATAAAGGTGGAACCCCTATTATCAAATAGTAGAATAAAGGTGCAACCCTATTATTATTATCAAAAAGTAGAATAAAGGTAGCAACCTATTATAAAATCATAGAATAAAGGTAGCACCCCTATTATCAAATAGTAGAATAAAGGTAGCACCCCTACTATCAAATAGTAGAATAAAGCTAGAAACACTATTATTGTTAAAACAGAAAAGGATATCTCTTATGATTCACAATCCTTACTTCACAATACATCCACTCGCCAACAAAACAAAATTAAAAACAAAACAAGTCACAACGCCTACCATGGAAGTTAACCCAACGGTACCCTAAAATAAAGTGACCAAATTAACACAGTTCTGCACATAGGCTCGGACTGAGTTCCGCTTGAAAGGAATTCCTAAACAATAAAAAATAATATTATAAACAGAATCCGGATTTTCGGCCAATGAGAAGCCTTCCCCCAGAATCATGAAGGGCCTTCCTGGAGCCTATCTCGTTACTATATAAGTCCGGCATATTACCTTTAGGCACCCCTTTTTGATCTTGATTAAGAAAGGACATGTTTTTCATTTACACCGTCAATATCCAGTTGTTTGTTAGAGGTTAGGGTTAGGGCTTGGGGTTAGTTTTAAAATTTAAAAAAAAAAAAAAATCTAAAAATCATCTGTTAAAACAACCGGATATTGACAGTGTATATGAAAAACATGTTCTTTCTTATTTGAGATCAAAAAGGGATTCCTAAAGGTCATATGGTCCAAAATCTGCATATAATCAAATAGAAATTGAAGAAAAATTTTAATGAATTACAACAATTAACACCCCTATTGGCTTTCTACGATGGACTCATCTTCCATTTGGAATTAAGACGTCAAGTCACATTTTTCAAAAGGCAATGGAAAAAATTCTCGCAAAGGGGTTAAAAAAATATAATTATATACCAAGATGATATATACATAGGTGTTTGCAGTAAAGATGAATTAAAACAAAAAACTGAACAAGTTTTAAACAAATTAAAAAATGTAGGTATGATGATAAATAGCAATAAACATGAATTGAACTGCATATTTAGGATACCTAATGTCTAAAGAATGAATTTCACCAGACGACAAGCTAATAAATAAAATATTGGAAATATCTCCACCAAAAAATGAAAGGATTTAGACTCTTTTTTGGGTTTGACTAATTTTTATAGCAAATTTTTACCTAGATACAGTGACATAGTAGAACCATTTGTAGAATTAAGAAAGAAGAATGCTGAATTCAAATGGACTCAAAAGCAAAATATAGCTTTTGAAAGTTTAAAAAAGGCTCTAAGAAAATCGATAACAAAAATATTTGATTCCAGAAAAGAAGTGACTGTAATGACAGATGCAAGTGAGCATTGGATTGTGGCAATTTTATCTCAAGAAGGTCATCCAGTTATGTACCTATCGAGAAAACTAATGTTGGCTGAAGATAACTACTCAAATATTGAGAAAGAGGCACTGGCAATAGTTTGGAGCACAGAACGTGCGAGAGAAGTTATGTTGGGAAAAAGATTTTGTTAAAGTCAGACCATAGACCTTTGGAGTTTATATTCAACCCCAGATGAGAATTAGCAAAAGTAACGTCTTCCAGAATTTTCAAAAATCATGGCTTTTGATTTCAACATAATCTATGTTAAAGGAAACACTATTCCGCATGTCGATGCACTTAAGAAAGAACGTCTGAAAGTGTGGAAGATAAAACACTACACTGGGTTGAAACTGATGTATTACCACTAAGTTGTCTAAAGATGGAAACTAAACAAGATCCCGTGTTAAGTCGAATTTATGAAAGAATAAAAAGAAACACAGTAATTGTTCAATGGCTGAAAAACCTTACAAGGAAACCATAACCATAAAAAAAGGCATAATATGCAATTGGGATATTATAATACCCCCCTCCACCCCAAAGCTTAAGGATACCCAAAATGTGCCAAAATAAAACAAAGCTATTTCTGTTCAGGGAGGTGTAATATTATATACAAATGAGATTGACTATAAAAGTAGTCTGACACATAGATGGCTTCTAGCAGTACCTACAGATAAAACATGTTCCTGAGATTGATTGACTTCAGATCAAAAACAAAAGGAATTTCTAAATTTAAAGACATTATTAACACAAAACTATTACCAATTCAAATCTACATATCCTGACAGAGAATATTGGGGAATTTCTCATTTTATTTGGGCTATTTTTTCTGTATAATTTTAGCGTCGGCAATAAAAGTATTGCTAGTGTCAATGAATAGCAGACTTTTGTTCTCCATACATATGTGTGGATATTTTGTCAGTTACCATCTTTCACTTATTGCAATTATACAGATATAGCATTTTAAGAGCTTAATGGTGTGTATGGGGGTGGGGGAATAAAATTTACATATTTTTTTGTTTTTAGTGCTACATTTCCTAAATATAAATTAAAATAAAGGGAACTTCTAAATTAAAACACATTATTAACACAAAACTATTACCAATTTAAATCCACATATCCTAACAGAGAATTTTGGGGAATTTTTCCTTTTGGCTATTTTTTCTGTATAATTTTAGCGTCGGCAATAAAAGTATTGCTAGTGTCAATGAATAGCAGACTTTTGTTCTCCGTACGTACAACGGGTGGAGATTTTGTCTGTTACCATCTTTCACTTATTGCAATTATACAGATATAGCATTTTAAGACCTAAATAAATAGCAGACTATAATTAACATTTTTTTCATCCACATATCTCACTATATACAAACAGGATGATCAAAAGTAAGTTATATCTTGAGTCCAAAATAATATGTTTTATGCTGTTAGAGAGGAAATATTCACTGGAATGTGTGTGTGTAGAATTTTTTTCTCTCCTCTTGTCAGCTAATTTTTGCCGCAAGATTGTTGCATTTTGAGTTTGAACATGTCTGTGTGTTTTTCATAAAAAGTAATAAAAAAACTTACTTTCATAAAAACCTTATTTTCTTTATATGACATTGGTTTTGTTGCACAGCATGGTCACTTCAAGTCTTGATTTTCACTGAAAGACAATTTATTTTGTGTTGATTAAAAACAAAAAGAAAAAGTCAATTACATATATGGAAATCCAATTTGTATACACACACACACACACACATATATATATCTGTGTGCGTGTGTGTGTGTATTTATTGTAGTGAGCAAGTTTGAACTCCAGTCACACTATTGCATTCACTTTTGGACTAATACCCTTAGGAAAGATATTAACCCTTTTAGCTCTGGGTTAAATAATAACATGACATACTTTAACAAGGATGGCATTGGCATTAAATAACCTATGATGATTGATATGCCATTAAACAAAGAAACTAAAAAAAAAAAAGAAGCTAAATTATATCTGCTTATATTTTAGCAAAATAATGATCTATAATATATATATATATATATATATCATAGAAAGGAAGGAAGAACTCAACACCGTAATTCCATAATAAATTTATTTTGACCAAAATTGGGGCCTATATAAATCTAAGTTGATTTAATATAGCTCCCCAAAATTCAGTCTCATCAGATGGGTATCAATATATATATATATTATATCTTATATTTATATAAGTCAATTTTTATACCAAAACTCTGAGCAAATTGCTAATTAACATAAAGAATAATTGTACAAAATATTTTTCTCTAAAACTTTACCAATTTTTGAGCAAATGCATTAAAATACCAACAAAATTGAATGTTTAGAATCTGAGCAAACACCAAACAATCTTTTTGGTACAAATAATGTTCAATAGATATGAAATAATAATAGAAAAAAATCTTTGTCATAGATTCACAGTGCCACATTGGAATATTGAACTTGCTATGAAAAAATCAGAAATCATTAATAACTTAAAATTGGTTGACTTAAATACTTTTTGGATTCCTCTGGCAAAAATACTTTTATAAACCAATTTTCAGGAGTAGGGAAGCACTAGAATTCATTTTACAGACAAAAATAGATTACATAAAGTCGCCATTTTTCATGACCCCCGCCTCATATTTGGAGAGCTAAAAATCGACATACCTCCGCCAATTCTTGAGATTGGATGCTCAGATTTTGGGAATTGTCTAACTTTAACATATTCCACACCTGTACAAAATTTCAGAAAAATTGAAGGGGTGGTTGACATGGACTGGATAATTTGATATGGAATTACTGATATTGATATTTTATGTAAATAAGTTAGAAAAGTGACTTGTACCATTTTCTTTCTATGTGAAATAATATTTTGAGATTTTGAGATTTCTGTTGGTTAGATGTATTTATTCAACATAAATTACATCTAATATTTCAGGTACCAATGGAAGACAGAGTATCTAAAAGACCAGAGGGCCAAAATAGGACCCAAGGGTAGTTTTCAGAAACCTAAAAGTTGTGTAGTAGAAGGAGAAAGACAAAAACGAGTTGATTTTTCTCCTATTGTATATACATCTTATGATCAGGATATCATTCTTTCCCACTCATTAAATAGTGAAGAAATAGATGAAGATTATAAGCCTGGCAGATTTTCCATGAGTGTTTACAGCCTTTTTAAAATTCCTTGGTATGCTACCAAGATGATCAGGGTGATGTTTCATCGAACTTAGGAGCAAGTCTTACAAATGCCTTTCTTTTAGATTTACAGGCTATGGGTCTTCTCAACCCGTATGTTAATATCAAAAACATAATCTTAGATAAATCTAAAACAGACCGTGCAAAAGAAAGAACAAAACAAAATGCCCATCAAAAACACATTGATAAAACAGAAAAAATTATTTGTATTGGTGTTGATAAAAATACTCTCTTATACAAAGAGATTGTGGAGGCAGATGGAAAGAAACAATTTAAGAAAATGAAGGGAACAGAACACCATTTGACATTCACAAAGGAGATGTGTTGTGGTAAAAGTGGAAAATACTTCACTCATAGAGTTATCACTTCTACTGGAGCAACTGATGCTGTTCTAGCAGAGGAGGTTTTTAGTGTTTTAGAAGAGTATGACAGTGTTGAAACCCTTAAAGCTGTTTTACTGGACAACACCCATACAAATACTGGCTATGAAGCTGGGCTAGTTTCAATTCTAGAGAAACAACTAAAAAGGAAATTGCACTTCATTGGTTGCTCTCTACATCAAAATGAGCTTCCATTCAGAGTGATTTTTAAGCACATTGATGGCAGCACAAGAAGTCCAACATCATTTATTGGTCCAATTAGGAGATTGTGTACAAATACCCCTGGTCAAATTTGTACTGATAGTTAATCCACTAGAGAGCAAATATTCTAGCATCAAACAGATAGATGATCTGAGTAGGGATTTCACGAGGAAAATTCAACCCTATATATGCTGCATGGAAAATTGGGCCCTTAAATCAGGCAAGATGGTTGATGTAAGATACCAGACTAATGTGTTTGTGGACTTGTGGAATTTACCCTGAAAACATATAAAACTACACAGCCTAATCCAGTTTATTGTTGCAGTGTATGCAGTTAGCTGGTTTGAAATTAAAAGAGACAATAAATTTCATAACCAGCAACTGTATATTTTCAATATGCTGCAAAGAATCAAAGAGCTACCACCTGAAATTCAGAAGATTGCATTCAAAAATATTCAGTATAATGCTTTTGGTCTCCTACCAGAAAATATGTTGTATTCAATGTTTAAATCGGATGAACTGGAAATGAGGGATGAAGCTATAAAACGATTTTTAGCCATTCATTAAGTAATTTAGATAAAATTGATTAAAATAATTTCATCGATTTATAGTTTCATTTTAAAATAATATCCTAATTTCATGATAAAAAGTAAAAATTAAGGTTGAATTTTCCATTTAATTCAATATATTGATTTTTCATTTTTTTCAGGAGAGGAAAGCCAACTAAAAGAGGCTAAAAAAAATACCAAAAATAAATTTTGATGCTACATATTGGACACAGTTGATCGACCTGTCTCAAAAAGGAATTTGTGAACCTGGATTGACAGAAAATTTTTAGATAATGAACTGAGTCATCAAAGGGTGGGATAAAATTAGAGTTGCCTGATTTGCCATCACACTTACAAAGTGTTGAAAGTGTGATTGTCGTGAGCAAGATACGCGACATCATGCACGAAAGCGTCCGCGATTTGCATGCGCGTGTTGTGGAGCAGTTTGGAAGCGTGCTGGGCCGAGGTGCACTGATGCAAATCTGAAGCTCTGCAGATTGCCCAATCGGTCGCCTCGCCGTGGCCTATATAATGAGTGTGTCGGAGGCTTGGGCAGTCGTTCGTAAACCTTGCAATAAGTGTTTGCTGCCAGGTCCGTGCGAAGGTTGTGAAGTCGGTTCGAGAAGCGGTTACTGCAACGGTTATCAGTATTGGAGAATTGGAGCGAGATACAGTTGGAAGTAGTTGGACTATCGATTGGAGCCTTGAGTCAGACTTGACCGTGACCCCCCTCTGATTATAGAAAGGACAGTAAAATTAACAACTGCAGCTTCCCAATCAGTTTATGGAATTGAAGCAAGGCATAGGCATATCATTACAAAAGTTTTATGCCATGAAATGAGGCCTTCCTTTGCTTCAAAGGGCTCTTATGTAGAGCAGTTTAATATGATGGCATGATAAAAGTTACTATTATCCTCAGAACATTCATGTATCTTTATCATATCTTTTATAACTTCATGCATTACAATGATTATATGAAATAGAAACTTAAGAGACTCACAATTAGTAACCAGTAGATATTTAGAGTGTTCAAATTACAATGGTAGCTTATATTAAAAATCATCATCCCTTTATTTGTTTCTAGCATAGTTCATACTTGTTTGCTTTTGTTCCATTGATAACAGAAAAAAATAACACTACAACAATATCTTGCAATGTTATTACTGACATATCTCAATTAATAAAGTAAAATGCTGTTTATCTGAGATATTAAGGTGGGGTGGGGTTATAATTTCACTTTAAATGTTGATTTTATTTGAAGAGAAATTGACAAATTTTTCTGGATTGAAATTATAAGATTCTAAAGCAATTTCTTATGTAAATGTATCAAAAACAAGGATTTCAGAGGGGCTTTATATTAGATGATTTTTAAAACTAAATGCTCAAAATTAGTGCAAGCTAGAAACCTACTTTTTGGTGTCAGTACTTATCATACCAATACCCAACTTTCTCTGGTTGTGCCATTTTGATATTCAAAAAAAGGTTGAAAATTTACCTACCCTTTATATATATATATATATAAAATTAAAAAAATGGACTCTCTCGTCGATTTTCGACGCATGAGTGTTCATCTAGTGAACAACCAACACAGTGATTTGTTTTATAGTGGTGAAGGCTTGTGTAGGACCATTCCACACTTTTTGGCACAGTCGATAGGAAAGAATTGGTGCATCAAGGAATGCCACGAACCCAATCAACGACTGACCTCAGGAATTTTGAATTCAGAGTCATCCCTCTCCTAGACTGGTTACCTATCCAAGGTTAAAGAGCCCAGTCTGCCCTACTATTTAACCCATAGCTGGAGGGAGAATATATGGATTCATACCTTTCCCAAGGGTATTAGCGCTATGTGAAATGCCAACAGTTTCGTCTAGGAATTGAACACGAACCGACGAGTCCATTTTCCACGACTCTAACCACTAGCCCACGCTCCATATATATATATATATATATATATATATATATATATCTAACATAAACAAAGGGAAACCACTCTTGACTGATTAATTATTAATCTACTAGGAAAAAGAAGAAGGGTTTAGGGTTAGTTTAATGGGAAAATAAATAATTTATCAGTCAAGAGTGGTTCCCCTTTGTTTATGTTAGACTTATAGGAAATAACACAAAGGTTTTGTGTTCTGACTTAACATTCCGGCTATCAAATAATCACTATCATAATAATTCTTAAACATATTTGACCTATAGTTACAACCTGAACAGGTATTACCACTCTGGTCAGGATTGATCTGGGACTAATTGCAATCAAGAACACTCCTGGGTGTGTGTGTGTGTGTGTGTACCCCTCAGTAGCGGCTACAGTCGGTGTATTCTAAGTTCTAAGCTGGTTTTAATTCTAGAAGATTTTTCTTTTAATCAAACCAACAGGGATGGGGATCACTTACTCAGTTGAATATTCGATGACCGTTCGCCAGAATTCTTTTCCAAAGATCTTTTAGGTGATACAGTTGAAATTTTGTTTGGAAGACTTGATAATGACAATGTTGGCGCATCAGAATCTGGATTGATATGGTTGGAAGAATTTTTGGTCTGCAACAAGAGAAAAGTTGATTATAGGAAAAGAGAGACAAAAGGAGAAAGACAAAAACAAACAAAACAAGAAACAAAAGAAAAAATAGACAAGTCAAAGAAAAATGTATCAAGCTATTATATTAAGTAGGAATAGGGGCCCCTGTAGTTAGGCGTGCGTGTGTCAAACCTTCTTAAGGGCCCTGGAAAGGTATGTTTCAGCAGTGCTTAATAGAGTAATGATAGGAGGCATCAAATCCCCACCCTCATTATTAAGATGTAACGATCCATTATGGCATGTCTTTAATTTGGATTTAGATCCACTGGATTTATTTTCAATTTTTCGAGTTGAATTGTTTACATATAAAGGACGGTAGGATCCATTATTGTACATAATTAAGTTACAATAAAATTTTATATATACGTTCAGAAGAAAGGGTATAACATCCCCGAAATATTTATGAAATAAAATGAAACTTAACATTCAAAAACTGAGTTTCTTTTATTTCACACCTAAGGCTTCATACTAAAACCAAAATTATATATATATATATATATATATATATATACACACACTACTTTATGTAAATTGACATGCAGTAGTGGGAGGTTCCTCATATCATAGATTGGGGTTGGGCATCAGACCCCAGCATCAGCCCTGATTAGAATGCCTAACAATCTTGGGAAAAGTATGAAATAAACTTGTTTCATTTTGACTGATACCCCTAAGGAAAGATAATAAAGCCCATCTCTGTGATTCCTCATATATGAGTGTGTGTGTGTGTGTGTGTATATGTATATGACTACCACATAGGTTTTATCCTCATTGCTAACACTGTCACTGTTGACAACTCTCTGACCGAGAGTGCATTTTTTTCTCTTCGTTACCATCGACAGCAATTTTGGACCTAGCTCACTTCTTTTTCTCTTTGCTGGCGGTTTTGCTGGATCTGGGACTGTCTCGACAACAGTCTCCTTCTTTCCTTCTATAACTTCAGTTATGGCAGTGTCTGAGGTTGAACTTGAAGAACCGCCATTGACAGAACCGATTCTTTTTGCCATAGCTACTCTCTCACGATACTCACCCAGGCTTTGACATGTTCCATAGACTGAGTCATTCAGAGAAACATCATATATGCAGGTCTCTGCAGGTTTGGGTTTTTTCACCAGCATCTGAGGCGTTTTGTCATGAAAGTCAAACAGATTTTCGGCTGCCAATTTGTCCTTCTTCAACTGCTAGTTTTTTCTTTGATCTCACTTTTTGTGGAGAGAGACGAATACCTGAAATGTTTTTCCTTGTGGCTGAAAGAATAATCCTGCTTGTTTTGGCAATTTCAGTTTTATCACAGCTTGGTTTTCAACTTCTGAAAAATAAAGAAAAAAATCAGTAATAATCACACAGCAACAATTATAGATTATCCTTAACAAAATGGTTGTGTCGTTATCTTCCGGTAAAGTAGGACTTGGTATCTGTTCGGTCTCAATTTTCTTGTCATCCTTGTTGCTGTGACACTCATCATCCATTGGTGGTTTCATCATTTTTCACAGCAGCTTCAAGACTTGGACAGAGAGCTTTGTCGATACAACCTGTAGGAAGAAAGAAAGAAGAACGCCTTGTTTTTCGAGATTTGACAATGTTTGGGCCAAAGTAAATTTCATCCATTGATTGTCCACGATTCATGCTATCTTGTCTTGACATTGAACACCTTCCTTTGACAGGAACTCTCTGTGAGGGTTTATCAGCTTTAACAGATTTAACTTCATTTGCTTCTTTTGGTTTTTCAGATTCATTTTCCAGCACTAAGGTGAGGAGGGGGAAAAAAGAGAGAAAAATATTTATGACATTTTATGTTAGTAAGAAATGGAAATAAATCCAACAGTGTGGAAAAATCTATCTAGACATATATAAAAGGCAGTTGGTGTGTAAGTGTGGAGGAAACAACAAAAATAAAACAATCAATGACAAAGTAAATATATATACACATTCACTATCACCAGATCTTGCTTTTTAAGCTAAAACAATGAAGATTTGATTTACATTTGTGAAGATAAATAGAAGATAAAATTTAAACAGTAGCCACTTCAAGAAATAAAGAAATAATAAGTAGCCACTTCTAGTAATAAATGTGACCCAGTCATGGTTGGAGGAGACCGGAATTAAGATACTGGAAATACTTAAGAAAATCTTTTTTTTTGTCGGCGATCAGAATTTATAAATAAAAAGAATAAAAGGGATTTTTCCACTGAAAAGGTAAAGAGTGGGCGTAGATAGGAATCAGCAATAAAACTAACCATCAGCATATTTAGTTCAATGTTAGAATAAAGGACTTCTTCCGCTAAGAAAAGATAAATAGTGAAGGTAGATAAGAATCAGCTCAACGGTTAAAATGGGGACCTGTCCTTTTGTTTAGAAGCGCTAAAAGCATCTGGATAGCTTGACTGGCTGATCCTTCAGAGTTAATGAAAAGAATGAAAAGACTTTTTCTTAGATAAAAATCAAGAGAGGGTTTTCCGGTAAACTCTTTGTTTAAAATCCACTCAAGTAACCGGAAGAGATAGCACTTGGATTGGTGAGCGGAAGTGAATTCGATTGGCTGGTTAGAACTAAAGGAGGGCGTACTTTTCCAGAGTAGGAGGTCCAGAGAGGGTTACTAATATCTTCATGCCGGCCGGAAATACGTATGTTCCGGGTCAGGAAGCTATTTAACTGAGCTCTCTCTCTGGATGAATCAGATGAAGCTGTGATTGCTTGAGAATCAGATGAGTTGAGCGGGCTAGCAGATGAAACTTGGAACTTGTTCGTTGTGAGAACGCAAAAAAATCCTGTAGCCGACAGATAAATTGACTTCAGCCAACATTACTGAATAACTTAGCCTACAAGACACTTTAAGAGCTACCCTAGCAATAATTTCCATAAGCCGTAATATTATTCTGACCAGAATTTGAGGTCCATCACTCCCACAGCTTTGAGTAAGAATTGATTTTGTAAATGTTGTTGAGTTTGAAGAAGAAAAAGAGTCGTTTTTTATGTGACCACAAGGCCGCCGTTAACCTTGGAAATCAGTTTCTATAGCAGATTTCTAGTCGTTTGAGATCTGAACACAGCGTGGGCATTCGGCTAGACTTTCAGCAAATATTGAGACCCTGCAATCCATGGTTGATGCAGAAAATCCGATCTTGACGGCCAATTTCGGAAATTCCGTGAGCTCTTTAGCGACCGACGGGTTATATAAAGAAATAATAAGTAGCCACTTCTAGTAATAAACATGATAAAGTTATGAAGATGATTTATTAATATTTGAAAATTCAGTTAATGTTTAAAATTGTCTGAATTTTTGACATGAAGCTGATGTGTATAGTTTTGATTTTTCAGACTGTTGTCCTTATCTTTATTCTGGTATGTAAAAATAGATAAAAACAATAAATAGGGAAGGATATTGGAAAAGAAGAAGCATATATGTTGGGCTGTAGCACCTCTTGATTGGTTTGGTTTGTTTTATGGCATATCAACCTCAGTGGGTCATTTAATGCAGATAAAGTTTTTAAATAAATTAAATCTTAATGGATAATCAATATTTTTATAAACACATTTTTCTATTTAACCCATAGATGGGACCTTAACAGGTACTACAACTCTGGGTCAGAGTGGACAAGGGAGCAATGATGGTGAAGGGGTGCTCCACATTCCCCAGACCTCCAAAAGTGGAACCTCACCATCAGTTAGAGTTTAATGTCATACCCAGGACATGAAGACCCTCAGCCACTGCCTTCTATCACCCATATGATAAAATAGGTTAGGGGTTGTCAAAAGGGCAATAGGGTTGGGAAAATCATATAGTTGCTAGGGCTTGACATGACCAGCCGAATGATCGGAGGGGGCCTCTCCAACCACCCGTTTAGCCCAAGAAAGGGTCAAAGTGGAGTATTGCAAGTCATGGACTGCTCAACCACCTGGGTTCTATCCTTAAGCATCACGGGTTGCCACCCACGGCCAACAGGTGGCCCCATTGGGGGAGTCATACCCCTCTGCAGAGGTGCATTCTAATGCCCCAGCCGGAAACTCTTGAGTAGACCAAGTATAGAGATGAACACAATATGGGAACCAAAAAAGTTTAAATTAAATTGTTTTTAAAGTATATTACTTTAAAAATAAAAATATCAGAAAATAACTGGTGTCATTGGATTTTATGCTTCAAGTTTTCCAGAACTAATGTAAAGTAGGTTAAAAAAAAAGAAAAGAAAAAAAATATTTATGACATTTTATGTTAGGAAGAAATGGAAATAAATCTGATAGTATGTGGAAAAATAATATGAGTTATGAAGAGGATTTGTCAATATTTGAAGATTTAGTTGACATTTCAATTATTAAATATACTAGCAAAAATATGCACCCTCTGCCGGGCATAAGTATTTAAGTTTTAATACAATTAAATATTATCGAATTCAAAAGACGATTTAAACTAAATAAGAACACAGAAAAAGATTACATTTATTTTTACTTTATTCCAGTTGATTTCAATATTATGTATATATAGAATTACTTTAAATATGTTTGAGAATGAAACAATAATAAAATCAATAACACCAAGAAATTATTTATCTAACCAGATTTTGTTAAAGCTGGTATGCAAATTATTCACACCATATACAATGAAAACCTTTATTTCTTAATGACATATAACACACATGGCAGGATTTTAAAAACATTAATACTATGGGCTGTTTTGAGGCAAATCTACCTTAGATAGACCTTAATAGAGACATTGTTAATAAATAAGATGCTAATTAAGATTAAATAATGATTATTTAATAACCCTTGAGAATATAATGTAAAAAATTAAAGGAATTGTGACAGTGGTGGTGATGTAGTTTCGGTTATATACAGACACATAATCTCCATTATAATAAGATATCTATCAGGACATTCAAATATTGCTTGGTGATATGGGCATTTTTAACACCAGACAGTATTTGTATGTTTTAATGAAGATTAAAGATATACATTCAATATAACAAACTGGATGTATAAATTACACCCATGCAGACACAAACTTAATTTAGATAAAAATACAATATTTTCTTTAAGAGACACAAACTCTTTTTAGCTGTAAACATCTCCAGACAATATACATAAAACAGCACAATTCTCAGAATACAACAAAAAGGAAATGAAAGAAAGAACTTACCCATGTCAAAGACATCAATACAGTTTTGGGCTGGATTTAAATTCAATAAAGAAGATTCAGTAATAATGTTCAGATCATTAATAGGCTGAGAACCATTTCATAATGAGGGTGGGGGGCAAAAACAGCTTCTCCATTTTTGGGTGAGTTAGCTGTCTCAACTGTCTCCAATGGCCTTAAATGTAAAATATATATCTTGTTTAAATATTAACAAGAAATAGGAAAAATCAAAAATTATCATCTTATTGTTTCTAAACAGTATTATTAGTCAGAGAGAGAGTGTTGAAATTTTTTTTTGGGAGAAATTTCTCCGAAATGGCTGCAACAGTGCCCCCCACCTGTGGGGGATGTTTTGTAAAAAAGTGTATATTTTTGTTTGGGCCTTGGTGCCTTTATTTTCAAAATTCGCGGAGCGAATACTTGTGGGCCTGTCATTGGTCAAAGATGACATCATTTGTGGGGGACGAGGAAGGGCTCTGACTGAGTTCCCTAACTTTGAACACTCATTACGACCGGCACTCTGTGAACAGAGGTGAGAGAACAGGTCTCTCTTGGGCTGAAGCCCTCCCCCCTTCTATGGTTATCCGCTGTGAACAGCGAAGGTTCTTCTTCAAAAAAAAAGGACTAGGATTCGTGAACGAATCCAAGGGTTAAGAGATACGTGAACGTATCAACGTTGAGACCACTGGGTCTTTTTGACTGGTTGAACCAGGAGCAAGGAGAAGTATTTATGGGGACGTGACCGTCCTAGTATAAAAGGAAGTTTGGAGAAGATTCGTGAACGAATATAATTTATATAAAAGAACTTAGACCACTGGGTCTTAAATTTGTTGAAAACCAAAGGAACATTGAAGGAAAGAAGAAAGGAAGAACATAGAAGGAGAGAAGGAAGGAAGAAGCAAACGAGAGAACGAAGCAACTCGGAGTTCTCTGTCATCAACAGAACAAAATAAGGGCCCACTAAAAACAAAAGGGCATTTCGAACTTTAGCCTCCCGGCAAGTAATTTTATATGTGATTTGAAATGTTTTAGTATTGTTTGGTTTTATGTTTTAAATGTTTGTTTTTTTCATGGTTAAAGATACTGCACGGGGAAATTTGTGCAACCCTCAGCAGACAGTAGAGTTGTTTAAATTTTGAATAAATATAGTTATTTTATAAGTAGAGTTTGTCTCGTTTTTTAGACTTTGTTAATTCTTTTTTCCTCAGCATATTATTTACACTTTTATATTTTTTTATTTTGTTACTGGCGTCGAAATTTGAGGACCAAAACAAAATTTCGACATTTTGCACAAATTTTCTTCCGAGGTGTTTGCTGTAAATGTAGCAAATTACCTTGCAGTGTGTGTGAATTTTCTGCGAGGAAAACGGAATATTAATTTTGTTTTAGTTTAAATTTAGCGGTCTTTTAGCGACGGTTCCTATTAGAAATTTGCTAATGCGTGTTTCGGCGAAACAAGTGCTAGCAAGCCCCTTCCTCTTGATAAGTCCTTAATAGTTTTAAATAAGGAACCGGAGAAATTATTGTATGAGAATTTGCTGCTGGTGTCTGCATAGAGTTCCGTGCGGGTTTTTTTCTATGAGAAAAGGAGTTTTTTGAAGTAAATTTGTAAGTTGCAGCTATTTCGTGACCGAAATAGTAAAAGAAAAATAAGGGTTGAGCGCCATCTTTGGATATTTTGGGAACTACCTGTTGAAATGTGATTACTGTGTTTTTCGGAAAAATAGCCCAGTGGGTGTGAAATTTAATTTGCTTGACGTATTTTTATTAATTACAATTTAATTATTTGTGTATATTTTCTCGTGTAGAGAAAGAAAAAAGAACTTGAAAATATTTGTAGAGGATTTGTGTAATGGTTACCCCTTATTTTCGTGTAGAAAAAAAGAGACATATTAGGGGCCCATTTATTTTTTGTTTGAATTATATTTTAAAAAGGAAAGTAACAAAAGTTTGAAAACGCCTAGGTTAAATTTTTATTTGTAAATGAAGTTTATATTTTTTGAGACTACGTAGTTTTACGAGTTTACTGGTGGAAGACTAAGTGAGGGATTCTGACCCCTAGTTAGTCGTTATTTTATTTCGTGAATTAGTTTGGACTTTTAGTGGAATAGTTCCACTCTATCTGTTTAAGATGGCTTCATATATTAGCCTGCTCATTAAAAAGAAAGACTTAATTAGACATAGAATTAATGTCATTTTGGAGCAAATGCAAAGGGTGGTCGATATACGTGATTGTGATGGCACAGCGTATAGAGACATTATCTTGGAAAGTTTAGAAGAATTGAAGGAATTTAACCTTCTTATTTTGGATAGGTACTTAGAAGACAATGTGGATTATGAGGTAGTTAGTAAATTTAGTGGAGAGGAAACTTTGTTTAGGGCTCGCGTTTTGCGAACTCTGGTTCAACTTGGAAAGAAGCTGGGATTCGTAGTTTCTATTCCGAAGAAAGCTGGCGCTACGAATTTGCAGAAAAAATGCATATTTTGCTATAGCGTATTACACAAGAATGCATTATGCCCGATGGTGAATAAGACAGAACAAAATACTGACGGTTGTCAGAATGTTATAGAGGAAGCTGTGTCTCCCTTAATAGAAAATAGGGATAGTAGTATTATAGTGGATAAGGAAAGTGAAATAAGTTTTATCCAGTCTGACTCCGTGTATTCTCAGACGGATTTAAACAAACCGGAATGTCCTGGTAAAATAGAGGTATTCCAGGGCTCCACTCAATGTTTTGGGGAGAAAGGATTAGGCCTTAATTTTAGAATGTCAACTACAGTTAAAGGGAAGGTACTCCGTGGCTTATGGAAATTGTTTGAGGTTGAGGAATTGAGAAGGGTTAACCCATTCCTCTTAGAAAAATGTAGCTGTCCTCATTTAGAATTTCCTCTGGGTATCGTACCCTTTGGAAATAAATTGGGAAGTATGGGTAAGGATGAAAATGGACTTGCAGTTCTGACTTAACTGTGTTTCACTGGTCAGGTGGGGTGGTTAACAGTGTTACCCCCTGTATTTGTTTCAGGATAATGCTAGTTTTTGACTTCGTGGTTGTAGAGTTTAGTTTCCCTGCGTTGAGTACCAGGGTTTATTTGCTGACTTTGGTTCAGCCAGTATTTAAAGAAGTATCCTTGAGTATTTTCAACCATGAGGTGAATCCTATGGTTGACAATAAAAATCCATCTAGAGATAAGGGAGGCGAGAAAGCTATGTTTTCTGGTAGTGAAATTTCTTGCCCAGATACTTCTGGCATCACCAGCTCTGACTTGTTAACTGCTAAAAATGCTAAGAAAAGCAGTTTAGTCTTGAATGGTAGTTTCGCTGGTGCTGAATGCGCCTCTAGAATTATTAGCCTGCTAGAGGTGGAGAAAATAAAAGTTGTTAACCCTAACCTCTTTTTAAATTTTTTTAGCAGTTCTCATGTAGAATCCCATGTAAGTACTATGCCTTTTGGAAATACCTTAGAAGGCATGCATAAAGATGCAAATAGAGAGCCTAGTGACTGTAGCATCCTGAGTAGGTATGTAGTTCCTGACATTACCGTGAGTTTTGTGTTTCACGGGTCAGGTGGGGTGAATAATAGTGAAACCCTCCAGAGTTGTTTTAAAATAAATTTGCTAGTTTTGGACCTAGTGGTCAAGAAATTTATTGTCCCTGTGCTAAGGGCCAAGGTTTATTTACTGACTATGGTTCAGCTCTTTTTAAATTGCAGGATAGGAAAGTATAGATTTATTTTCCCTGTGCCGAGTGCTGGGGTTATTTGCTGGAGTTAGTTCGGCCTATCATTCTCAAGGAAAAAGTATCCTGAGTATTTTCAACCATGAGGTGAACCCTATGGTTGACAATATAAACCCATCTAGAGATGGTGCAGTTAGATTGAAGAGGAGAAGGGTAAAATGAGATTTTACTCAAAGATATTTTGTTTCTCATTTTGCTACCCCGTTTTGGCAGGTTCTCTGAAGTTGTGATGGACTGCCATGAGAAGTGTGAACCCATGGGTATTGCAGCGATACTCCTTATCCTTCGTAGGACGGGTTTAGGTACAAATATGTCCAGGCAGGCATATAAGAATGTGATTTGTAGTGGACCATGTAATGAATATAGTGTCCTAGCGTTTAGGTACCCAAGGTGACAAATGACCTACGGATGAGATTATATATGATAGTCTTTTCATACATAGTGATGATGCACTTGCATTGTGCTGTAATGCAAGTGAATAAACAGGTGCACAGGTGTGTAAACCTTGTTGTAATTTAGATAATGCTAGTTGAAATATTTGCCCTTGGGGCATAAGTGTTAAAGTATAATATTTAAAAATATAATGAAGGGGACTAGTATGTTAGTCTAATGAGACAAAAAAGAAAAGGCATATAAAAGGATTGCACTTATGTGCATTGTGTTGGTTTGATAGATTTGGAAGTAACATCATGGTGTTGGAAATTGATAACACCAGGTGAATATTTGTTGGGCCTATGAGTGAAGCTTGTTTGCGGGATCCCTTTTGTCACCCAGGAATAGCAGTTGCTATTCTCCTGTGGGTGCAGGTAGATAAGAATGAAAGTTATATCTTACCCTACCTTTTGTTTTAGTATTATTTGATTATAATTAGAATAATTAAAGGATGCGTCTACTCATGGAGTAGTTTGATATTGAACTTGAATTTGTGTATGGATAGTTTTCTCATACATGATGAGATGATGCACTTGCATTGTGCTGTGATGCAAGTGAACTAATGGGTGCATGTGTGTTACCTTTTTGTAATTTGGAAATATCAGTTGAAATATTAGCCCTTGGGGCATAAGATAAAAAGATTATTATGTTAGAAAGTCTAACGAGACTAAAGGAAAAGGGCCTATAAAAAGATTACTTTTTGTGCAGTTTATTTTATTGGTACCTATGCAGAATTATGCATGGAGTTGATTTGATACGTATGAGTATAATGATGTAGTGTTAGAGTAACACCAAGTAAATATTTATTAGGCCAGGTTTGTTGAAACCAGTATGTAAACGACCACACTATATGCTCTGTAAACCTTTATTTTGTAGTGACATATGATACACATTGAATGATTCAGTATTGAATATATTTTTGAAACAAGTCTAATTTGGCTTTACTTGATAGTAAAGATTAATAGGTAAATAATCTAATTGAGAAATGACTAAAGAATTTACAACGTCGTGTTGGTGTTGGGTATGGTTGGAGAAAGACTGATACATAGTCTCCATTATAGTAGGATGATACATATCCTACATTGTAATAAGGTGAAGGGAGTTTACTACTTCCAAGTTTTACGACCTTGCCCCACCCTTCTATTCAGCTTGGTTTGAAAGAGTGGAGGCGACTTGTAAGGATGGTAAGAGTTTGTCCTTATGAGTCATTTAGTGACTGAAGTCACTTTATTTATTTTTTTAAATTTTTGATTTAATCCTGTATTGGTAATACAGGGGATTTTGTCCCATCTCTTGGAGATGTTCTATGGATGCATGGCAGAATTTGTCCTAATTCCTTTCTACATCCCACACTGTAGCAGTGTTTTGAAAACTCTAGTGAGAGTTTCCTGGAAGAAGTATGTCTCCAGGGTGAATTTCTTTAAGGATTTTGTTGACATTTGGATTGTAGAAATTGAAAGGATTAGGGAGTAATAATAAAAGATTATTTGTAGAATTAGATATACTCATTGTGGTTGAAGATTTGGATTCAGTTAATGTTGTTTTCTCTGGGACCATTCTTCCTTTGCCAGTTACATAAAGGATAGAAAAATGTCTGTTATGGAATGATACTGGCAAAGGGAAAACTAATTGGCTTCAGTATTGACTTTATTCACTTGGGTGTATTAGAAGTAGTTTTTTTTGTTTGAAAGAATGATGCAGGTATGACTTAGTCAGCCTCTAATTACTTATGTGTTAGTAGATTTTTTTTCTGGTAGTGATAAGGTGAGGGGATATTTTTTATAATGAAACTGTCCTTCCCCTGCCTTGAAAGAAATTTTTTTTTTCTCTTGTCCGGAGAGTGTTGAAATTTTTTTTGGGAGAAATTTCTCCGAAATGGCTGCAACAGTAGCCCCCACCTTGGGGGATGTTTTGTAAAAAAGTGTATATTTTTGTTTGGGCCTTGGTGCCTTTATTTTCAAAATTCGCGGAGCGAATTCTTGTGGGCCTGTCATTGGTCAAAGATGACATCATTTGTAGGGGACGAGGAAGGGCTCTGACTGAGTTCCCTAACTTTGACACTCATTACGACCGGCACTCTGTGAACAGAGGTGAGAGAACAGGTCTCTCTTGGGCTGAAGCCCTCCCCTCCTTCTATGGTTGTCCGCTGTGAACAGCGAAGGTTCTTCTTCAAAATAAAGGACTAGGATTCGTGAACGAATCCAAGGGTTTGAAAGATACGTGAACGTATCTACGTTTTTTGAGACCACTGGGTCTTTATGACTGGTTGAATCCAGGGACAAGGAAGAAAGTTAAAAGAAAGGACAAGGAATAGTGAGAAAAGGTCGTTGGGCGTGAACGTCCAGGAATATTTGAAGAAATAGCAAAGGAAAGTTGAATGAGGAAAGAACAAGAAAGAAAGTTAAAAGAAGGAAAGAAGAAAGCATTGAAGAATATAGAAGGAGAGAAGGAGGGAAGAAGATAAGCGAGAGAAGGTAACTAATTTAGAGTTCTCAGTCATCTTCAGACCAAAATAAGGGCCCACTAAAAACAAAAGGGCATTACGAACTTTCGCCTCTCGGCAAGAGAAATTTATTGAGTAATTTTGTATGTTTTTGTCTTGTTTGGTTTTATGTTTTAAATGTTTGTTTTTTTTCATGGTTAAAGATACTGCACGGGGAAATTTGTGCAACCCTCAGCAGACAGTAGAGTAGTTTAAAATTTGAATAAATATAGTTATTTTATAAGTAGAGTTTGTCTCGTTTTTTAGACTTTGTTAATTCCTTTTTCCTCTATATCTTTTACACTTTTATTTTTTTATTTTGTTACTGGCGTCGAATTTTGAGGACCAAAACAAAATTTCGACATTATCGCATCTTGACGTGTGCACCTTATCTTAGTATGAAGGGCTAAACGTATAAAAAATTATTTTATGAAGCAAAACAAATTACTAATTTAGCATTTCCTTGATGCCTCACAATTTAATTCTTAATATTATTGAAAAAGAAAGTTGGGAAAATCAGAATTACAATTTTAGAAATTATTTATAATAAAATTTTAACTGAACAGTAGTATCTGCTTTCTGGATATAAATGGGAGAATTATTTGTTTCCAAATAAAATAATAAATTTCTTCAAACACTGTTTGTTTGAGTTTTATTTTACAGAGTATAATTATACATGCGTCACGGATTCGAACCTATTAACTGGAGTAAACATTTTCAAATGACCAAAGGAAGAACAAGAGAAGGGTCACTTGGTTAGTTAATTTGTAATTAAAGGTAAGTAGGATTTTAATCATGGATATCCATGACAATCTTCATTTATTCAGTTATTTAAAACTTATTTGGACAATTTGGGAAAACTTTAAATTAGTGAAATAATATTATCATGTGATTTTTTCCAACAATCTAAACCGAGCACAATGGGTGACCCAACGGGTCACGTCTTTTCTAGTATATATATATCTATATATATATATGCGCGTGAGAGAGAGAGAGAGAGAGAGAGAGAGAGAGAGTATTATGAGATGAATAAATATGTACGTTTTTAGAATAATAAATTGATAGATACATAGATAGAAACTAAGCTATCTAGACACACGTGTGTATACACAAACACACACACACATATATATATATATATATAGAGTATTACTCTGAAAGAGAACGTAATTACGCAAGTGGGATTCGAACTCGCTTACTACGATGTTGTAGTCCAACACGTTAGTCACAGCGCCAGAGAACGATGTATGAATGAATAGAGAGCAAATAGATACTACAGAAAATAGAAGTAAAGAAAAAAACGAGCAAGAATAAGAGAAAACATAACGACGAAAGAGAGAGAGGGAGAGAGAGAGAGAGAGAGAGAGAGAGAGAGAGAAAGAAAGAAAGAAAGAAAGAAAGAAAGAAAGAAAGAAGACGTATTTCTATAGTTATAAAAGAATGGACAAACGAGTTAAAAAACATTGCAAGAGAGAGAGAGAGAGAGAGAGAGAGAGAGAGAGAGAGAGAGAAAGAAAGAAAGAAAGACGTATTTCTTAAGGTTATGAAAGATTGGGCAAACGAACAAGGAATATTGCAAGAAGACAATAGAGTGGGAGATATAAAGACAAATACGTATTAAGTAAAGAGGAAATTGAGAAAATAGATTCTACCGAGAAAAGAATAGGGAAAGAAAGAAAGAAAGAAAAAATAATTACTGAAAACATAATGACGAGAGAGAGGGGGGGGACAGAAAGACAGAGATACAGATAGAGGCAGGCAGAGATAGTGACAGAAAGAGAAGAGAAAGAGAATGAATACGTATTTCTTAAAGTTATGAAAGAAAGGGCAAAGATGAGAGAGAGAGAGAGAGAGAGAGAGAGAGAGAGAGAGAGAGAGAGAGAGAAAGAAAGACGTATTTCTATAGTTATAAAAGAATGGACAAACAAGTTAAAAAAAAACATTGCAAGAAGACAAGAGAGTGAGAGAGACAGAAAGACAGAGAGGGAGAGAGAGAAAGAGAGAGAGAGAGAGAGAAAGAGAGAGAGAGAGAAAGAAAGAAAGAAAGAAAGAAAGACGTATTTCCATAGTTATAAAAGAATGGACAAACGAGTTAAAAAACATTGCAAGAAGACGAGAGAGGGAGAGAGAGAGAGAGAGAGAGAGAGAGAGAGAGAGAGAGAGGGAGGGGAGAGAGAGAATGAAAGAGAGAGAGAGAGGGGGGTGGATAAAGAGGAAACAAAAAACAGAACGAGAAAGAGATAAACAGAGACGAATTGAGGTGGTGAGTGGAGGGTGAGTGTAGAAAGATGGGGGGTAAATATTGCTCTGTCATTATTTTTCTGTTGCATGAAATAAGACGTATATCTGAAAGTTATGAAAGAAAGGGCAAAGAAAGAGAAAGAGAGAGATAGAGAGCGTCGAGGCACCCGGTGAGAATGATAGGCAGAGACGAGTTGAGGTGGTGGGGGTGAGTGTACTGAGATAGATAGATTATTAGATAGACAGATAGACAGATAGATAAGTTAGGCACGAAAAGACTCAGTTATCAAACTATGTAAAGACAGAGAGAGAGAGAGAGAGAGAGAGAGAGAGAGAGAGAGAGAGAGAGAGAGTGAGATACAGACAGACAGAGATGGGAGGGAGAGAGAAAGAAAGAAAGAAAGAAGACATATTTCTTAAAGTTATGAAAGAAAGGGCAAAGAAAGAGAAAAAAAGAGAGAGCGTAGAGACACCCGGTCAGATTGATTGGCAGAGACGAGTTGAGACGGTGGGGTGAGTGTACTGAAGTAGATAGATAGATAGATAGATAGATAGATAGATAGATAGATAGATAGATCGCTAGGCATGAAAAGACTCAGTTGTCTAACACTCACTCTCTCTCTCTCTCTCTCTCTCTATATATATATATATATATATATATATAGAGAGAGAGAGAGAGAGAGGGGGGAGAGAGGGGGAGAGAAGAAAGAAAACGTATTTCTAAAAGTTATGAAAGAAAGGGCAAAGATGAGAGAGAGAGAGAGAGAGAGAGGAGAGAGAGAGAGAGAGAGAGAGAGAGAGAGGGACAGAGACAGAGACAGAGAGAGAGAGAGAGAGAGAAAATAAAGAGGAAATGAAGAAAATAGATTCTACCGAGAAAAGAATAGGGAAAGAAAACAAAAGAAAGAAAAAAGAATTGCTGAATGCATAACGTCGAGAGAAGATAGGGAGAGACAAAGAGGAGAGAGACAGACAGACAGACAGACAGACAGAGAGGAGAGAGAGAGAGAGAGAGAGTGAGAGAAAGAAAGAAGACATATTTTCTTAAAGTTTTAAAGAAAAGGCAAAGGAGCCAAGAAACATTAAAAGAAGTTAAGAGAGGGAGGGAGAGATAATGATAAAGAAAGAAAGAAGAGAGCGTAGAAGCACCCGGTGAAAAAGATAGGCAGAGACGAGTGGAGACGGTGGGAGGGAGTAGTGTAGCAAGATAATGGTGGTGGTAGTGGGAGGGGGGGGGTAAATATTGCCCTGTCATTATTTTTCTACCTATTTTATCATATCGATCTTTTCCAATCAGAAAACCAGTCCAAACCGTCCGCCCGACTGGATGACGCCAATCTATTGATTTTTTTTATCGATTACACAAAGATTCGAGATTTCCTATAAGTTTTTTGTTTTGTTTTTTTGTTTGTTTTTTATTGTTGTTTTATGGTTTGTTTTTTTTATTGTTGTTTTTGTTATTTTATACTTGTTTTTTTATCGTAGCACTAGTAAAGAAATATTACAATAACCTCACGATTTTGCGAGCTAAGTTGATGGAATAAGTTTCAAAGTCGTGTCGCTTTTGAAAAAAAAGATCTTTTCAGACAAAAAAAAAAAAAAGAAGAAGAAAGAAGAAAAAGAAAAAAAGAAAAAGAAAAGAAAAAATGGAAGAAAGAACAGTATCCACCATGTTTTGGGGTATATCAAAAGTTCTTTTTTGCGTTTTTTGTAATCAATGGTTAACCACACGATATAAATATATATATATATATATATATATATATATATATATATATATGTGTGTGTGTGTGTGTGTGTGCGAAATTGTCATATCCGGATTCCCATCAGTCCCTTACTGATCAAAGGGGAGCAACTCTATTTGTGTTAGGTCCACCTAACAATATCTTTCACAGGGGTGTTATCGTGAAATGAAAACGCAAAAAGCTCCCTAAGTCTTTAGTCCGACGTAAATGCACACTTTTGCATATCAATGGTCGCCGAAATAGCTTGATGCAGGATTAAAAAAAATAATTATGCCTCCTCACCGGCAGAACCACTCCAACCAACAGAGGTGATAGGACAACGTCACTCGTCACAAGCGTCGTTGTTCAAACTGACACGAAAACCAGTTCTTCTACCCGAAAATAGTAATTCCCACACTCCGAGAGAAACCTCCTCAGCATTTATGCCTCCTCACGGGTCGAAACACTCCAACCAATATGTGTGTGTGTTTATATGCACACACACACACACAACACACACACACACACACACATGGGGCCAGTGGTCTTGTCTGCTGACTCTCTGCTTGTCAGTCTTTATTTAACACAGGGTAGAAAATGCTTCTATCCTAAAAATGACTTAACTAGCCCAACCGTGCTGACGAACGTGGTCACTAGTACGCTTACCAAGAGTCACAACTCACAACCTCCAGATCGTGAGTTCAATCTCTTCAGCCTCGCTAAGCAATTCACTTACACCCCCTACATCCATCATTTAAATTCGTCTCGTCGAGTCCATTTCCTACGACGATAACCGTTACGCATGTACACCTACCTAATTTTCAAGGTTGGCAAACATAAATATCTACTAAGTCAAATGGGTAATCTGAACATTAGATACATAAATGAGAGGGACCTTCCCTTGTTTGTTGCACTTTGAGGAAGCAGTATGTTTTGGTCGGCCATTTTCAATTCACCGTAAATCTACACTGAAAATACAATTTGTTCGAATCAATACAACTGCATGTTTTTGTTGAGTTTTTTTTCATAAATAAGGTGTGCGCTAGATCCCTGCTCCTACTTATAGACTAGGCGAGATCATGTGATCAATTCCTTGGCCAATCAATAGCAGTACTCTGAGGCTGATACAATACTTAACCCACCCTACTGGTCATAATTACTGCAGCCTTCTTTGACGACGGACATAGGATTAAATCACTGGACCTTTACCAATACGCAGGATAGGACTTATACGCTCACCAAAGGATTCCATAACATAGGACTTTCTTTAAGCCCTTTTCAACTGGCCAAGGATGGCACTTAAAAACTTTACAGTTTTAACACGAAAATATCATAAAATGTGTTCTTAATTGTGCTTGTGCATTATTTGAAATGAACTTAATTGTTATTAAGAACACATTTTATGATATTTTCGTGTTAAAACATGCAGTTGTTTTGAAAATTTTGAAAATGGTCCACCGAAACATACGGCTTCCTCAGAGTGAAACAAGCAAGGGGAGATTACTCTCATTTATGTTGCTAATGTTCAGATTACCGCCAAAGGAATACGCATATTGAATTTAATACCTCTAAAAGGAAATCGTTTAGTTATTTTTAAAAGACAGACAAACAGACACTTATTTTTAGTGTCATTAACAAAAGTATGCCTCCTCCTGTTTTTATGTTTTAATGTAATAAAATATTATATTAAATTATGTTGTATATGCAAAAGTCGAAATCTCCCGATTCACTAATACAAGCTACATACACTCGCCAACGGGACGAACAAAGTCGGAAGTGCCCTCTATCGTTACCTAAAACGGAATGACCATTTTAACATATATCTGCGCATGGGCTCCAATCGGAGTTCCGCTTTGATAGTCAATTCCCAAAATTAAATAAAAATAAAAAATTGGTAAATAAAATTCGAATATCATCCAATGAAAGCGATTCCCGGGTGAAGTGAAAACAACTCCAACTCCAATTGATCCAACTTGGACCGCCAATCTCTATAAAACGAACAGCTTTGAAAGGCACCGACAGTCAGAGCCTTCAGGCACCATCACGAACGCAGGCCGACGAGCGCTAGCAAAAACGAAGGACACATCAAAAGGCGGCGGATCACACCCCCAACTTACCCAAACCTGACCTCACCAGGCAGTCAAATCAACAAGCGAACATTTATACATCATTCGTTGATACAAAAAACGCTACTACCAATACACAATATTCTGCCTAGAACAAGACACGAAAGAAGCGAACATTTCTATATCATTCGATTAATTAAAATATACTAGCTATCATAACCCGATACGACCAGCGATCGACTTCAGAATAACCGAAACACAAGATTCTGTCTACAACAGCTAACGACTCTAAAACACAAGACTCGACTCACCTACCAACACCCATCACTACTCACTGACTTATATTCAAGACACAGCGCCTACCACCACACACACACAAAATCCGGCCTACATCACCACCCCAATACCACAGTCAAGCTGGACATTTTACGGACTCAATATCCACCCATAACTATAACCAAATTTATCCTGTAATTCTCATTTCTATCCTTTCACCGTTCTCATGTTGTTTTTCTTAATACAATTTTAAATTTAAAATCTGTGTTTTGTTCATTTCCTCATCACCATACGCTTGCATGCAAATACGGTTTATAACAATTAGAAAGGCTAACGAAACCAAATAAGAACGAATATAAAAGTATTACTTATTTTAATGTGATTTTAATTGATTTCTATATAAAATTACACATAAGATTGCTTTTAATACGTTTTATAATAACATGATAATATTAGAAATCAGTAACAGCAAATAATTATTCCTTAAACCCAGTTTTGTTAAAATCATTATGCAAATTATTCCCACCATATACTATGTAATGGGGTTTAGAGGTTTAGGCGCAATATCCAAAATCCTTGACCAGACAGATTCCACCAGCAGTTCCACGAGGTAGCGATTTGAAGGGCTCCAAGAAATCACCCTAAGATACCAGATATCTTCTCCTCAAATGCGTCAGTAAGTCCCTTAAACTCAACTTTATATACAGGAAGGACTTTATATTGTTATTTGTTGTTTCATGTGAAGGGCTCCAAGAAAGCACCCTAAGATACCAGATATCTTCTCCAACGCGTCGGTAAGTCCCTTAAACTCAACTTTATATACAGGAAGGACTTTATATTGTTATTTGTTGTTTCATGTGAAGGGCTCCAAGAAAGCACCCTAAGATACCAGATATCTTCTCCTCAAATGCGTCGGTAAGTCCCTTAAACTCAGCTTTATATACAGGAAGGACTTTATATTGTTATTTGTTGTTTCATGTGAAGGGCTCCAAGAAAGCACCCTAAGATATCAGATATCTTCTCCAACGCGTCGGTAAGTCCCTTAAACTCAGCTTTATATACAGGAAGGACTTTATATTGTTATTCATTGTTTCGTGTGCTGGTTAATAAATTGTTAGAATTAAAGGAAATATTAATTCCTTTCTTGTTGTTGTTAGCCTTAGAATTGAATGCTATACTAACGCAATAATATTATTCATCCAGTTTTGTTAAAATCATTATGCAAATTATTCCCACCATATCTTATTATAATAGAGATAGTGTGTTTGTCAGCCTGTAACCTAAACTCACAAGTCCCTTAGTAATTTACGTTACATTCTGCATGATTTTATTTTTATTTAGACCTCAATTCTATTAATAATGGAGATTCGCTTCCGGTTTTGTCTGTAACAAAAATTACGTCACTGCTTACGTCACATTACACAACACATAATCTAACGTCATAACATAGAATAAATATACTCAAAATGTGAGCATGCAACGTTAGACAATCCTCATTGTTTCAATAAATAGATGCCCGGCGTTATATATTTATATATAGATTGTTTTATTCTAATATAATATTTAAAGTTATCGGAACTGTTTCCATTTCAAATTGTCTTTCTTTCTTTCTTTTTTTTCTTTTTACTCCTTTAATAAATTTGACGATTGTATATACTTATGGTACACACTCTATAACATTGAATTTTCAGCTCCTATCTCCTCAGGCAATATATTTCAAAAAATTATTTTTACATCGCCCGGAGGGTGTCTTTTTATTTTGCTAGTGTTAATAAAATTACGACGTACCCCACATGTATGGGTTAGGCACAAGGCCTTATTAATGTGGGACCACCCACAAGCCAAGACTCATGGGTGGCAGGTGCAAAAAATGCGTTGATCCTGTCGGCATTTCCCCTCAAGGGGGGTGCCTCAGACACCGGGCAATAAACCCAGCCCTGCCCCTTTACATCAAGAGGGCAGGTGTTGCTTGGGGGGATGGCCCCCTGGAATCAACGATGTTAGCTTGTACTATATAATTCTTTATTTCTTAGAGATATATTACACATATTTTCACGATTTTAAATGCATTAATAATATGGGCAGTTTTGCGGCAAATCTAATGTAGCTAGACTTTAATGGAGACATCGTTAATAAATAAGATGCTAATTAAGATTAAATAATGACTATTTCATGATCTGTATTATTTGGATTATTCGGACTATTGTCCTCATCTTTATTGTTGTCTACACAACGTTTCGGCCGATGTGCTCTCCGGCTTTCTTCAGGTATTTCTTGTTGAACTCTGGAACCTTCTCTTCGAACTCGATACCTGAAGAAGACGGGAGAACACATCGGCCGAAACGTTGTGTAGATAACAACAAAAATGAGGACGATAGTCCGAATAATCCAAATAATCCAAATTATCAAGTTTCATCTAAAAAAAAAAAAATCAAGAGAAATTGTATTTCATAATCGTTGAGAATATAACTTAAATAGGTAAAGAAAGTAAAGTCGTCAGTGTGGCCTAATGTCGGTATCAGTCAAACAGCGCTGGATCAAGGAGATTTTTTTTTACATGTGGAGCGCCACACCTACCATCAGCTCCTCGCTTTACCGCACAGTAATGGTGATGAAGGAGTACGCTATACTACCCAAAGCTTCATATATATATATATATATATATATATATATAGAGAGAGAGAGAGAGAGAGGGGGGGGAGTGTTAAGTACCAGGACTTCACCATTAGATACAGTTTTACGTCATTGTACTCTAAGACCCTCAGTCACCGCCTTTTAGATGTAGGAAGCGCGTGGTGTAAGGGTTAAAGTCATAGGAAATGGACTCGTCGTCCCGAGTTCAAATCCTGGACGTGGTAATTGCATTTCACTTAGCGCTAATACCCTTGGGAAAGGTATGAATTCTACTCTCCCTCCAGCTATGGGTAAATAGTAAGGCAGACTGGGCTCTTTAACCTTGGTTAGGCAACCGGTCTAGGAGAAGGAAAACTCTGAATTCAAACCTGTTGAACTCCGCTCAAGAAATTGACCTTGTGTCACATCCTGCTCGTGCGGAGGAGTTGGTAAATATATATATGATTTTCAGGTGGTGCATATCATTTGGTCTTTTTTGTTGTTGGTATCAGCCAGACAACGAGGGGGTCTACCCACTTTTCATTAGCGCTAGACCAAGGAGATTATCTCAGAGTCAGAGGTGGAGCGCCACACCTACCGTCAACTCCTCACTTTACCGCACATATCCCTGTGCTATTCATACGGTGGGTTGGCGAGGGCCGGTATTAAACCAAGAACGGAGGAAATCGTGACATTAGTGGTGACGTAGTTTCGGTTACAGACAGACATGATCTCTATTATAATAAGATATAGATTTTTATTTATTGATATAAGTCGATGGACGTACCATCGAGTAATTCTCACTTGATAGTACCACTCACCAGATCGACTGTTTCAGCTGTTTAACGTTGACAGATAACAATAATACAAATAATACAAATTATCAAGCCTCATCTCACAGATTCAGAGATTTCTTGTTTGTAAATAATTTTCTCGTAAAAAATAACCTTAAATATATATAAAAATAACACAAACTATATATAAATATATAAGTAAGTAAAGTCGTCGGGGCGGCCTAAAGTCGGTATCAGCCAATCAGCGAGGGAATATATCCCATTTTCACTAGCGCTAGACAAAGAAGATTGTTTTGGCATCTAAAGTGGAGCGCCACACCTACCATCAGCTCCTTACTTTACCGCACAGATATCTGTGCTACTCATACGCTGAGTTGGCGAGGGCCGGAATCGAACTAGGAACCATGTGGTTTCTAGCCGAACGCTCTACCGACTGAGCTATATAATACTGGGCATGTATTTATGAAAACTTTTTTTTTTAAACAATAAGGACCGGCTAAGTTTTCATACTCAAATTTTGAGTGTACATAATATAAGGTTTTTCTTTATTCTATATTTTGACGATGTTTTGGTAATTTGACGTAAGCAGTGACGTATTTTCAGTTACAGACAAATTGAGACTAAATCTCCACTATAATAAGATATAGATTTTTTTGTATTTACTGATATAAGTCGATGGACGCACCTTCGAGTACTTCTCACTTGACAGGTACCACTCAACAGATTGACAGTCTCAGCTGTTTAACCCACGTGTTTATTTACTCGCAATGGTTTTTAAAATGGATACGTAATTTCATACGTTGCAGATTTTATTTTTAGAATAGAGGAATATTATCTCTAACCCACAATGGGATTGGTTGGTTGGCTGGTTGGTTGGCTGGTTGGTGTTTGATAGTATATACAAGGTGGACTATAATGATGGGACATATATATATATATATATTATATATATATATATATATCTTATTATAATGGAGATTGTGTGCTTTTCTGTTTGTAACCGAAACTAAATCACTACTCAAGTCACAATTCCCTTTGTTATTGACGTCACATTGACCATGAATATATTTTTTATTTAAACCTCAATTATTGATAAAATTGTTTTACATTATTAATACTGTTAACCATATCTACATACTAATAGCATGCAATTATATTTATATGTACAACAAAATAGCGGTTTACAGTGTGAATGGGAAGGTTAATTTGCATATTGATATTAAAAATGTAATTTTAATAAATATGTGCTTAGTATTATTGATTTCTAACTGTTTGGTTTTATTATAATGAATATAAGCAAACATTTCTTCAATGAATCTTAAATGAAATCCGTTAACAAGAAAAAATAACAGTCATTTTATTCTTCACTTCCTCTTTTAACTAAATACTTAAATTAGAAAAAATAACAATGAAAGATGGGAGTGATAGAAGAGTATGTTTCAGTTGTTCTATTTTTCGATTATACCCCCCGCCTCTGTTTCAAATCTTTTTATCTGCATTCTTATTTAGTTTCATTAGCCTTTCTAATTTAATATATATTATTACATTAAAACTTAAATACTTGCACCCGGAGGGTGCATATATTTGCTAGTATATATAATAACTTGTTAAATAAGAGAAGTGAACTCGTTTCGAAATGTAGGCATTTGAACAAATTTTTACTGTGTCACTTACCACCTGTTCCCTAATTGTTCCCTGAATTTTCGCTCTCCTTTTATTTATTTTTTAAAAAAATTAAAAAAAAAAAATTCATCTGAACACCGCGTGCATTAACACCAATGCAAGTTTGTTTGATTATAATGTTTTTTAAATACAAATTTAACGTCATAACATTACATCACGTGAATACAATCCACGTCACATAAACGTTAAACAAGCCACAGTTTAAAAAAACAATTTTTAGCTTTACATTTCCCATCGCGTGAAAAACGCTTCATATAAACGCTAAAAAAATTGATTTTTAACATCTCAACCATTTCACGACTGGTTTTTGACATCTCAACCACTTCTCATCTGATGATTGGATTACCAAGAAACTTTAAGTTATGAGTGTGAAACCATAATATCACCATTAATTATATATATATATATATATATATATATATATATATATATATATATATATATATATATATAAATATTTTTGGATGTTTGTTTTTTAGAAGCATTGTTGAATAAAGTATATATTATATTTTTACTTGAAGGCAATTACAATGCATGTATCGCATAAAATTCGATACTTTTTTAAAATAGAAAATGAACTTGACAAGTGTTATCCCGGCAAAGGATCGCTCGGTGTGTAGAACATTGTTCAGACTGTTTCGACTTTATTAAGTCTCATCAGCGATGTATACTAACGACTTCCCTCCGACAGAAATCGAAACCGGGACCTCAGCAGGCATAGTCAAAGACCATATTGCCTCGGCCACAAGTGAAAACACTTTATATCATATTCATAGCTAATATTGAACAATATTTCGATTTATAAAAATCATCTTCCGGACTCATCGAGAGAGGAGACGAAAATAATATGAATTCAAAACGAAAACATTGATGTTCCAAAAAAGGATAATACTCATCCTGTTTGAAAAAGAGAGTTTGTTTATTGTCGAATTTGAAATATGTCTTCTTTTTTCAAAAACTGTTACACTAAGATATACATGACTGTCGCTGACCGAGAAACGCGTGGCGGATGTGCTTATATTTGAAACTACCGCATAACTTTTTTGGAACATCAATGTTTTCGTTTTGAATTCATATTATTTTCGTCTCCTCTCTCGATGAGTCCGGAGTAAAAACAAGCTCTGAAGATAATTTTTGTAAATCGAAATATTGTTCAATATTAGCTATGAATATGATATAAAATCTTTTCACTTTAACAGCATATTTTGTTGTTTTCATATCCTTTCATCTATACTTATACCGTCTGATTCATTTACTTTCTCTTAACATATATATATATATATATATATATATATATATATATGGTGGACCATAATGATGGGACACATTTTAAATGCTATTTTCTCAGATTATAAAAACGACACAGAGTACTAAATATATTTATTACATAAGTGATACACAGGAGTTTTACATGTAATCTAAGTTTTAAATATCTATTGATAATGGAGATTCGCTTCCGGTTTTTGTCTGTAACAAAAATTACTTCACTGCTTACGTCACATTACCCAAAATCGTCATAACATAGAATACATACACTCAAAATTTGAACATGCAACATTAGACAGTCCTCATTGTTTTAATAAATACATCAATGGTATTATATATCTATATACAGTTTGTTTTATTTTAATACATATTTAAAGTTTACATTTGAAATTGTTTTATTTTTCAATCCTTTAATGAATTTGATGATTTTACTTACTTAGAGTACAAACTCGCTGACATTGAATTTTTAACTCCCACCCCTCAGGCAATATGTTTCAAAAATCTATTTTTACATCGCCCGTAGGGTGTTTTTTAATTTGTACTATAATAATAATAATAATAATAATAATAATAATAATAATGTAATCTGAATATTAGCTACATAAATGAGAGTAACCTCCCCTTGTTTGTTTCATATTGAGGAAGCTGTATGTTTTGGTCGGCCATTTTCATTTTACCGTAAATCTACACTGAAAATATCTATTTTTACATCGCCCAGAGGGCGTTTTTTATTTTGCTAGTTATATCAAGTTTTTAATACTTTCAGGTATTGATTTTGGTGATCCTCATAACGCCTTCGAGCAAATATTCCCGGACATCTCATTTCGAGATTCAGTGATATCCATTGGCCATCCAGATCTCCTGATCTAACCCCAGTGGAATATTTTCTGCTGGGTTACCTGAATGATCGGGTATACGTAGGCTGGCCCCACACGACAGCGGAACTGAAAGGAAAGTATCCGTAGAGAGATAACAGCTAATCCAGTCGATATGCTAAACCACACTTTACGATACGACGAATGGTCAGGATGTGTTGTGAATCGATTTCTACTAATAGGCTACAGTCCCAGAGGGGAAAAGTGCTTTACTTTTTAAAAACCATCGGATGTAAAAAAAAATGGCTCAATAATTTTTGCGTAATGATTAAGATAAAATCACAAAAAGCTCAACTCCCCAGCTTGTGTTCTCTACTGTTTGAAGTAATGATTCAACAGCATGAAGCTAGGAGGTCCATATGAAAGCAGCAGCAGCAACAAAGCACCGGTACATCAACATCTTCAGGGGCAGCCTTCGCATGCGACATCTGTGGTCAACAATGTTTTTCTAACATTGGACTTTACAATCACTTACGTATGGAAGTGAAACACGGACCCTGTACTCCCACCAAGAGCAGTGGCTAAATGGTTTTTACCTTCGCTGCCTTAGACGTATACTGGACATCACCTGGAGGGACAGGATCACTAACACAGCAGTTCTAGAAAGAGCTCAACTCTCCAGCTTGTGTTCTCTACTGAGACAGCGTCGTCTCCGATGGCCGGATCATGTCCGTCGAATGGATGATGGACAAATCCCGAAAGACATCCTTTATGCAGAGCTTTCGTCTGGTAAAAGACAAATTGGTCGCCCCCAGCTGCGTTTCAAGGATGTCTGCAAGAACTATTTCAGGTGCTTTGGCATTGCCCCTTCCAGCTGGGAAAATTTGGCTCAGGACCACCCTCGGTGGTGGCAGGTTCTCCGTAGAGCACTGTTTATGTCTGAAGTAAATGGTGCAACACCATGAAGCTAGGAGGTCCAGAAGAAAGCAGCGGCAACAAAGCACCGGCACATCAACATCTTCAGGGACAGCCTTCACATGCGACATCTGTGGTCAACAATGTTTTTTCTAACATTGGACTTTACAGTCACAGGCGGTGTTGTAACTTCAGGGGCACAAAAAACTATATTATAGCCTTCCGAGACCGAAATGCCAATAATATAATAGCCAATGAATTCCGACCATTAATTTCCTCAAAAGATATTTTCTCATAAAAACAGCGTTTTGCTCTTAACACATAGATACCTAAAGATATTATCTCTTAAGTGGATTAACTTCATGGTGGCCTTTCAATTCTCTTAAACTTTACTGCCCAATCCTTTGTGTCTGGAAAGGACAACTACTCACCCAAGTTGACCAAATATTGTTTTCATTTTTGACAGCAAAAAAAGTAACGACAGCAAATTAAGAAAACAATTTTCAATTTTGATCAGCATTTTTTATTTCGCAGATATACACTTACAAGCAAATAACAAGAGCTCCTAAATAAAATCCAGAAGTGAGATCTTAGGCAAATATTTATTTATTTATTTATAACACTGTGAAAACCGATTTCTTTTTAATCAAAGAGACATCGTTTTTTTGTTTTGTTTTTTTTATTTTAATTATTCTTTTTTATATCACCTGTAATTTTACCGGTATATATATATTGTCTCCTTGAAGGAATGTTTCATCTCAGCCGTATAGATGTCCCGATTTATTACAGTGGCAACTGAAGCATTATCTTTGGTCCCAAATCACTTTATATATATATATATATATATATATATATATATATATATATATATATATATACGCAGACACATACACAGATGTATTTACAAGTACATACATTCCACATGAATGGAATTGTGTACGTGTCTGTGCACGGGTATTTTTTTTTAAGTAATCGAAAATATTTCCCTTTGTCGAAAATTTACACACACACACACACACTCATATATATATATATATATATATATATATATATATATATGTGTATGTGAAATGTTTATATATATATAACATATGTCACATACACATTATGTATATATATATATAAACATTTGTCATACACATTTATTAAGTCCTATATCAACATTTTTACACGTATCATATATATATGTATATATATATACATATATATATATATATATATATATATATATATATATATATATACATTATATATATATACATTATATATATATAAACATTTATGATACACATTATACATATAAACATTTCTCATAGACATATATATATAAATATAAACATTTTTCATATATATATATAAACATTTTTCACACGTATATATAAACATTTTTATACACACACACACACATATATATATATGTATACATATATATAAACATTTCTCATGCACATTATATATATATATATATATATATATTATATATATATATATATATATATGTATATATATATATATATATATGTTCTTTTAAAGTTGGGCGTCTAAAGATAAATGAATGAACTCGGTGTTATGGAGTATTGGATTCACATATTTTTTTATTATTATTTGTTATCATAAATTTTCGGGTTCGTAAGATACCCTTTTTCAAATGAATGTTGCTCCTGTTCAACGGATCTTTTGTCTTTGTTGTCATTGACAGCGGCAGCGTCTGTAAAATATTTATAATAACGGAGTATTCCGATGTCAGCGTTCAGTCCCCTCACGTGAGTCTGTAATTTTAGAATCCATTTAGTTTCTGCTTGTTTTCGAGATTGCATTGTTGGAAATGCGTGTTCTATCAGAATACATCCAATACTCCATAACATCGAGTTCATTCATTTATTTTTAGATGCTTCGTAATAACGCCCAACTTTTAAAAAAACAAAAAAATATATACCGAGAGAAGCATACGGAGACCCCTAAAATACAATATATATATATACATATATATATGTTTATATATATATATATATATATATATATATATATATAAACGTTTCTCATACACATTAATATATATATATATATATATATATATATATATATATATATATATATAATTGTTTCTCATACACATTATATATATAACCCAAATTGACCAAATATTATTTTCATTCTTGATAGCAAAAAAAAAAGTACCGACAGCAAGATTCGAACCACAAACCTATGCAGAAACAATTCTCTTACTTTTTTTAATTAAGTTATTTACTAAGTTTACCTTAGTACAGCATAAGACCAAATGAGGGGTAAAAGACTGTGTTGCGCCAATCTTCAAAGTAGAGAACGCCTGTCTGGCTTGAAAATCAGCAGTCCAAATTTTGGCTTTTCACCTGGACTCGAACACCGATCACCCACGCCATTTTCAAATACACACCCACTTCAACCACTGGAGAGGCCCAACATGATCGTCTTATAGTCTGGTACAAGGCCAGTAAATGGAAGATTTTAATATACATTCAAATCATACCACAAACGACAAACCAGTAGCGCTGGTCGAAAATATGCAACACACTTAACCACTAGGCGCCCCTACCTCCATATTTTATTTTATTTTATCTTTATTTATTTATTTTTTCAGATACGAATTATTTATTTATAGATGGAGGATTCATATATTAATTAATTAAATTAAATTGCCCCGATCAGAAAATTCAGCAAACACCGTGTGTGACATGCGGAACACTGGGCAGTATACATTACTGAAGAGACCTGATAAGGTCAAAACTGCTGTCCAGTGTTCCGTATGTCGCACTCGGTGTTTGCCGAATTTTCTGAGCGTGGTAATCTAATTTAATTAATTATTAACCGTAAATCCTCAAGTATAATCCGCATTTTTCCCTAAAATTTAAAGGTCAAAATCCCTAGTGCGTACTATATACGAGGTTAAGAATGAAAAATATTTTCTAAGCAATGTCCGAGTCTCTATTTGCTGTCCGGCAATGTTTATTCAGGTGCATCTTTTTTTTCAGAGGTACAGTCCCCTAAAAAAAACCCTGCGTATTATATTCAAGGGCGGACTATACTCGAGGATTTACGGTATTTATTCTATTGAATATCTAGTAAAAAAAGTAAAGTCAACGGGGCGGCCTAAAGTCGGTATCAGCCAGTCAGCGAGGGAGTCTATCCTCTTTTCAATAGCGCTAGACCAAGGAGATTGTTTTTTTAGCATCTGAGGTGGGGTGCCACACCTACCATCAGCCCCTTACTTTACCGCACAGATCCCTGTGCTACTCATACACTGAGTTGGCGAGGACCGGTATCGAACTAGGAACCTTGTGGTTTCTAGCCGAACGCTCTACCGACTGAGCTAACCCGGCCCCTTGAATATCTAAAACCAATTAAATTTTTCTTTTTTGGAAATTTAAGAAAAAAAAATCCAGCGTTAATCATGAGACAGTGTTAACCAACCGGTAAGAAATAACCAACCGGTAAGAAATACCCACAAAATTGAGATCGTATCTTTTTTTACGTACGCCAGCACACCAGTCGAAAAGAGCACGCTAGCCCCAAACCCCTTCGTCATTTCCAAGAGACACAAATAATATAACTGTAACCCAACGCAACTGCCGTAAAATCTTCATATTCATCAAATTCTCATATATATATATATATATATATATATATATATATATATATATATATATATATAAAGAAAATTTGAAAAAAACAAGTGTTCCGAAAATAGGATGAATTTAATTATTGATGTTTAAACATTTCGGTTTCATTAAACCTTCATCAAGGTGTATCTTGGGGTGAAGAAAATGATGGATGTTTTTAAGGATGACAGATGAAAATCTTTTTAGTTGTGTAACTGTATTTGATCAGCGTTATATTTTTGAAAATCAGTCCATTAATACTTTTTCTCGTCTTTTGCATTTCTTCGAGTTGCGTCACGCGTCATGACATCTTCGCATGTGTGGATCGCGACTTGCCTTTCAAAAATATAACGCTGATCAAATACAGTTACACAACTAAAAAGATTTTCATCTCCTGTCATCCTTAAAAACATCCATCATTTTCTTCACCCCAAGATACCTCCTGATGAAGGTTTAATGAAACCGAAATGTTTAAACATTGATAATTAAATTCATCCTATTTTCGGAACACTTGTTTTTTCAAATTTTCTTTATATTGTCGGATTTATTTTCCATATTTACTCCCATATATATATATATATATATATATATATATTTGTATATGTATAAGTATTAACTTACCGGTGGGTATATATATATATATATATATAAGTAAACTCATACACTATACACACAGACATATATATAGAACCCAACCGGTCCACGGGAATTCCTTTTGGGGCAACGCCGACTTAAATACATTTAAAAACAAGTAGAATCCTTCACTCCTCCCTAGATAGAAGCATCAATATAATCATGGACAGCAGATAAAACTGGAACTCAACCGCTCCACGGACTGTCTGGTACTTTGCAACCGAAGAACCCAAGAATAAAACACGATAAATACAACTTATTGTAATTGTTCGTGTATAATACGCACCTCTAACGTTGGGTTATAAAATTCTGTCATAAAAGGTCTCTCGAGTATAATACGGACTGACTTTTTTTTTAAGAATATGTAGCGACAAAATCTTACCGAAATTTGTCCAATTTTTTATCCGGTTCTTATGGATTAAAAATAAATAATTCTATAGTTGACATTATGTCTTGAAACACAAAATTTACACAGTAATTAGAGCTAACGCACGGACATGTTTCCACAAAAAATACCACAAAATAGCGGCGAAAATAAGCTCACACGAGGAGAAGCAAAATTATACATTAGTTATTTTGGACAATAGATTATAACTTAATTTTGGTCACGTCGTCCTGAATATGGTAACGAACGGGACCAGAAAAAAGTTGATGTTTAGTTCTCATGTATAATACGCACCTCTGATCTTTGGGTTAAATATTTTTTTTAATCTTTGGGAGAAAAAGTTCATATGTAGTTCTCGTGTATAAAACGCACCTCTGGTTTTTGGCTTAGATATCAAAAAAGAATCTTTGGGGGGAAACATTAATATTTAGTTCTCGTGTATATTACGCACTTCTGACTTTTGGGTTAAATATTTAAAAAAAACTTTTTTTTGGGAAAAGTGGATGTTTAGTTTCGTGTATAATACCCACCTCTGACTTTTGGCTTAAATATCCCAAAAAGATTATTTGGGGGAAAACATTAATATTTTACACGTGTATAATACGCACCTCTGACTTTTGGTTTAAATATAAAAAAAAAAGAATCTTGAGTAGGTGGAGTTAATATTAAGTTCTCGTGTATAATACGCACCTCAGACTTTTGGTTTAAATATCAAAAAAGAACCTTTTGGGGGAAAAGTTAATATTTCGTTCTCGTGTATTATACGCACCTCTGGCTTTTGGGTTAAATATAATAAAAAGAATCTCTAGGGAAAAGTTGATATTTAGTTCTCGTGTACAATACGCGCATAATATTTTTTTAAACTGGGGGGGGTGAAGGTTAATATTTCTCGTGTATAATACACACCTCTGACTTTGGCTTAAATATAATTTTTTAAAAAACTTAGGGGGAGTTGATATTTAGCATCTGACTTTTGGTTTAAATATCAAAAAAATATCGGGGGAAAAGTTGATATTCAGTTCTCGTGTATAATACGCACTTGATTTTTGGCTTGAATATTTAAACAAATCTTTTTGGCAAAACGTTAATATGTAGTACTCGTGTATAATACACACCTCTGTCTTTTGGCTTAAATATCAAAAAAGAATCTTGGCGTGGGGAGTTGATATTTCGTTCTCGTGTATAACCCGCACTCCAGACTTTTAGTCTTAAATGTTTGGGAAAAATATTAATATTTAATTCTTGTATTTAATACGTACCCCTAACTTTTAGACTTAAAAATCTTTGGGTGAAGTTAACATTTAGTTCTCGTGTGTAATACGCACCCCTGATTTTTTTCCTTAAAAACCTTTTGGGGACAAATTTAGTATTCATTTCTCGTGTATAATACGTACTCGATTTTTAGACTTAATATTTTTTAGGGGAAAAAGTTTATATTTAGTTTTCGTATATTATCCGCATCCCTGACTTTTTGGTAAAAAGCGTGTGCGTATTATACACGAATGAATACTGCAGTTAATATTTTATTAATTTGTTTGCATTGCTTTTTTTATGTCTCCTCGGGCATCTCTCCTTTGTTTTTGTTTTTTTCAATCTTCTCACATCAACCTTTAAATTTTAATTCACATTTGCGGCAAGTGAGTTTTTTTTTTGGGGGGGGGGGGGGCAAACAAGATGACGGATAAATTCAGTTAGAAATATTTCTTTAAATTCAATCATGAATTTATTCCGATTTTTTTTTTTTTTTTTTTTTTTTTGTTCGAGTGGCACTTGTTCATATTGTGGGTCCTGTCTTTAAAAGAATCGAAATTTCGCTTTTTCAGATGTCTAATTTCTACAGTTAGATAAAATAAAGAATAGAAAATAAAATTGACAGGGTAAAGGGGCAAGCTGGTGTGTTTAAAAATAACAATTGCTGAGGCACATAAAAAAGGACAACTGTATAAAATTCAGCTTAAAAACAGAATAAGTATCCCCGAAAATAAACGCGAGCACACGACCACATACACAGCCATTTATTTTTAAATATTACAAGAAACACTAGATCAGCATTCCATTATATATATATATATATATATATATATATATATATATATATATATATATATATAGATATATATATATAGTGGGAAAATGGTAATTAATCCGACAGATATTTTGCAAAGATAATTGGAAGAAAAAAAATTTTCGTATGGAAATTATCATTGCTATTTGTCAACTCGTGTTTCGACCAAAATTCGTTAACATACACAGTATTCTATTTAAAACTATTCTAAATATAAAAATAAGATAAAATAATAATCATGTCATGTTTTCTATTATCATCATTTTATTTTATTTTCATATTTAAAATAATTTTAAATAGAATACTGTGTGTAAGCGAATTTTGGTCGAAACACGAGTTGACAAATAAAAATAATAAATTTTATCCATATCAAAGTATATATATTTTTCTTCCAATTATCTTTTAAACATATATATATATATATATATATATATATATATATATATATATATATATATATAATATAATAATGAATATAATATATATATATATATATATAACAGTTAGAAACGAACAAGTGTTTAAAAAGCGCTTGATAAATCAAAAGTGCTTAAATGCTGGCCAGCGGAGCAGTATAAAAACAAAAAATAATTTAAATTTCAGCTTATTAGTTTTTTGTCTTTTTTTATTACGAATAGTTTCATGTTTTCTATAAAATAGAAAATCCCATAATCGATCTGAAAAAATGTTTCATCTGAAAATTGTGATTTCTATTTTATAGAAAAACATATGAAACCATTGGTAATGAAATAATATATATATATATATATATATATATATATATATATATATATATATATATATATATATGTTTTGGGATGAAACAAAGAAATCACAGTGCTCAACCACAAATTTGTAGGAGCTTTATTTATTTGCTGAATTTTTTAAATATAAAAAATTTTCATAAGCAGCTACCCAGGTTTCAGGTTATTTCACCATCGTCAGGTTGCTCCTGGTGTTTCTTTGAAGAGATTTTGTGTTGTTATGTTTATGGCTAAATAAATAAACATAAATATAAACATAACAACACAAAATCTCTTCAAAGAAACACCAGGAGCAACCTGACGATGGTGAAATAACCTGAAACCTGGGTAGTTGCTTATGAAAAACTTTTATATTTAAAAAGTTCAGCAAATATATATATATATATATATTATATAACATTTATATATATATATATATATATTATATATATATATATATATAAAACATTATATATATATATATATATATATATATATATATATATATATATATATATTATATATATATATATATATATATATATATATATATATATAATATAATTATATATATATATACATTATATATATATATATATATATATATATGAAGAAAGAACTGGAGATAAAGACCGACAATGTAAATTTATATAAAACAAGAGAACATGTCGAAAATTGATGGTTTAAATAGAACCGAAACGCTATTGCGCCGGCTTCAAGAATGGCAATTTTCAATATATTCTCTTGTTTTTTTTTCACAAACTTTATACACACACACACACACATACACAAATATATATATATATATATATATATATATATATATATATATATATATATATATATATATATTGCATTTGAAAGCAAGCCAATTTATTTTCTCAAAAAAGATAATTTTTTCGCTTACGTCTCTTTTCACACACACACTTGTCTGTCTGTCTGTCTGTCTGTCTCTCTCTCTCTCTCTCTCTCTCTCTCTCTCTCTCCATCGTATTTTTTCCTCTTCTTAGTCAAACTTTCTTCAATCTTCCTGTTGGTTCATCTTACGAATTTCTTTCTGGAGAGTCGTAAGCGGAAAAAAAAGATCTTATTCTGAAAATAAATCCCCTTTTAAATGCAATTTTTAAAAATGTTATACACACAGTAAACTATATATATATATATATATATATATATATATATATATATATATATATATATGCGTATATATATATTCACATATATAGAGTAATCTAAATAAATAAATTGATACCTTGGTACAGATATCAATTTATTTTCCCCCCGGGAAGATCATACGAATAAGACCAGATGTGGCGTCTTCGAATTAGTAAAAATCAGACTGAGGAGGCAAAGAAATGCCGAAATAAATTTATATCTGTGCCAAGGTATATATATATATATATATATATATATATATATATATATATATATATATACTTTCAATAAGAAAAATAACTTAACAAACCGTCATTTGGCTATCATAAATTTATTTCGACTCAATAAATGAGTTTAGTCTCATCAGACTCACCCCAGGTTATTTCCCATAAGTCTAACATGATCAAAGGGGAACCACTCTTGACTGATAATTTATTTATTTATTTATTTATTGATCTACTAGGAAAAAAGGAGACGGGGTTAGGGTTAGGGTTAGGGTTAAGTTTTAGGGTTAGGTTTTAGGGTTAGGGTTAGGGTTTAGGGTTAGTTTAATGGGAAAATGAATAAATAATTTATCAGTCAAGAGTGTCTGATTGATCATGTTAGACTTATAGGAAATAACCCTAAGCCCATTTACTGAGTTTTTTCTTTCTTATTGAAAGTATATATATATATATATATATATATATATATATATATATATATGAAGTGGACAAACAATCTGTTTGAGATGGCGATAGCCGACAATTTTGGGGAGATTATGTGCTTAATTGAAGTTATACCTAATTTGAAAATTAATCAGTTATAATTAGATGAATTAGGCGTGCATATCTGTTTAAATGTAATGCGTAAACAAATCGAGAAAAGGTCAATCTCTGAAATGTACATACAGAGATTGACTTTTTCTCAATTTGTTTACGCCTTACATTTAAACAGATATGCACGCCTATTTCATTTAATTATAACTAATTAATTTTCAAATTAGGTATGACTTCAAATTAAGCACATAATATATATATATATATATATATATATATATATATATATATATATATATTCGTTGGACTGAATTAATTTTGGCACAATCCTAGTTCTATGAAACTCAGGAAGCCATTCTTTAGCGGAAAGTCCATGGACGTAACTTTCTGGCAAAGACAATTTACTCCAAGGAATCGGATACACATACACATTTGCACATTTTACACACACACACACACGCTCACACACTTAAATACACACACACATTTAAATACACACACACGCTCTCTCTCACACACACACACACACACACACACACACACACTACGTGGTGGTACTCAGGTATTCACGTAGTTATTAGGCAATAATAATTAATAAAAGAAATTATTGAAGGAGTTGCACACATCTGTTGGTAAGATTTTCTTCTTTTTTTTCTTCTTCTTCTTCTTTTTTTTTAAAGATAGAATGAACTTGTAAAACACAGACGCCCGCGTCGCAAACCGATGGTTTTTTAGCAGCCGACAAGTTGTCACGTGACTGACGAACGGATACAGATGTATCAGACCTGAAAAACAAAACAAAAAATAAACATTAAATATCAATAATTATAAACAATAAATTCATATAATAATAATAATAATAATAATAATAATAATAATAATAATAATCTGCGAATGTAGCAAACTAGCACAACGAGAATTCAAAACTAGACACGACTGGGTTGGGAAGGTGATCCACTGGGAATTATGCAAAAAATTAAATTTTGACCATACAACAAAATGGTATATGCATAAACCAGAATCTGTTCTTGAGAACGAAACGCATAAAATTCTCTGGGACTTTGAAATAAAAACGGATCACCTTATCCCAGCAAGACGACCAGGCCTAGTGTTGATAAACAAAAAAGAAAGAACTTTGTCAACTGGTGGATTTTGCAGTGCCAGCAGATCACAGGGGGAAGCTAAAGGAAAATGAAAAAATGGACAAATATCTGGACCTTGCCAGAGAACTGAAAAAGTTATGGAATATGAAAGTCAAAGTGATACCAATTGTAGTTGGTGCACTTGGAACAG
>CM042181.1:5526827-5541827 GCA_023376005.1 Doryteuthis pealeii
ACAACTCATCAAAGTCTCTATGTCAAGTACACAGAATAATGTATTAGTGTCAGGAACATGAACAGTTCACAGTAGTAATATGCATGTATGTGTGTGCATGTGTATGGGAGAGTGGCATCAGGTATAGTGTTGGCGACTACAGAAAGCATGGAGTCTTTGAAAAATTCAGTGCTCCAGCAGCCCACAACAGATGCAGGCAGTTTATTCCATGTCTGCCGACTGTTGATGAGCGTGAAAAAGTTTCCGCAAAAGTCACACAGTGACACAGTGCTGGTAAAAAAAATATGTCAAATCACAGACTAATTGAAACAAAATTTAGTAATTTCTTCACGCATTTCTTTATTTCTTGCAAACAATTTTGATTAAACTTGGCATTTTATGTTTTATTAATATTATTCATTTTTCAGATTTACCTGACCAGAAATAGTGTAGCAATAAGTTGATCTTCGCGAGCAAAACGGGTTTCAGAAAGTGCATGCAAATGTCTACATTTGTATCGCTGCAATTATTTGCTAGATATAGCGGTCTTTGTCTTCCAGTCTTTTCGCATTGTCACAATCAGTGTTCTCACAATTCCAGCAACAGAGCTGAAGTGCATATCGTTTATTATAATATCTTTGTGTCCTGCTTAAATGGACAGCGTTAGCCACAGTAAGCTAACCAGCAATGATCAATGGTAAATTTAGTTTTGCTCGTTAGACTTAGAATTAAATGCAATCACTAAACAATAGTAGAATAATATCTTTCCAAATTCAATCGTGTTATCGTTTGTCATTACAGTTTATAAAGCCGGAATTATTCCAAGGTTATTTAGCGCTACGGAGAAATGCCAAAAAGCCTCGCCCAGGATTTGAACTCAGATAGCGAGCCCACTTCTTACAATTTGCAAGGAAAGGTGTAATCAAAATGTGCAAATTCTTTCGGAGAGGCTAGTTACGTCAAGCCCTAGCACCTATATGATTCCCCAAAACCCGATTGCCCTTATGCAAGCTCCAACATTTTTATCATATTGGTGCTAGTGTTATATACTGTATCAATTGACAAGCGCTGGATGTAGTACCATGGATAAAAAGCAAACGACAGGTATACAATAAGAAAGCTGACTTTATTTTCTTTCTGGCTGGGCCTGGATGAAAGGAGGTGTGGAGTCGGATAAGCGCCTGCTGAATGAGTGGTGAAATGAACCGTAGTTATAACAAGTCTCTTCTTCGAGAGTCGACGGGGTGACTGAAACTTAGCGGCTACCAATCTCAACTGCTCAACTCTCATGGTCTAACCTATTTCATTTTACCCAGCGGCTCTGGTCTTATTCAATTTACACCGGAACTGTAAGGGCGTGCCCTGCAATCACCAGATTTTGTCCACACAATGTCAAAGTGAGGAAGCTTCTTGTTATCCCTTCTTTTGTTCTTTTTTCGCGAAAGTTTGTTTGACTCGTTCAGGACAGGCAAGCCTAGATGTTCATCATTCCTTTCTTCTTTCTTATCAGAACTTCTGTCTCGGTACAATCTTTTGTTTCTCAATTCCTTTATCTTTTTTAATTCTTTTCGCGCAAAAGAATGAACAATTAGTTAATTGCAACACTAGAAAGTCATGGTGGCTGAAGCACTTCCATGCTGAGAAAATATGGATTCATACATTTTGCCAAGAGTATTAAGGCGCTATGAGAAATCTCAAAATAGGATATGAACTGTTCACCGTATCCATTTGCCTAAGACATAAACATTACATAGCCTGCCTGTTTCCGCTAGGAGCGTTAGAATGCCCAACGCAGCCTCTGCAGAGGGGTTGAGACTCCGCACAATGGGGCTAGCCTGTTTGGCCTTTTGGTGGTGGACCCGTGATGCTTTAACGGATAGAATCCAGGTTGATGATTAGCAATGGACTTGCAAAAACTCTAACTTTGGCCGCTTTCTTGGCTAGACGGGCGGCGACGTGCCACCTTCCGATCACGTCAAGCCTAACCACCTATATGGTGCCCCAACCTATTGCCTTAGGCAGGCCCACAATCTTTTTATCAATAGGTGATGAAGGCGGTGCTGCGGGTCTACATGTCGGTGTGAATGATGGTCGAAGGTTTCAGTTTTGGGGGTTGGGAATGTGGAAGCACCCTTCATCATCATTGCTCGCCATTGGTCCACTCTGACCCGAGTGGTAGTACCTTGTTAGGGTCCCATCTATCGGGTTAAATAGAAAAACGTGTGTTTATTAAAAAAAAATTGAGTATTCATTAAGATGAAATTTATTTCAAATACTTTGTCGGCGATTAAATGACCCCTGAGGTTGATAGCGTAAACAAGCCAAACCAAACCGTATCTCTTTTCTTTTTATTATTAATTGTGTGGAACGCACGTTTAACTTATCTTGCGTAACACAATTAATAGAAAAGACACATCTTTCTTTATCTCCAATTACTAGAGAAGCAATCATTTTAATGAACGCAGTGCTGTTGCGTTGGGTCTGTAATCTTTAATTAGCTGCGGTCCGCTCAAAAATTACAGCGTCGTGCTTCCTCCTCGGTACCACGAATCATAAACGTTAAAGTCATTAGGTTGCCGATGAAGCGAACTCAAAGCCTTTTGCCAAAAAAAAGAGCCAGGGAAAGGAAAATCGATAGGAATAATACTCTCGATAAAAGCTAGAATCTAAACACGTTTACGACCGACGTGAGTACATGTGCGTCCGTGCGTAGCAAAATCACTGGTACACTACGAGAACAACCACTCCATTGTCTAAGAAGAAGACAAGAAATAATATAAAATAATATAATAATAATTAATAATAATAATAATAAGTAGCTAAGTGAAAGATCGCAGAAAAAATCGTTACATTCAGTGTTTATTATTTTATTATATTTACTTTCTTGTGAAGTTCCCATCAGCGTTAGCTGATGGTCTTTGCAGCGGGAGTCTGAGTGACACAAGTCTATCAGGTCTCCAGGACTTTCTGAGTATTCTGGCAGATTGCAGCAGTGCAGTTGTTCTGGAATGGTGATCAATCCTTCTCTGATTTCCAGACTTTCCAAACCCTTTTCCATCCTTTTTGGGACCGTTCCATAGTGCACACAACTATTATTATTTCATTATTAGTATAGTAGTGTAGTGTAGTAGTATTTCAATCAGCGTTAGCTGATGGTATTTCACTGGAGTCTGAGGGACAATTCCTGCAGGTTCTCAGGGCTCTTCTGATATTCTAGCAGATTGCAGCAATGCAGTATTCTGGATGGTCCTCAATTCTTCCTCTGGATTTTCGATCCTCCAGTCTTTTTTTTTTTTTTTTTCCAGTTTATTGGATCGTTCCAAGTGCAGATATTAAATTGGCTATCAACTTGACAGATTCCTATTCATAGCTTTTTTCATTCTTCTGGCAAGGTCCAGATATTTGTCCATCTTGTTCGTTCGTCCTTCGCCTGTGGTCTGCTGGAACTGCAAAAATCCTACCAGTTGACAAGTTTGTTTGTTTGTTTTTGTGTTTTTTTGTTTTTTTTGGGGGGGTGTTAATAAATACTAGGTTCTGGTCTCTGGCTGGGATTAAGGTGACCGTTTTCTATTTCGAAGTCGCCAGAGAATTTTAATGCGTTTCTTCTCACAGAACAGATTCTGGTTTAATGCATATATCGTTTTGTTGTATGGTCAAAAAATTTTAATTTTTTGCAATGATTCCAGTCGTGCCGCTAGTTTTTGTATTTCGGTTGTTGCTAGTTTGCTAAACATTCCGCTAATACAATGGTTATAAGTTTACTTTTTCTTGCCAACTAAATAAAAGNCTTGCAAGTTCAATTTTTTATTTTATTCTTTTTCAATTAACATGTACTATATTTCATTGTTTATTTACATATTAATTAATTCTCCTCTATAAATTAGGCATCTTGAACATTTCGATCATACTTCTAATATACGCTCACTTGATCTTAAATAGGTATTGTATATACATTATTGAATTTCATTTCATTTTTATTATTATTATCTAAAATAACAAATAATTATTAAGTCTCAACCTCCTCATTTTCTGTTTATCTATAACTAATTTTCTTTCACTTCTTCTTTTCTTATTCTCTTTTTTACTATTTTTTTCCAATCTTAATTTCCTTCTCATTATCTATAACTCACATTACTTCTTATCTGTATTTTTACTCCATAATTTCATCTCCTCAATTTCACATATCCTTTCTTATTATATATTTATATTTTTATTTTTTCTTATTATATTTCTTTCATCACATGTATTTAACAGTCTTATTTTATACTTATTCTAATTCACATTCTTCTTATACTATTTACTATGTTCATATGTTTTCTCATCATTATATTATTATATGATCTATTTATATACTCAAGTTATTAAATAACCATTTTATTCATGTATACATTTATTACACTCTCTTTTCTAATATCCTATATATTCTTAATAATAGTTCGATGTGTTGGTTGTTTTTCTTATATTCATATACAGTGCTACAAAATAACATTTTATACATTTTTTTAATTTTAATTTCTAGATTGTTTCATATTATATTGAAAAATGCCTTATTTTTCAATATAATAATTTTTCTGTTTATTACTATATTTCTAATTTTTTTTTTTTAATCTTGATATTAATATTATCAATAATCTCATAATAATTTTTAAATAATCCATTACAAAAATAAAATAAATTTATTTTAATCGTTTATCTTCCTATTTTAACTAAATATTTAAATTATTAAATTTATCAATTAATTAACTTTATTGTATTTTAATATTATTTTCCATTCTTTTTTTCCTATTTTTTTTATTATACCCCTCATTTCAACTCTTTTTATCTTGAATCTTAATTATTTTCATTAACATTTCTAATTTTAATACCAATATTTTATCTACATTTAAAACTTAAATTCTTTTCACCCTTATTTTTCAATACTATCTATTTTCATCTATATTTTTTTCTTGTACACATTATACTCTATATATATCCTATTTTTTCTAATATATATATATATAATATATTATATATATTATATATATATATATTTTTATTTTTTTTTTTTTTTTTTATTCTTTTTTTTTTTTTTTTTTTATTTATCTAATATATTATATCTATATTTGTTTTTTACGTTTCCACACTTTTATCCCTCCTATTCTTAATCACACACCTATACAGCACACTTCTACTACAATACTTCATATATCTAACATCATATACTATATAACTCCTGTTCTTTCATTTTCATATATCATATCCTAATCCTTCATTATATATAGTATTTATTTTATACATGCTCCTTTAAAAAACAAATGTGTTATTTTCTTTTTTTCTAATTAAACATAATAAAATTACATTTTCTACAATTCACATTCTTTTATATCTAAATATTTATCCTTTATTTTTACCATATAAATATTTCAATACTATATATATATTATTTTTATCTTTATTTCCATACATCAATTTTTTTTATAATATACTATAGTCTTTATATTTATTCATATGTATCTATAATTCATATTACTTAATTATTATACTATATCGTTATATATTTTTTATATATATATATATATATATATTTAATATAATATAGTTTTTTTATTATATATATATTTTTTATATATTGCGTATATATTTTTATATCTATAATATTTATTATACTATATTTTTATGTAGTATAATATATATATATAGTATATAATACTATATATATTCTTATTTGATTCTTAGCCTAATTTTTAAAATTATATTAATTTAATAATAATTATTCTTTAATATGACCTATTTAATAATTATTTTCTTAAAAAAATGCTCCTAATAAAAACAATTTCATTTTAATCCGTACAGTTATTTGTCTTCCTATTATTCCTCTTCATCATATCTACTATATCTTCATTTATTAATTTAAAATTTGATTTCAGTATCTTACTTCCATTCCATACATTTAAAGTATTTATTCCGCTCCTAACATCATTCATTACCTTGTATTAATTTTCAGAATTATCCCGTTTACATAATCCAACTAATATCATCACTTCTATATCTTCATCTCACCATAAAATTTTCTTCAAAAATCCCATTCCAAACAAGGCCTTTTTTACTATATATATAGTAGTATATAGTATACTATTAATATTATATATATCTTATATATATATTTTATATATATTCTATTTGAACAATTTAAAAATAATAAATCAATTTATTTTTTTCCTTTTACATTACTCATTATCTAATTTTTTTTTCATTGGTTTGATTTTTAGCTGGCATGTCAGTACCCTTTTGTTTTGTTATTTTACTCCAATCCATTTGCATTATCAAGTTTTGGTTCTTCAGTCTTTACAAACTTTTTTTTAACAATTCTTTAACACATTTTTTTTTATTTATCTAATGCAACATAGGCCATAACATGTGGAGTAAACCCGAAACAAACCAGGAGCCGGGGTCCCAAAGGTGACGTGATGCTGAAATCCAGTGGCTACCCAGCGACACTACCGCTGCCAAACTGCATTGGTTCCGTACCTTTCCCTTGGATCACAACGGCAATGTGGAAAGGGGAATTGCTGCTTGCGCAACAGCTCCTCCTCCACATTAACCCACCGGATGGATGCCAACATAAAAGGTACCACCACTCCGGGTCAGGGTGGGCCTGGAAATAATGGCGATAAAGAGGTACTCCACATTCCCCATGGTTCCCGAATTGGAACTTCACCATTAGAAAACAATCAAAATTCATACTAAGGACGCTAAAACCCCTCAGCTAGTGTCTTCTAGCTCATATATGATAAAGAGGGTTGGGGTTTATCCTAAGGGCAATAGGGTTGTGACAACCATATTGGAGCTAGGGTTTGACGTGACGAGCAGATTGGTCGTAGGGGTCGTTTCCGACCGACCTAAAAGTGGAGTGTTGCATTTCATGGACTGCTCATCTGCCAGGATTCCGTCCTTAAGCATCACGGGTCACCACCCAATAGGTAGCCATATTGGGGAGTGGTACACCTCTGCAGATGTGCAGTCAGTGTATCCTACAGCCCCAGCGAACAGAGCGTAAGAGTTTATTGTGGATGTTGTTATACGTAAATAGATTACTTCATACTAAATGGCAACTTGGCATTAAATGACCCACAGGGATTGATATGCCGTTAAACAAAACTCAAACTCAAACTAAATGGCAACGATGCTGGAATAAAATCCTACTTGTGCGGAGTGGGCTGGTATATATACATATATATGAAGAGAAATGAAAGTGATATATATATATATATATATATATATATATATATATATATATATATAATATATATATAATCCAAAAGTCCAGAGAAGAAATCTTCCTTACGACACAAAAGTTTATTTTAAAAAACCTGTCGCAGTTTGAGAGCCCAATGTGTGCTCTTAATGTTAGAGTCACAAAGCAAATATATAAGTAAAGAAATAACAAAAGACTTAGAGATTTAGCATTATAGTCTATTTCAGGGAGCTTAGACAAAGTGTCTAACTCTCCCGACTCATCAGATATTTCCGGTTTAGGAAATATAGCGATTATTCTGCCTTCTATTCTAAGCAGCTGCTTGTGGACCCATCGGTAAGAGACTTGACGAGCGAAAGTTCGTTCGGGTCTCGATCCCGACCAGAGGTAGCTGCTGAAAAATAAGTCTAGCTGCACTGATGAGGGGTAAACCCCGAAACGCGCGTCTGCAGATTGCATTATATATATATATATATATATATATATATATATATGAAGAGAAATGGAAGTGAAATGGAAGTGAGAAAAAAACACAGGTTTAAATAAAATGAGTGGAAAGTTTATTAGCCGATGCTACAGTGTTTCGATCTGTTAAGTAGATCTTCATCAGGGCTTTTGTTGATATAAATTAAAGTATAAAAAAATTTAATCACAGAATAATGAGGAAGACTGTGATAGTCCTTGTTTATCAATCTGTAGGGAACACACACACACACATATATATATATATATATATAGAGAGAGAGAGAGAGAAATATTTTAGTTTATATTTATTTAAATTGGAACAATTTTGCTACCACATTTGCATTATTTTTAAAACATGTTCGTTGCCCGATGACTACTACACAGCAAGAAACCAATGGTAGCAAAATTCTTCCAATGTAAATAAATAAAAACTAAAATATTGATTTATTTATCCATTAACGCTCTATCACAGATATTGAGCACTCTTCTAATAACACTGTACGTTGGATTAATACCGCTTCTTCAAGTATAATAGTGTCAACCATACGCATTGATATATCATGTAGTGTAATTGTTGGCAAGCTAGATTCGTAGACTATTGATGGTGAGTTCGATTCATATTGGGTGCCCCATACTTCCGACTAGATGACTATGACTTTGACAATGACGCCAAATTTACCCTCAGTGAAAGAATCCAAAGAGATACCGACACCAAGTCTGTAATCGAAAACCACGAGTACAGATGGATAAAAATGATAAAAAGCTTTCATCCGTTTGGCTTTAATCAGAAAACAGACCCGTCATTTTAACAAGAGCAATAAAACTGTCTACACCTATGAGGATGGCCGATGTCACCTAAATAAACAAACACTGACCACCACGCATTAAACAAGCCACTTTTGACCCAATTAAAATCTAGAAGTCGCAAAAAATCTCAAACAATTTCTTCAAATAAGAAATTTTCTCCTGACGATGACCTAAGGTCGAAACTAGTTGAGAATAAACAACATACAAGAAATATTCCTGATTATCTTATTACTTTTTGTTCATACTATATATATATATATATTATATATATATATATATATATATATATATATATATAGGACATGGCTAATCAGCGTCTACACGATGCGTCCGAGTTTAGAATATCCGGTTAGGGAACTGTGCGTACATATTTATATCTTTTATAGGTTCTTAATTATTATTTTATTTTATTTTATTTTATTTTATTTTGTTGCAATATGACCCTTGTGAGCTAGAACTGCTAATGGAAGGAGGAGGAATAAATAACAAAGGCTTAAAAAATAGTGATGACCCAAAAGAGGAGAGCGATGGCTTTGACCGTAGCGTGACCCCGAACGAAGAATTGAGGGGCAAGCGGAAGTCGGGTGTTGACCGGAAGTCGGGTGTTGACCGGAAGTCACGTGGTGACGTGGGGGAAGGAAGAAAGGGTTCGTCCTCTTTTTGCCGGCGTCCGTCGTGGGGGACAGACCTGATTAGAGCCCAGGAATTTAGTAGTGTTCTCTCTCTCTCGTTCTCTCTGCCTCTCCTCCTCCCTGGTAGAAGCCACTAGACGAGCACGTTAATAAAGGCTGGGAGTTGTGACGACATGTTTCTCGTGTTATGATTTTTTATCGGAGTTTTAGTACCAAGAAAGAAAAGAGGACTACGGTGCATGTATCGTTTTAGTACCGTGAGTATTGCAACGTAACAATTTTTTTGTAAACAGTTATATGATATCAAGTATGAAGGGGAACCCCACACTCCCCCACTACTCCTGAACTAGAGCCTCACTAAAATAAATACCCGTTTATTTTTTTACTACTTTAAAGCCGCCCTGTCAGGCGGCTATTAAGCTAGCTCGAACGAGGGCTCTTGATTAGGACATCGGCTCGGAATGTTTTTAATTTGCACATGGAATAGGCCTGATTCGAAAATGGTATAGGGTGACCCTGCTTTTGTTTTTTGTTTGGGGAGGGGTCACCCTGTATATATACTATTACTGATGCAGACTACCAGCACAAAAAAAAACAGAACCCAAATTCTGTTTTTTTTTTGGGGGGGGGGTGGAATGGAGGCACCTTGTATGATATGTTGGGCTACTGCCTATAGGAGTAAAGTTGAAAAAACGTGAAACTATGACATTCGCATTTATTATTAGAGATAAAAAACGAAATCCGCCTTGACTTCAATCTGTGCCCCCAATGGAGCCACCTGTTGGCCGTGGGTTGTGACCGGTAATGATTAAGGACGGAATCCTGCTAGCTGAATAGTCCATGATATGCAACACTCTACTTTGGTCCTTACTTGGAATAGACAGGAAGTCGGAGAACCGCCCACAATCAATCAGCTAATCACGTCAAGCAATAACACCTATATGATTATCCTAAACCTATTGCTCTTATGGCAAACCCCAACCCTTTTTGGCTGAACTTGCACAAAGTTGTCAAAATTAGGATGACCCAGAAAAAACAGAACCCAAATTATTTATTTATTTTCCCATTAAACTAACCTTAAACCCCAACACCAACCCTAAGCCTAACCCCTAAGCCTAACTCTAGCCACTAATCATTGACCCTAACCCTAAACCCCCTAGTTAAAATTAACAGTTTTATTACAAAATTTGTGGTTCTGTTTTTTCTGGGTCACCGGTATATAGGGTGACCCAGAAAAAACAGAACCCAAATTATTTTATTCATTTTCCGATTAAACTAACCCTAAACCTAACCCTAACCCTAATCCTAACCCTAACCCTAACCCTAACCTAGACCCCCATAGTTAAAATTAACAGTTTTATTACAAAATTAGTGGGTTCTGTTTTTTCTGGGTCACCGGTATATAGGGTGACCCAGAAAAACAGAACCCAAATATTTATTCATTTTCCGATTAAACTAACCCTCAACCCTAACCTAATCCTAACCCTAACCCCTAACCCTAGACCCCCATAGTTAAAATTAACAGTTTTTATTACAAAATTAGTGGGTTCTGTTTTTTCTGGTCACCGGTATATAGGGTGACCAGAAAAAACAGAACCCAAATATATTTATTCATTTCCGATTAAACTAACCTAAACCTCAACCCTAACCCTAATCCTAACCCTAACCTAAACCCTAACCCTAGACCCCATAGTTAAAATTAACAGTTTTATTACAGAATTAGTGGTTCTGGTCACCGGTATATAGGGTGACCCAGAAAAAACAGAAAAATTATTTATTCATTTTCCGATTAAACTAACCCTAAACCTCAACCCTAATCCTAACCCTAAACCCTAACCCTAGACCCCCATAGTTAAAATTAACAGTTTTATTACAAAATTTGTGGGTTCTGTTTTTTCTGGGTCACCCTAATTTTGACACCTTTGTGCAAGTTCAGCCTCATTGTTATCATATAAGTGCTAGAAAGCGGTGGCTGAGGGTCTTAGTATACTGGGTATGATTTTAAACTGCATCCAACGGTGAAGTTCTAATTCTGGAGTTCTAGAGAGTGTGGAGTACCCTTTTACCGACATTACTCCCAAGTGCACTCTGACCCGGAGTGGTAGTACCTGTTAGGGGTCTCATCTATGGGTTAAATAAATCAAAATGAGTTTTAGATAAATGTGTTGAAAATTTGAGTTTAAAAAAATTTAATACCCGAGAATAATGATTTGGTACTAAATAATCCACAAGGGTTGATGTGCCATTAAACACCAAACAACCATTGCAACCAAAATTGATATCTAATGACGTGGTTCCAATTTTACCCATCAAGAATGGATAAAACAAAACATGTTCGGCATAAAATAACCCAACAAGGGTTGACATGCCGTAATGATGGGGTTCCAATTTTGGAGCTCTGAGGACGTGTGGAATACCCCTTCATTACCATTACTTCTAAGTCCACTTTTTCCCGATGTGGTAGTACCTGTTAGGATCCTATCTATAGGTTAAATAGAAAAAAAATGAGTTTGAAAAAACATGTTTTAAAAAAGATAGAGATCATTTTTTTATTTGTTTTGTTTTATTCATCAAGAATGAATAAAACAAAATATCTTCGGCATAAAATAACACAAGGGTTAATATGCCGTAATGATGTGGTTTAAATTTTGGAGATCTGGGGACGTGTGGAATACCCCTTCATTGCCATTACTCCTAAGTCCACTTTGTCCCAGTGTGGTAGTACCTGTTAGGATCCTATCTATAGGTTAAATAGAAAAAAATGAGTTTAAAAAAACGTTTTTAAAAAAATAGAGATGACATTTTTTTGAATACCCATCAAGAATGAATAAAACAAAACATGTTCGGCATAAAATAACCCAAGGGTTAACATGCCGTAATTATGAGGTTCCAATTTTGGAGCTCTGGGGGAGTATGGAATACCCCTTCATTTCCATTACTACAAGGTCCACTGTGTCCCGGTGTGGTAGTACCTGTTAGGATCCTATCTATAGGTTAAATAGAAAATTTGAGATAATTTTTTTATTTGAATACCCATCAAGAATGAATAAAACAAAACATTCTCGACATAAAATAACCCATGGGTTAACATGCCGTAAAATCCAATCAACAAACCAATCAACCCGTTAGGGCCCTATCGATGGGTTAAATAGATCCTTGATATATATATATATATATATATATATATATATATATATATATATATGATTTTATATATGAAAATGGTGACTTACCGGTGAAATTGGCCTCGATGGTTAGTTGATACAAGTTTAACAATGATAAGACAGAGATATAACAAATATCAAGCGCTCGATATATATATATATATATATATATATATATATATATATATATATATATATATATATATATTATATATATAAAGAAGGTCTGCAAAATGTATTTTGTTCTCAGAAAAAAAAATTTTTAATTCTTTTTGTTAAAAAATTTTTCTGAGAACAAATACACTTTGCGGACCTTCTTTTTTTTATAAATATTGAATTTTCTCCCGTTGGAACCAGAACAACATTATATATATATATATATATATATATATATATATATATATATATATAAGCTTAAAGCTTGAATACCCAACATGAATGAATAAAACAAAAACCTCATTGGCATAAAATAACCCAATGAGTTGATATGCCGTAAAATCAACCAATAAACCAACCGGTTCAGGTCTTATCGATGGGTTAAATAGATCCTTAATATATATATTATATATATATATATATATATATATATATATATATATGAGGTTAAGTAAACAAACAAATGTGCTTATTTTTATATGGCTTTAAGCCGACAATTTTTGAGGATATGTGTTTAATTGAAGTCATGCCTAATTTTGAAAATTAATTAGTTAATAATTAATGCATTTAGGCGGGCGTATATGTTCAAATGTAAGGCTAAACGAATCGAGAAAATGTCAATCCCTGAATGTACATTTCGACCTATTAGGTCTTATCAGCAAGGTTATAGACATGGGAGACTGCTCCGTGTGTGACTCGAAACCTCGACTGTCAAGCTGACAGGCGAAGTCTCTAACCGTTATACTAGCTTGCCATTCTCACATTCTTCGTTCGTTTTGAAACTTATTTATATTACACTTTTTATTGACTTGCTACACGACAGTATGAGGTTAAGTAAACAAACAAATGTGTGTGTATATATATATATATATATATATATATATATATATCTTATTATAATGGAGATTGTGTGTTTGTCTGTCTGTAACCGAAACTATATTACTACTCAAGTCACAATTCCCTTAGTTATTGACATCACATTCTCAACGATTTTATTTTAATTTTAACCTCAATTATCAATAAAATTGTTTTACAATATTAATACTGTTAACCATATCTACATACCAACAACATGCAATTGTATTTATATATACAACAAAATAGCGGTTTACAGTGTGAACGAGAAGGCTAATTTGCATATTGATATTAAAAATGTGATTTTAATAAATATGTGCTTAGTATTATTGATTTCTAATTGTTTGGTTTTATTTTAATGAATATAAGCAAAAATCTCTTCAATAAATCTTAAATGAAATCCATTAACAAGAAAAAATAACTAATTTTATTCTTTACTTCCTCTTTTAACTAAATACTTAAATTAGAAAAAATAACAATGAAAGACGAGAGTGATGGAAGAGTAAGTTTCAGTTGTTCTATTTTTCGATTATACTCCCTCTGTTTCAAATCTTTTTATCTGCCTTCTTATTTAGTTTCATTGGCCTTTTTAATTTAATACGATATTTTATTACATTAAAACTTAAATACTTGCACTCGGAGGGTGCATATATTTGCTAGTATATATAAATGAGCTTAAAATTTGAATACCCATCAAGAATGAATGAAACATCTGCGGCATAAAGGGTTAACATGCCGTAAAATCAAATTACCCAACCAACATTCAAGCTGTGCCTATGTGAGGATCGTTTTGAAAGCGATCCCATTCCGAGAATGAATAAGCGATCAATTTCGTGCGTTGGTTGGAGCGGGGGAAGAACAAAAAAAACAAAAACGCTGACGCCATTTTAATACAGACGACGTATAAAGTGAATAATTTATTTGCTTTTCCATTTTGAAATACGAACGCTAAGGGATTCACAGGGCATTATGGGATTGATTGTTGTGTGCAAGTTGGGCCAAAATATTTGAACGTTGCCAAATGGACAGAAAAGAGGAAGAAAGAAAAAAGCGATTAGAAAAAGAAAAAGAAAAAAGAAAGAGAAAAGAAAATACAAACAAGTTGCTTGATCGAAATAAATCATTTAAGATTTAAAACAAAATTAGTTACGAAATCTGTAAGTGATATTAACCACTGCTTGGCATCGAGAATTCATCAAAGGGAGATAAATATTGAATATTAATTATAAAGCACTTTACTTTATTTGCAACTAGAAGCGGCCACCCACCATCTCCTGGGTAGAGGGGAGACCAAAAAACGTGCTGTAATGGTTTGCAAGTTAGTCCCGCAGATCCATTATTATTATTATGTATATTTTAATTTTTAGATATCTTTGCAAATATAAATCAAATCTTCATAATTTTTGCACAAAAAGCAAGAACCGGTGATATTTAATGTGTATTTATATTTACTTTGTTGTTAATTGTTTTATGTTTGTAGTTTCATCCGGACATACATACACACATACATACATACATACATACACACCAATTGCTCTTTACATATGTATAGATCAATAGGAACGCGGTTTTGACGAACAAAACTCAAACTTGAAGTTTGATTGATTGGCTGGCTGCTTGTTTTGTTTTACGACATATCAACACTTTTCGGGTCATTTAATGCCGAATCAAGTGATTTTGATACATCACCCCTCTTATCTACAATCTC
>CM042181.1:5544327-5574327 GCA_023376005.1 Doryteuthis pealeii
TTAAACTAACCCTAAATCCCAACCCTAACCCTAATCCTAACCCTAACGCTAACCCTAACCCTAAACCCTAACCCTAGACCCTCATAGTTAAAATTAACAGTTTTATTACACAATTTGTGAGTTCTGATTTTTTCTGGGTCACCCTAATTTTGACACCTTTGCGCAAGTACAGCTTTTTTTTTTTATCTCTTAAAACTAGGTACCACCAATTTGACCCTGTGCAATTTACCCCCCCTACATTTAACACAATGAAACTTGCAGAAAAAATAATATTTTCTTGAAAAGATTTTTTCCATTCGAAAGAAAAAACATTAAACAAACTCCTGATGATTTTTTTAATTTTTTATCAGCTTACGAAAATAATGAAAATTATGATTGAAAAACAATGTTTTCATTTTTGCACTGTTAAATCAACTGAAATTTAACGTAGCTAAAAACAAGTTACGATAAGAGGATTTTTTAAAAAATTCTATGAAAAATCAATTAATAATCTGATTTTCACGAAAATTTCCATAAATGTTTACCATTGGATGTAAATACATCTGAAATAGTTTTTTCTAAAAATATATTAGGGGAAATATTTTTTACGAGGTCTATTCCCCCCCCCCCTATTTTATTTTATGAGATAAAAAAAATGACGCGTCAGAAAAAAATTTTTTTCTTTTTTTCTATAAAGATAAGAGTCTGAATAACTATATCAATGAAATTGTATGAATGTACGACGTCTAGTTTTTTTGAGGAAAAATTAATGAAATCTGAAATAAAAAGTGCAAAAAAATGTCATAATATTAATATTTGAAAACTTTTTTTTGCTTTTATAATTGGTATGTACTATATTCTATTAAAATGTCAACAAAAAAATTTTTTTTTTTTAAGAAATTAATTTTTAAGAGATTTTCAATCTTTTGTGTGATTAAATATTTTTATTTTCTGCGTGAAATAAATTAATTTTTTTTTTTTCCTGCGTCAAAAAATCGAATTTTTCACGGATATTTAAAATATGAATTTTATAATTCAGGTGCACTAAACATTGGTCCGATACGAGCTCGATTAATATTTTTAAAAGAATTTGTAATTTTTGTTGTTGAATAGTAATGTGTGATTCTTAGAATGTACGGAAGAGCATTGCTGACATTTGTTTTACAGAGACGAGACACTTCTAAGTAACCAAAGTTTGTTCCTGTTAGGCTGACAGTGTTAGCGCGAAAGAAATTATTTTATTTAACTTTTTTCAATAATTAAATAAAAGTAAGTATAATAGATTATTTTATCAGTTTTTATCTTAGAAAAAATATTCAAATTTTCATTCCATACTTTTACGGGTTATCGTAAAAGGGAAATAATTAGTAACTTTTCTGTCTATATTACGGTCTGAAAATTACCCTTTCGCATGTAATACGGGCAGGTTTGTTTATTTTTTAAGATAACGATGTAATTTTTCCCAATCGGATAATTTGATCTTTGAATTAACTATTTTTCTTTGTAACAACCCTGTACGATCTTTTTTTTACGAGATTTTTGATAAACAAAGTTCGGAAATATCTATTTCCGTTTTATTCAAGATGGCATAAACGGTCTGGTGGTACCTACTTAACACAAAGCAAAAAATCTACCGAGTGACAAAATTCGTAAGTTGCGACAGTCGTAAATCAAGGTAGCGCTATATTTTAAAATATGAATCAAGTTCCAACGCGTAGAATTATCTGTGACGTCGTAGCTATTTTAGAACGTGTGTGAATTCGATCTCTAACGTCTTCGATTAATTCCATTTCACCTTTATAGATAATGATACTGACGTCAGCTCTGACGTAAATACGCTTACTTTTCAATTGTTAATACGGTCATAATAAATAATGGCAGGGCCTGTAGATAACGATTTGAAGGGTCTCGTTTTAAACCAGAGGCTGTTGCAAGATGATAACGGTCGTACTTTTAAGGAACACAAGTATTAGTATATATATTAGGGGTTATTTCCTATAACTCCAACATAAACAAAGGGTAACCACTTGACTGATAAATTATTTATTTATTTATTGATCTACTAGGAAAAAAGAAGCCGGGGTTAGAGTTAGGGTTAGGGTTTAGGGTTAGGGTTTAGGGTTAGTTTAATGGGAAATTAAATAAATAAATTATCAGTCAAGAGTGGTTCCCCTTTGTTTATGTTCGAGTTATAGGAAATAACCAGATTAGGTTTCCAACTCTTAGCCCTGTCTAGACTTTCTCATATGTGATTTATTGAGTTTGTCGCTTGAGGTAACCATACAGTAAAAAATCGTCGGGGTGGCCTGAAGTCGGTATCAGCCAGATAGCGAGGAAGTCTATCTTCTTTTCACTAGCGCTAGACCAAGGAGATTATTTTGGGCGTCTGAGACGGAGTGCCACCCCTGCCATCAGTTCGTCACTTTAACGCACAGATCCATGTGCTACTCATACGCTGAGTTGGTGAGGGTCGGTATCGAACCTGGAACCTCGTGCTTCCTTGTCGGACGCTCTACCGACTGAGATAAACCGGCTCTAATACCATGCAGTATGACAATTTAATTATTAGAACATTTCGTACGCTTACTTAAGAGCTATTGCTAGATAGTTCAATATGTAAAAAGTATAATAATCTTGATTTAACTCTCTCTACGAGCAGGACCTGTGGATATACAACAGTATGGCAATCTAATTATTACAACATTTCGTATGTTTACTTAAGAGCTATTGCTAAATAGTTTAATATACAAAAAGTATAATAATCTTGATTTAACTCTCTCTACTAGCAGGACATGTGGATATACCACAGTATGAGAATTTAATTATTAGAACATTTCGTACGCTTACTTAAGAGCTATTGCTAAATAGTTTAATATGTAAAATGTATAATAATCTTGATTTAACTCTCTCTATGAGCAGGACCTGTGGATATACCACAGTATGAGAATTTAATTATTATAACATTTGGTATATTTACTTAAGAGCTATTGTAAAATAGTTCAATATGTAAAATGTATAATAATCTTGATTTAACTCTCTTTCTCTCTTTTTCTTCCTTTCCTTCTTTTCATCTTTTCATTGTGTTCGATTGAAACAATTAGCGTTATCGCTTCCGTGCGCTCCCCCTTTTCTTCGGTCATTATTTCAAGCTAACTGTAAATACATTGTAATAGTTTTTTAGAAACGAATTTAAGGAGTTAAGCGGCTTTGGTTGTTTCCCCAGATCATAAATAAAAATCTTACAATTAATTAAGAAACTTTAGTTGGGACTCATAAAATTTCCCGGTGACTCATTCAAAGCAAATATGTACTTCCCAGGACGCACTAAATCTATGGGGTAAGGTTTGGTTCGTTCGTACTTGTATCCTATCCCCTATAAAGCTGGTTCTTCCTTCTTGTCGGCTGGTAAGCTGAAATAGAATTTAAGGAATGAAAAAAGCAGGATATAGTTTTATGACTAAGGATTTATTGACCGGGTCATAGTCGCCTGTGGCAAGGGGATATCCCCCTGGCTAGTAGGTGTGACTAGACAGAGCTAAGGGCTGATTCGAAATACCCGAGAGAGTCTTTTGGGGATCGGGTGACAGTCCTTTTTGTCTGACATGCGTGGAGGGTACTTCTGGTGAAGGCCCCCTAGGAGTTTGTTGTTTTTTTTTGTTTTTTTTTATTATTCTAATTTTATTTTCATTTTATTTTAATCCCTACGAATCAAAAAACTATCAGCATCTCTGGAAGAGTATAGGGTTACAGACTCCTTAAGAAGTTATCAGAAAACTGATAGTAGAATTATCTTCCCCTGTCGCTAGGGGGCGAATCGTCAACATACGATGTTGGCGGCAAAACCAAACCCCAACACTTATCGGACGAGAACCGACCAGGACGGACGTGTCTAAACAGCACTCTACCACGACGGCGAGTAGAAATCCCTTTCTAGCGTCAACTCGCCAACGAACTGTTAATTTCACCTCTAAAAGATAAGTCCTGTAGCAAATGCCATCAAATTTGCAGCATTTTGTATCTTTGTATTAATACATGTGTATAATTTCCATTGTCTTGTTTGTCTTCTTTCATCCGAAATAATTGCTGACCATCGGGAGAATTAAGAGCTCCCTACGAACCCCGTAATTCCTCTTGAAGTATAATGCCACCGCCATATGTTACATAATCTATGCGGTTGCATAAGATTATTGTCAATCCCCTGTAATTCTGAGGGGATGACCCTTTTCATATCATGGCCGGGTCCTTCAATGGAAAATTACAGAAGCCCGCCAAAATACGTGAAGTCACGTGGGACCTGTTCGGTCCCCAGTTTTCAGTTAGACGTCAGGCAGAGAAGTCGACCATTTTAGGTCCTGCCTAAAACTGGAACTCACGCGCGCTATGTTAGTCAGATATTTAGTTACATGAAATGTATAGTTAAGGAAATAAAAGTTTGTATAATTAATATGTTCTTGTGGTTGATGAATGTCTTGGTAACAAGACTAAGAAATGAATCCAGGACGACCAGCCAGCAGGAACATAGTAAAAGAATGTCCAGACCTTAGAAGATTCCAGACCAAGTCAAGATGATAGAAATACCAAAGCCGGCCAGAGGAAATACGACCAGAAGTAAGAAGTAAGAAAAGGGTATACAACACATATATCTGATGGTTGTGCGGTTTCAGTAGCAAGTTGGTTTTCTATGAGGCGGAGTTGCCAGCCCTACGTTTCCTGGTTTTGAATTCAGTGTTTACTTCCTTCTCCTAGGTCAGTTGCCTTACCAAGGTTGAAGAGTTCAATTTGCAATAATACTGTGTAATTATCCTTCATCTCGAGTTTAAAGTACGACTGTCATTCATTAACGAAACAATCAACCGGCAATTTTGACATTTTAAAAATAAACGACTCTTTTGTTAAGTGAGACACTGACTTTATGTGACTAGAAGATTTCGGCTGACTTATGATTTAGGTAGGAAAATTAAAACGGAAAGTTTTTTGGTGGTACCCCATGACAGTTTAACTACAGTCTATGAATTAACATTTTGCGAATTGGGTTACGGTTTTAGGGGATTAAAGCTGTTTTTAATTACGTATTGCTTAAAAAAAAAAATAACAAAAAACCAAATTACTATACATTTAATTAACCATTGAAATTAATTATTGAATCTATTATTGAGACAGTTGTTTGTGTTAATATTGCAATGTATAATTTCAATTAAACTTAGTTTTAAAAATATTTTTTCAACATTAAATGTATAGTAATAGACATATATATATATATATATATATATATATATATATATATATATATATATATAATATAAACACACACGCACAAACATATATATATATATATATGCGTGTGTGTGTGTGTGTGTGTGTGTGTGTGTGTTGAAAAGAGAAATAAAAGAAAGTATAGAATGGATAAAATAATGAAATGAAATAATAATAATAGAAACATTTTGTTATTTCATTTTGTTATTTAAAAATGATAATGGATTGAATAATGTACACATGGATAAACTCCTGACCGAAACACGTGTAAGTAAAATTGATTAAAATATCCTAATAAAGAAAAGAAAGTATGGAATGGATAACATTCTATACTTTCTTTTCTTTATTTCTCTTTTCAACATACCATTGGATTCACTTCCATTTTTTTTACATATATATATATATATATATATATATATATATATATATAGAGAGAGAGAGAGGGGGGGAGGGGAGAGAGAGAGAGAGAGAGAGAGAAAAAGTAAAATGGGTAAATCAATCCAACAGTACGTGGGAAAATGTCGACAAACACAGGATGTTACCGAAAATAAACATTTATCCACTGTAACTTGTTTGTCGATATTTGTACACACACACACACACACACACACACACACACACACACACACGTAATATATATATAGGGTGATCCAAAATAACGGATTTTTTTAAAATCAGGCCTGTTTTTTTTGGGGGGGGGCACCCTATATATATATATATATATATATATATATATATATAGCTCTGTGCTTATATATATATATATATATATATATATAATCTTCATACAATGACTGCTATTTACACAATAGCATTGCAACCAACAAAGGCTTCATCAGATGATGACTATGGGTTCAGGTAAGGTTTCGGGGCCGAAGCATCATTACCACTAACACAGAGCGCCCCAGCAGTATCTCACGAAACCACCAGACTTTGTCGGTTTGATGTCACAATATAGGACTGCCATATCCACGCTGATGCGGTTAGAGCTTTCTCCTGAATCTTTTTTAAGTATTTCCCCTTGTCTGGTGGAGAAAGTCCAAGTTTAGACAAAAATGCCGAGGTTGAGTTGTTAATAAATCCCCGGCATCCGACTTAGCTCTGTGCTTTATATATATATATATATATATATATATATATATATATATATATATATATATATATATATATAGGTAGGTAGATAGATATGATCAAACTAAACTAGAATCAGACAGACTAAACTAGTTGATAATAAATCTATATAAAACAATACATTGGGACTTTGTGATCCTTGGATAGAGATACAAATTTTCAACGTGGTAGTATAAGTGTGCAGTAATTGAATAAAAAGAGAAAAGCTTATTGTTAATGTATCTATCTCAGGAAATAAGGTAAGACAACACTCAATAACTCCCGGGCCTGACATACAGATGGCGCCACTAATAAAAAAAATCCATATGATTTTTATAAACTACTAACCTTCAAATGGCATGTGTCAAAATTTGAGCACAATCGGATTATTAGTTTACAAATTACAGTTATTTAAGTGAAGCGGCTGTTGCAAATTTTCAAAACAATGGAACAATCTGAATTTCGTGTGTTAATAAAGCATTGCTTTCTGATGGGAAAAATACTGTTCAAGCAAAGCAATGGCTTCATAAGTGTTATTCGGGCTCTGCTCTGATGGAAACAACAGTTAGGTTAAATGCCAAGACAAACTTGGTGAATAAAGTTATTTTTATTGGCAATGTAATTAACAAGGGAGTCAAAGAAAAGATTACATTCTTTTAGGTCAGTGCTTCATTTGAAAGGTTAACAAAAAGGTCTTGTGGGTTTTTTAAGTAATTATCAAATTAACCAAATGAAGCTGTGTTTAGTTTTCAAAAGGCAATTTCTAAGGTTACTGTAGAATCAACATTATACTAACCTTCACAGGAAAGCCGTGACTAGCGTCCAGTCACCAGACAAAAAACAGAGCGTAACCGAATACACTGTAGCGTTAGTTTCGTATTTGCCTGGGAGAGTTGTCTGCCCGTTTAGTTTGTTGGTGCCCGCTAGGGGGCCGTTTTATATTTAAGCGGCTGGTTCAAACGCTTCTCCCTCTTTTCCTGTTCCAGTAACCACGAGACACAGGGGGTAGACACGGTCTACCCCTTCTCGTTGGGGCTTTTGTCCCCCTTACATTACTGTAAGTTATTAACACAGCATGGACTATCCCTAGTCTCATGTCTGTGGCTTTTATGTATATCTTGTAACGTTCATGAATGTGTCTTTATCTTTCTACATGTAACTTTCTTTTACCTATGTATTATGTATCTTGTTATATCCATGTGCTGTACCATATTAAATGTTTGTCTGTCAACTTTTGTCAGAGTCTTGTATTCAAGTATATATAACTTTGAATCTTTTCTTACAACACTAAGTAATTATCAAATTAACCAAATGAAGCTGTGTTTAGTTTTCAAAGGGCAATTTCTAAGGTTACTGTAGAATTAACATTATACTAACCTTCACAAGAAAGCTGTGACTAGCATCCAGTCACCAGACAAAAAAAACACACAGTGTAACCAAATACACTAAGTAATTATCAAATTAACCAAATGAAGCTGTGTTTAGTTTTCAAAAGGCAACTTCTAAGGTTACTGTAGAATTAACATTATACTAATCTTCACAGGAAGGCTGTGACTAGCGTCCAGTCACCAGACAAAAAAAAAAAGAATCAATATTCAGTCTCAATACTTTTTGAGACCATCCCATGTATATTTGATTTTTTTTCAATTTAACTACAATAGTTGGATTCATACCTTTCCCAAGGGCTTTAGTGCTATGTGAAATACAAACAGACTCATCCAGAATTTGAACTCATCTCACTGTGTCCATTTCCTATGATGTTAACCATTAAACCATCATCTCCACAATTTTATCTGTATATAAGCGTTGTATTAATAGTGTATATGTTATGTGTAAAGATTTTTTTTAATGTTGATATTGTTGTATACCAATAAACGTATATGTTGTATACTCTCTTTATTCTTCTTCTCATCATCTTTGGTAATTCATGTTCTTCTTCTAGCATTTTTGTCTTACTCATCCTTGATGGGCATTCAAAAGTTTTTTTCTAAATTCATTTTTTCTATTTAACCCATAGATGGGACACTAATTGGTTTGGTTTGGTTTGGTTTGGTTTGTTTTGTTTTACAGCATATCAACCTCAGTGGGTCATTTAATGCCGATAAAGTTTTTAAATAAATCAATTCTTAATGGATAATACAATTTTTTTATAAATACATTTTTCTATTTAACCCATAGATGGGACCCTAACAGGTACTACCACTCCGGGTCAGAGTGGACCAGGGAGCAATGGTGATGAAGGGTGCTCCACATTCCCCAAACCTCCAAAACTGGAACCTCACCATCAGATAGAGTTTAACGTCATTCCCAGGACATGTAGACCCGCAGCCACCGCCTTCTAGCACCCATATGATAAAAAGGGGTGGGGCTTGCCATAAGGGCAATAGGGTTGGGAAAATCATATAGGTGCTAGGGCTTGACATGACCAGCCGATTGATCGGAGGGGGCCTCTCCGACCGCCCGTCTAGCCCAAGATAGGGCCAAAGTGGAGTATTGCATGTCATGAACTGCTCATCAACCTGGGCTCTATCCTTAAGCATCACAGGTCACCACCCACGGCCAACAGGTGGCCCCATTGGGGGAGTCTTACCCCTCTGCAGAGGTGCAGTCGATGCATTCTAACGCCCCAGCCGACAGGGCGGCACTAACAGGTACTACCATTCCAGCTTCCTTTTAATGTTGAAACTCGGTTGGTTGGTTGGCTTTTACGTCATATCAACTCTTTTTGGGTCATTTTATGCCGAATACGTTTTTGTTTTATTCATTCTTATTTAGCATTCAATTCTTTTTAATCTCATTTTTAACACATTTTTAAAACCTATTTTCAAGGGGTTGGTTGGTTGGATTTTGTGGCATGTCAACCCTTGTTTCATGCTGAAGTAGTGACCAGGTTTGAATTCAGAGTTTTCCTTCTCCTAGACTGGTTGTCTTGGGGACTTTGTGTCTGGTCTTCCATTGGGGATTTCTCATCTATCACAAGCCCTGGATCATTGGTAGTTTTTAGATAATAACCCAAGACTTTGCTTTAGATCATATTTTATTCCGAAATCCCCACCAGACTACCTGCGCAGAGTGTGAGTATGGCAACGCGCCTAAGCGCGACTTGCTCTCTTCGCGGTTTTGGCTGATACTGAACTAAACTCTCTTTCTAATCTAAACCGGAAGAGGGTCTTCTCCACCGATTCTCACGGTATCCACTGGAAGGAGGATCAGGATGAGGTCAAGCTGTGTTACTCAATCCTTCAAGGCTGCCAGCTGCAACTTATAACAGCCATTTTGGTTTCTACACTAATGGTACATAAGTGTTAGGGTACTAACAAGTTAGTTATTCCTTAACCTGAAGGCATAAAATAACTCTAGACAGGTTGATATGCCATTAAATCCATCAATCAAATATTCAGTCTCAATAATTTTTGGTCCTACTTCATTTATATTAAAAGTTTGTATATATAATATTAATTAATTTTCAAAATTAGGTACAACTCCAATTAAGCACATATTCTCCCAAAAATTGTCGGCAAAAAAGCCATATCCAAACACATCGTGTTTACATATCATATCGTTGTGTAATAAAAGTCACTACAAGAGGAATATTAACCTACTCTAAACAAATCGTAAAATCTAAGAAATCCGTTTGGTGTAAGGGTTATGGTACCCGCCTGTCAGCTTGACAGTCCATATATATATATATATATATATATATATATATATATATATATCATTCACCACATAAGAATCATTACAGTCAGGAAGTCCCTAACCTGAAGGCATAAAATAACCCTAGATGAGATTACATGCCATTAAAATCAATCAATCGATTTAATATTCCGTCTTGATAACTTTTGAATGCCACTTCATATTTAATTAAGAGGTGCATGGTTCAAGTCATAGGAAAGAGACTCATCAGCCCGAGTTCAAATCCTGGACAAGGCTGTTTGCATTTCACATAGTGCTAATACCCCTGGGAAAGGTATGCTTCCAACTACTCTCTACCACCTATGTGTAAATAGTAGGGCAGACTGGGCTCTTTAATCCTGGCTAGGTGATCAGTCTAGGAGAAGGAAAACTCTGACTCAAGACCTGTTAAATTCTGTTTAAGAAATTTACCTTGTGTACTTCTCATAAGTTCGTGTGAGGTCACTTAAGAGGAATATAAATACTACTACTTAACAAAGCGAAGAAAAACCTGCTAAGTCCGTTTGGTGTGGAGGTAAGACGCTTGCTTGTTAATTTGACAGACAGGTTTCGAATCACACACGGGGCGGTCTTCATATCTGTAGCTCTGGTGAAGAGGCCTAATAGGCCGAAATGTACATACAGAGATTGATTTTTCTCGATTTGTTTAGCCTTACATTTAAATATTTAATTCCGCCTAATTAATTATTAATGAATTAACTTTCAAAAAATTAGGTCGACTCATTATGCACGGAACATGCGTGCCACGATAAATTAAACTATCGATTATATGGAGGTCCAATCTCACAGACAGCGAGTTAAAGAGAGACAGTTCTTCCAGGCCAGTTGTCGTGTCAGACTGCGCTGTAGTGGCTGCCACCACGCTGGACCTAAACTAAGCGACTAGAGAATCACTAGATCGGGAGCTGCCAAAGAATGCTGGCGGTGATCATAAACGCGCGACGTGAACCAGCATCCTACACAGAAAGCCAGCTGTGTACGGCCACCTACCAACATATCACCCAAACCATCCGGAGTGAGCGGACAAGACCGCCGTGGCGATCACTGCTGGAGAAGCAAGGAGAACTCAACAAGCGACGTGCCTCGCTTGTGGAACACAGCACGATTGGACAAGCCCGCGTGGGCCGACCAGCAAAAAATGTACGTTGATCAGCTCTGTGCGGGATGCGGGATGCTGCATAAAAAGACCTTCCCGTATGAGAATGATGATGAGCGGTAAGGGACGATGGATGAGAAGGACTGTCATGGAATCTCGTGCTAACACGCGGCGACATGATGATGATGATTCGCATATAAAGTAATATATATAATATATATATATATATAGTGGGTAGGATAGCAAGGTTAGACAAACATGCGGTATGTTATAAGAGAAAAATGGAATGTCTAGTTGGTAGGTAGTTGATGTCGACAATATGCAACGTTTGCGTCCTCGGTTTAGACCTTCGTTCAGGACTTGATTATAGTATCTTCGCTTCAATGATGGACATTTTTCAACAATTGATTGTGTGAAAACAGGAGGGGTTTACGTCAGTAAGGGGAAGGGGTGTTGGGGGGGGTCGTGTACATTACCAGAAACCCCCTTCTGATGACAATCCCTTATCTTTAGAGGAAAGGGCAATCCACTACCCACCCAACCCAGAACCCTGGAAAAATGTCCATATTGGAAGCACAAAAAAAGACGACTAATATCCAAGTCCTGAGAAGGTCTAAACAGATCGAAACAAGTTTGCATCTGTCAACATTCACTACCTTCAAGATGAGAGACGAGAGGAGGAAGGGAGGAGGAGAGGGGGGATGGACGAGGGAGTTGATGACACTAATCTATCAGCCGGGTTATCAGACATCTGTTCAATGGAATGAAAAGAAAGAAAGAAAGAGGGAAAAAAAAAGAAAGAAAAAAGAAGGAAAGAAGGGAAGAAAAAGAAGAACAGAAGAAAGAAAGAAGAAGAGAACGAAAGAAGGAAAAAAAAAAAGGAAAGAAAGAATGAATGATAACTGATGAAAGAACAGAAAGAAAGAAAGAAAAGGAAGAAAAGAAAAAAGAAGGAAAAAAGAAAGAAAGAAAAGAAGGAAAGAAAAAGAAAAGAAAGAAAAGACAGGAAAGAAAGAAAAAAGAAAGAAAGAAGGAAAAAAAAGGGAAGAAAGAAAAAGAAAGAAAGAAAGGAAAGAAAGAAAGAAGGAAAGATAGAAGAAAGAAAGAAAGAAAGACGGAAAGAAAGAAGGGAAGAAAGAAAGAAAAAAGAAAGAAAGAAGGAAAGAAAGAAGAAGGAACGAAAGAAAGAAAGAAAGAATGCATGAGATGAAAGAACAAAAATGCAAAGAAATTGAAGCGAAATAGAAAGAAAGAAGAAAGACAGCAAAGAAAGAAGGAAAGATAGAAGGAAAGAAAGAAAAAGGGAAAGAAAGAAGAAAGAAAGGAATATCTTTCTAAATCAAAATCACATTCTTCCAAGTAAACTATGGTATGCGAGGTATTTCTGCATTAAAGTGCAAAATCACATTTGGACTCTATCAAAATAAGTCATCATTTTCACATTATTAAGGACCCCTATTGGATTCTAATAAATATGGTACAGCGATAAATTCCTCATCATATTCAAAATCCCCATTGTACTCGTAATAAATATAGTACCCCTAGTTTCATTTTAATTCAACAATTCCATTGCACACAAAAAATAAACGCACCAGCTATTTTCCATTTTGTTTTGAAAATCACATTGTACTCTAGTTAAAGTGACAGTACCTTTTATTTTGCCATTTTGAATATGAAATCACATTGTACGTCTAATAAATATAGTACCAGATTTTTCAGTCTTTATAATTCAAATCACATTGTATCATCTGTGGAATTAAATATTTGACCATTGATTTTCCAGTGTTATAAATTCAAAGTATACACATTGTTACACCTTAATAAATTATAGTACCTGAATTTTTCAGTTTATAATCAAAATCACATTGTACACTAATAAATATTGTACTTGATTTTCCACTTATATAATCAAATCACATTTGTAACTAATAAAATATTGTACCTTGATTTTCAGTTATAATTCAAATCACATTGTACCACTAATAAATATGTTACCTTGATTTTCCAGTTTATATCAAAATCACATTGTACTCTAATAAATATAGTACCTTGATTCTTCTAGTTATAATCAAAATCACATTGTCATTCTAATAAATATAGTACCCAGATTTTCTATCTTTATATTCAAAATCACATTGTACTCAATACAATCTCTCATATTTTTCACATTATTTAGGACCATATTGGATTTTAAAATATGGTACCCAGAAATCTCTCATTATATTCAAAATCACATTGTACTCTAATAGATACAGTTCCCTTATTTTCCATTTTATACTCAAAATCACATTGTACTCTAATAAAAACAGTACCATTATTTCCATTTTATATTCAAAATCACATTTTACTCTAATAAATACCAGTACCCAGAATTTCCATTTTTATTAATCAAAATCACATTTGTACTCTAATAAATACAGTACCCTTATTTTCCTATTTTATATTCAAAATCACATTTTACTCTAATAAATACGTACCCAATTTCCATTTTATAAATCAAAATCACATTGTACTCTATAAATACAGACCTTTCATTTCCATTTTATATTCAAAATCCTGTTGTACTCTAAAAAATAGAGTACCAGGTATTTCCCAATCACCATCTCTTTGTTTCAAATCAGTTTTAAAACAATAGTTCCATTGGAGTACCCAGCATTTTCCAATCCTCTCAAGTTCAGGAGAAAAGTTTTAAATAACCGCCAACGAGCAGGGAATAATTGTTGGCATTTACGATAGCCAAGCTCTCGTCAATTTGTTGGATTGGAGCCAATTGAAAAAAAAAAAGAAAAGGAAAAAGAAAAAAACGTGAGCCTATCAAAAATAAAGCTAATTCCTGAAACTGTTAGGACTAACTATAACGTTTGGCCAAAACTAGTTAAACGCAGCTGATTTTTTTAGTTTTGTTTCGGGTTTTTTTTCTTCTTCATGCCAGCAGCCAAAATAGATATAAAAAAATGAAAAAAAAAAGGTAAGGCTTTTATTTTTTTTTTTATAGATGATTAATAATTATTTGATAACTACATTAATTGGATTGTTTAGATTTCTTTTTTTTTGATTGCGAGGTCTGGATAACATTTGGTTTTATTTAGATTTTTAATGAACTGAAACAATCTACCCCACTTTTGAATCCTCTGTTGCGTTGGCTAGTTGGATTTTTATGGCCATGTCAATCCTTGTTGGGTTAGTTTTATGCGTATGGATATTTTGTTTGTATTTATGTAATAATAATAATAATAATCTTATATGATAACTGAATTAATTGCGAATTATCTGTTTGATTTTTTTTGATGAGCTTGATAATTTGTTTTATTCTAGATCTTTAATGGTTTACGTATAGATAATTTGTTTTATTCAGACTTATTTATGGTTAAGATCAATTTGTCTTTATGAAAGATTTTTTTAAGGGCTTGTGAGAAAAATCTGATTACATATCTCTGGCTCATGATTCATGACTGACTTTTACACATCATTTCGTTCTATTTAATCTATTAGAGGGAACCCTAACAGGTTACTATCCATCTCCGGGCAGAGTGCATCCTGGGAGTAATTTCTCTTAGAGAAGGCTTGATAATTTGTTTTTATTAGATTTTTAATTGACTGAGAATAATCTAACCCTGAATGTTCAAGAAGTTGTGCTCCCTCACTGAGTAGGTTGCTTTCAAAGGTTCCCCATAGCAGCTTCTGGCACTGAGAAGCTGAGGAGAAGGAGATCTTCATCATGCCCATCGTGGACAAGTCTCTGAGCTGTCTAGAATGGACAAATTCTCTCCCACGCTTGCAAAGGGGCGATATTTCTAACTTCCTGTGGTCCCTGCAACACAGGAGAAGTCTTCTATATACGATCCCTAGCAAAGGATTACGGTTCCAAAGGCCCCCATGAAGATTTCTGAGTCTCGACAAGAGAGTTCTCCAATTCTTCAAAACTGTACAAACCTATAGCAAATGCAGGAATCATACAAACATGTTGTGTAATATGATAATAAAGATGAGGACAAACAGTTCTGATAAATTGATATAATACAAATTATCCAAAGCCTCATCTCAAAAATTCAGATAAATAACATAAAAGGTTTTATTTTTTAATAAATGTGAATCAATTATTTGATAACTAATTAATTGGATTTTGTTAGATTTTTTTTTTTTTTTGATGAGGCTTGATAATTGTTTTATTTAGATTTTTTAATGGTCTAAGAACAATCTACCCCACTTTTTGAATCCTCTGCTTGAGTTGGCAGTTAGATTTTATGGCATGTCAATCCCTTGTTGGTTATATTTATGCCAAGATGGTTTTATTTTGCTAGTGACATTTAAAAAATTTGAATACCCAACAAAGATGAATAAAATAAAAATGTTCTTAAGTATAAAATAATCCAAGGATTGAACATGCCCATTAAATCCAACCAACCAGCCAACCATTGTTAGTGAATTCGACTCTCACTGGGTGCACCATAATTCTAACTTGTGCCAAACAGACTACAATATCTCTAGAGTAAAAAAAAAGGGAATCTCAAAAGAAGGAATAAAACAAAAAACATTCTTGGCATAAAATAACCTTAGAAGGTTTACATACCGTTAAATCCAACAACCAACCAACCATTGTTAGTGAATTCGACTCTCACTGGGTGCACCATAATTCTGGCCTTGTGCCAAACTAACCTAAGACTACAATTATCTCTGATTTAAAAAAAAAAAAATCTTTGGCATAGAATAATTCAAAGGATTATGCCATGAAATCAACCAACCAACACTTGTTAGTGAGTTCGATTCTCACTGGGTGGCCACCATAAGTCTGTCCTTGTATCAAACTAAAATTTGTCAAGGACTACAATTATCTCTAAGATAAAAAAAATGAATCTCAACAAGAAGGAATAAAACAAAAACATCTTTGCATAAAATAACCTTAGAAGGTTTGACATACCGTTAAATCCAACTAACCAACCAACCATTGTAGTGAATTCGACTCTCACTGGGTGCACCATAATTCTGGCCTTTGTTGCCAAACTAACCTAAGACTACAATTATCTCTGATTTAAAAAAAAAAAAATCTTTGGCATAGAATAATTCAAAGGTTTATATGCCATGAAATCCAACCACCAACACTTGTTAGTGAGTTCGATTCTCACTGGGTGCACCATAAGTCTGTCCTTGTATCAAACAAAAATTTTGTCAAGACTACAATTATCTCTAAGATTAAAAAAATGAATTCTCAACAAGAAAGGAATAAAACAAAAAACATCTTTGGCATAAAATAACCTTAGAAGGTTTGACATACCGTTAAATCCAACTAACCAACACACCATTGTTAGTGAATTCGACGTCTCACTGGGCTGCANCCATAATTCTGGCCTGTGCCAAACTAACCTAAGACTACAATTATCTCTGATTTAAAAAAAAAAACATCTTTGGCATAGAATAATTCAAAGGTTATATGCCATGAAATCCAACCAGCCAACACTTGTTAGTGAGTTCGATTCTCACTGGGTGCACCATAAGTCTGTCCTTGTATCAAACAAAAATTTGTCAAGGACTACAATTATCTCTAAGATAAAAAAAATGAATTCTCAACAAGAAGGAATAAAACAAAAACATCTTTGGCATAAAATAACCTTAGAAGGTTTGACATACCGTTAAATCCAACCAACCAACCAACCATTGTTAGTGAATTCGACTCTCACTGGGTGCACCATAATTCTGCCTTGTGCCAAACTAACCTAAGACTACAATTATCTCTGATTTAAAAAAAAAAAAATCTTTGGCATAGAATAATTCAAAGGATTGTATGCCATGAAATCCAACCAACCAACAGTTGTTAGTGAGTTCGATTCTCACTGGGTGCACCATAAGTCTGTCCTTGTATCAAACAAAAATTTGTCAAGGACTACAATTATCTCTAAGATAAAAAAAAAAATGAATACCCAACAAGAAGGAATAAAACAAAAACATCTTTGGCATAAAATAACCTTAGAAGGTTTGACATACCGGTAAATCCAACCAACCAACCAACCAACCAACCAACCTAATTGATAATATTAATATTGATAATAATAATTATTTAGAAATTGAATTTGACCTTTCAAAATAATCCAAATACACTTCATTAGTTGCCAGTCCAAGTGAAGAATTGTTAGATTGTCATTGACCTATTGAAAAATTCATCTGCCCTTTACCAGTTCTTGTTTGTTTGTTTGTTTAATATTGCTGGGTTCTGCAGCATTTAAGCCAGGGAAAAAGGGGTTTTGAATTCAGAGTTTTCATTTGCCTACACCAGTCCCCCCCCTCCCCAAAAAAATCCAGTATAGGAGAATGGAAACCAGATTTATAATTTGGCCTATTAATCATATCAATATGTATCATATATATATAAGTAAGTAAAGTCGTCAGGGTGGCCTAAAGTCAGTATCAGCCAATCGGCGAGGGAGTCTATCCTCTTTTCACTAGTGCTAGACCAAGGAGATTGTTTTGGCATGTGAGGTGGAGCGCCACACCTACCATCAGCTCCTTACTTTACCGCACAGATCCCTGTACTACTCATACGCTGAGTTGGTGAGGACCAGAATCGAAGTAGGAACCATGTGGTTTCTAACTGAACGCTCTACCGACTGAGTTAACCCGGCCCCTATATATATATATATATATATATATATATATATATATATATATGAAGATAGGAGGGTTGGAGTAAAATCCAACAGTATGAGGTGAGGTAAAAGGAAGAATGAACAAAAATGATGACTCAAATAAGTCCAAATGGGGGAGAAATATTTCGTCCTTCTGACGCGAAGGACATCCTTAGTCTACTAACTCACTTTCTCTTCTAAAAACACAAATGTATGTATTTTGCTTTGAATAAAGAGTCACATCGACTGAGGAAGTGTCAGAAGGACGAAATATTTCTCCCCCACTTGGACTTATTTGAGTCATCATTTTTGTTCATTCTTCATTTTACCTCACCTCATATATATATATATATATATATATAATATATATATATACATGTTTCATTGAATTGAACAGACAATTCCTGTCTGACAAGTCTTTCGTTGATCCGTTCTAATCTTCGGGCCATCCTTCTGGTGTCAGGGTGGAACTGGTATACCAGTCCACCGAATGTTTCGTCACTAGCGCTTTCGGCAATGCACTTTGCCATCCTCAGGTGGGAAAACGATGGAATAGTTTTCATGTCTCGTTTTTAACGAGAACGAGTAGAAGCAAGGAATTAGTGGGAGGTAATATCAATTGGTAGTGGGAGGTTTTTGGAATGGTAGTAGTTTGAACAAAGCAGTGGTGATTTTTTGGAGGGGGGGCACAGGTTGTGATAAGCCACACGACGACTACATTATCTCGTAGATTAACCCTACACTTATCAGATTCCAGCTCCATTAATCAACATCTTAAAATCAACATTTTATATATATATATATATATATATATACAATACATTATATATATAATACATACATAAATATAGTCAATAATAATATGATAAAATAATAATAATATAATAATATAATCAATATCTTGATTAATTCAGTTGATTTAACCCTGAAGATCCTCATGGTGAAACTCGAGTAGGTTATTTCTGTACACACTATAATAATAAATCCGCTCTACTTACGTATTGAGCACTTTATATTTGTTATAATGCTGAACTATCCAGGTAAAACTTGTACCAACCAAATATTGAGACCAACCCAATATTTTCACCGGTAAGTCATTCCTTTTTCATATATATATAAGTAAGTAAGTAAGTAAAGTCGTCGGGGCGGCCTAAAGTCGGTATCAGCCAGGTAGCGAGGGAGTCTATCCCCTTTTCAATAGCGCTAAACCAGGAGATTGTTTTTTAGCATCTGAAGTGGAGCGCCACACCTTCTATCAGCTCCTTACTTTACCTCACAGATCCCTGTGCTACTCATACGCTGAGTTGGCGGGGACCGGTATCGAACTAGGAACCTTGTGGTTTCTAGACGAACGCTCTACCGACTGAGCTAACCCGGCCCTAATACATCACCCCTGATGATATCACTTCGAAGTGCCGAAAGTACTCGGGAACTGAACTTTGGTGGACTTATCCATCAATTCCACACAGACATTAAAAAAATTGGAAAAGATCAAAAATAAAATTGTTAAACAGGAGATGTGCCTTTTGTTTAATTCTACATGTATAAATGAAAGAATGCTGCCCAAATACACACATATATATATATATATATATATATATATATATACATATATCTAATGTGTATATATATATATATATATGAGTTCAGTATCAAGTGACTGGTTGTCGGTGATGGTGGACCCAAGGTAGGTGAAGAACGTTTACGGTTTCCAGGGTGTAGTTGTTGATAGTGATAGAAGGAGGATTTTCAGTTCCCTGACCCATCGTCTTGGTTTTCTTAATACTAAATCAGGCTGAAGTCCTGGCAGGCTTGGGTGAACTGGTCCATGGGTGTTTGCAGGTGCTCCTGGGAGTGTGCTACCACTGCTGCGTCATCAGCAAATACCATGTCCCGATTGACAAATTGCCTGACCTTTGTTTTGGCTTTTAAACGGCTAAGATTGAACAGGTTACCATCTGTCCTTGTGTGAAGGTAGACTCCTTCTGTTGCTTTACCAAAAGCTTGGTGCAGAAGGAGGGAAAAGAAAATCCCAAACAGAGTGGGTACCAACACGCATCCCTGCTTGACACCACGACGGATGCTGAAAGGGTCTGAAGTGGACCCATGAAACTGGATAGAGCTTTGCATGTCAGTGTGAAAGGACTGAAGAATGCGGAGAAGTTTTGGGGGGCAGCCTATTCATTCTATCAACTAGAAGAGACCACTCCTGCTTACAAGGTTGAAAGCTTATATATATATATATATATATATATATATATAGTCGTAGAAAAAGTTATTTCCTGACCGCGGTTTCGGTGTTACTCTAACACCTTCATCAGATGAAGGTGTTAGAGTAAGACCGAAACCGCGGTCGGGAAATAACTTTTTCTACGACTATTAATGCTCTATATTCACAATATATTGAGCCCTATTGGATTAACTACTTACGCTATGTTCACATAGTAGTACCCATAAATAAATATATATATATATATATATATATATATTATATATATGTAACATATGTATTATATATCTATATATTAATAATGAGATTGTCTGAATTTCTGTCTGTAACAAAAACTATGTCATAGCTCTACGCCACAGCTTACGTCACAATATTCTTATGCTATATACACCCAAAATTTGAGTAAGCAATTTAAAAAAATGTTTTTTAATCTTGTCCCTTTTTTTTTTACAGTAACAAGAAGTTAACTAAAAAGTTTACAAATAAATAAATACCTACGATTTTGTGTAAAATTGATGTGGAAAATATTCAAAATAATTGTTTGATTATTACATGCACGCAACATTTTATTTGAGAGGGACGGGGCTCAGTTTTCATTTCAAATTGTTCTTTTTTTTTTTTTACCCATTTAATAAATATGAGAATTTTGCTTACTTATGATACAAACCCTCTGAAATTGAATTTTTAACTCCCACCCTCTCAGGCAATGTCTTTCAAAAATTAATTTTTATGACTCCCGGAGGTTGTTTTCTGTTGCTAGTATATACAATGTATGATATAAATAAAAAAGAACGCGGAGAAGTTTGGGGGGAGGCAGCGTATTCGTTCTATCAACTAGAAGAGACCACTCCTGCTTACAAGGTCGAAAGCTTATATATATAACATATTAAATATCTATTAATAATGGAGATTCGCTTCTGGTTTTTGTCTGTAACAAAAACTACGTCACTGCTTATGTCACATTACCCAAAATCTTCATAACATAGAATAAATACACTCAAAATTTGAACATGCAACATTAGACAGTCCTCATTGTTTTTTTTAAACAAGTTTTAATAAATACATGACTGGTATTATATATCTATATATAGTTTGTTTTATTTTAATACATATTTAAAGTTTACATTTCAAATTGTTTTATTTTTTAATCCTTTAATGAATTTGATGATTTTAATTACTTAGGGTACAAACTCGCTGACATTGAATTTTTAACTCCCACCCCACAGGCAATATGTTTCAAAAATCTATTTTTACATCGCCCGGAGGGTGTTTTTTATTTTGCTAGTATATACAATGTATGATATAAATAAAAAAAAAGGTCAGGAATCCGGGACGACAAAATGTAAACAGAACCCAGTAATGGTTTGAAATAACAGAAAACCATCTGTGTTACAAATAAAGTGTCTGTAATAAAACCCTGTAAAAATATTACAAGTGGTAAAAATTGGCGGGCAGAGCTGCAACAACCCTGCAGTTTGTTCCTAGTTAGGGGAGGGGGAGAAAAGATGAAAAACAGCTGCTACTGCTTCTATAAAAATGACAACAAAATTGGGGCAGCAACATATATAACAAATTCTTCTCAATAAAACCCAAGATATATATATCTCCCATAAATATGGTATGAGCTCTCTAATTGGTAATTTAAATTAACTCTCACTACTAACATATAAGCAATGATCATTTTCCAAATTTGATCTCTCAGTGACTGTAAAATACATAAACAAACCTATGTATTTAATAGTTTAAAAACACTAGTCTCGCTACAGCTGTCAGTGGACAGGGGGATAATATATCGGGCAGGCAAAACAACCAGTCTGAGTTCGACCCTAGCCAAGGATAGCTGTTGTGTCTAGCCACACTGAAGAGGCATGAAACACCGAAACACGTGTCTGTGGATGACTTATTAATATTATATATATATATATATATATATATATATATATATATAAGTAAAGTTGACGGGGCGGCCTAAAGTCGGTATCAGCCAGTCAACGAGGGAGTCTATCCCCTTTTCAATAGCGCTAGACCAAGGAGATTGTTTTTTTAGCATCTGAGATGGAGCGCCACACCTACCATCAGCTCCTTACTTTACCGCACAGATCTCTGTGCTACTCATACGCTGAGTTGGCGGGGACCGGTATCGAACTAGGAACCAAGTGGTTTCTAGCCGAACGCTCTACCGACTGAGCTAACCCAGCCCAGAATGACGGTTTATTAAGTTTTTTCTTTCTTTGAAAGTTAAATATTGCTCTGTATATAATCTAATTTATTGATTATTATACATTGAGCTTTCTTCAGGGATTTATAAAAATCCTTGTATGAATATATGTTTGCACCTACAATAGCATACAGTATGGTTATACAGTGAGATTTTGATAATCCCAGGTGGAATCATCCCTTACTACCAGTCATTTGGATACCTTACATTTATACATACATATATATATATATATTCAGAGGAGTAAACATTCATGAAAAAACTACATATATATATATATATATACATATATATATATGTAAGTATGGAAAGGGAAATGAATCCGACAATATGAGGAAAAAATGAGTAAAGGAAAGAAATGTAGATGGATAAAAATGAATTTAATCGATATCACATTTACACATGTTTCGGTCCGTTTATCAAAATAATAGCGTAATCCGTATACATTTTGATAAACGGACCGAAACACATGTGTAAGTGATATCGATTAAAAGTGATATCGATAAAATTCATTTTTATCCATCTACATTTCTTTTCTTTACTCATTTTTTCCTCATATATATATATATATATATATATATATATATATATATATATATATACAGTAGTTGAATGAGTGTCTTAATGTGCAGGGTATGATGTTAATTTCTATCTGACGGTGACGTTCTAATTCTGAACCACTGGGGAATGTGGAGTACCACTTCAATATCAATACTCTCAGGTCGACTCAGATAAAGAGTGGTAGTACCTGTTCAGGTATCATCTATGACGTTAATCTCTATCTGACGGTGTCGTTTTAATTGTGGACCTCTGGGGAATGTGGAGTACTCATTTTTTCCTCATATATATATATATATATATATATATATATATATATTATGCACACACACTATTAAACACATTCTGATAGAATGTGGTGATTTTATTAGACATTGTTTTCTGTGGGCACATCAACCTCTGTGGGTCATTTAATGCCAAAATGTCAATAGAGATGACATTTTATCCTTTCCGAAAGAAATAAAAACATACCAAAAAATATAACAAACTTGAACTTTAACCTCTAAAGCAATTCCCAATCCATTTAGCTTATGGATCCTGGAAGGGCAAATTTTATATGTCGGTAGAACAAGGTTCCTAGTTCGATAACGACCATCGCAAACTCAGCATATGAGTAGCACAGGGATCTGTGCGGTAAAGCAAGGAACTGATGGTAGGAGTGGCGATCCACGTCAGATGTCAAAATAATCTCCTTGGTCTAGTGCTAGTGAAAAGGGGATAAATTCCCTCGCTGATTGGCTGATACCAACTTTAGGCCACCCAGACGACTACAACTTTATGCAGGTGTTGGTTTAGCTCAGTCGGTAGAGCGCCTGATTAGGAATCGCAAGGTTCCTGATTCAATACCAGTACCCGCCAACTCAGTGTCACACAGATTGGATTATCTGATCTGGGGAGCTGATAGTCGGTGTGGTGCTCCAACTCAGCAAAGAATCAATCTTCCTTGTCTAGCGCCAGAGAAAAGAGGATAGACTCCCTTGCTGTCTGGCTAATACCAGTATACGATGTAAATTTCTTATAATAAGCTGGAAGGCTCAGAATAACCTTCCAACGTGGGTACATGTGTGTACATAAATTAATCTGACAAAGAAGTTATAAGATAATAACAAACATAGACTTTAATTCATGAGAAATATATACAAGACGGGAATACATATACTCATAACAAAGGTACAGAAATACATAGTGAACAGATACCTAAATCTTATTATAATGGAGATTGTGTGCTTTTTTGTCTGTAACCGAAACTATATCACTACTCAAGTTACAATTCCCTTTGTTATTGACATCACATTCTCAATGATTTTATTTTTAATTTAACCTCTATCATTAATAAAATTGTCTTACATTATTAATACTGTTTACTATATCTACATACTAACAACATACAATTATGTTTATATATACAACAAAATAGCGGTTTACAGTGTGAAGGGGAAGGCTGATTTGCATATTGATATAAAAAAATCGAATTTAATAAATATGTGCTTAGTATTATTGATTTCTAACTGTTTGGTTTTATTTTAATGAATATAATCAAAAATCTCTTCAATGAATCTTAAATGAAATCCATTAACAAGAAAAAATAAGTGTCATTTTATTCTTTACTTCCTCTTTTAACTAAATACTTAAATTAGAAAAAATAACAATGAAAGACGAGAGTGATGGAAGAGTAAGTTTCAGTTGTTCTATATTTCGATTATACCCCCCCTCTGTTTCAAATCTTTTTATCTGCATTCTTATTTAGTTTCATTAGCCTTTCTAATTTAATATGATATTTTATTACATTAAAACTTAAATACTTGCACCCGGAGGGTGCATACATTTGCTAGTATATATAAAGAATGTAGGACTTACATCCTAAAGATGTGATACAGAGTTTCTGAAGGAATGTCACTTACTGATAGTTGGTTAAGGGGCAAAGTCCTCCACTTAAGGGGCAGAGGTGCCGAGTGCCTAAACCATGTGAAGTCGTTGCTGGCCCGAGAGAAAAGGGAGAGAAATTCCTGGGCTACTACTTAAATATTCTAGCCCTCTACTGGTGAAAACTTGGCAGCAAGGGAAGATAACCCTTCTGGACACATACATCGATCCAAACAGGGGCAGACAATCATTACACAACTAGTATGAATTTTTCATATTATATGTACATACCATGTGAAGTCATTACTGGCCTGAGAGAAAGAAAGTTAGAATTTCCGGAGCTACTACTTAAATAGTCTAGCCCTCTACTGGCGAAAACCTGGCAGCAAGGGAAGATGACTCTTCTAGACCCCCACATCAATCCAAACAGGGGCAGACAATCGTTACACCAGCAATAGGCCACTCCGCCAACTTACTACTTTATAAAATTGACTTGTAGTAGATTTGGAGGGGGGCTCATGAGACCCTGGCACTGGCCCTGTGTGTGTCAGACCTCTGGTCAAAACTGAGACCGTCCAAATCTTCCAAGATCAAATGCAAAAATGTAAATCCCGATTATCTGGTCTTACTCATCCTCCGAATTCTTATTTCTTATGAATGTCGTCACCTTGGCTAGATAATGAACCATTCCGTTTTGATCATAAAGAAAGAAAAGGAAGAAAAAGGACACGCTACACAGAAAAATTATAAGAAAGAAAAAGAGTAAGGGAAAGATAGAGAAAGGAGGGTGAGCGCGTGGAAGCGATAACGCTGTTTCAATCGAACATAATGAAAAGATGAAAAGAAGGAAAGAAAGAAAGAAAGAGTGAGAGAGTTAAATCAAGATTATTATACTTTTTACATATTGAACTACTTTTTCGCAGTAGCTCTTAAATCAACATATCAAACGTTGTAATAACTAAATTATTATACTGTGGTATATCCACAGGTCCTGCAAGTAAATAATGTTTGTCTTTGGCGTAATAAATTTGGAAACTTAAATTTTTTAGTGAACTTATTGACATAAGCATATCTGAAGCTCGCAGTATCTCACATTTTATCTCTCAACATATGTATACCCAATTTGTCGAACAATCCGTGTTTTTTCAATACAATGTGTATATCCTAAAAGCTTTTATTTTGTGAAAATGCTTAGTTTTAAAGTGGGGATTCGTTTTTACACTTCAACTTTTTACTCGTAAATTCCTACCATAAAATGCCCAAGCCTAATTTTATGGCAGGAATTTACGAGTAAAAAGTTGAATATTACTTTTTGTTATTGTAATTTCTTTTCTTTTTGGCTTTGGTACTCTAAAATAAAAACGTCAGATTTTAATCATCGTCGACGAAAAAACAAAATTACGGTCATAAAAGAAGGATCCAATTTATGCCTAAATTGTAAAATGAGTCCCCACTTTAAAACTAAACATTCTCACAAAATAAAAACTTTTAGAATATACACATTGAAATGAATATTAAAATAAATAAAGAAAATATATTTTGTATTGTAAAATAACGGGTGCAAGAAAAATAAAACATTTAATACAAAAACACGGACATAAAATGGGGGTTCAGTTTATTTTATGGTAGGAATTTACGAGCAAATAGTCCTTTATTACCAGAAATGCTATAAACCTATCAAACTGGAACGGGTATTCCAGTTTTCTTAGAAAGTTTTTTTTTATTGGTAAGGACAATTGTTTTCCATAACAAGGGCGTGGCTCACACTTTGGGAAACCCGAGATTTTATGTCTTACCTAGAATTTATTTAAAAATGAAACTAGTACCTTAATTGGCGTAAAGATTAACCAGGTAGATAAGCAGACTATTGTTCGTGATAAAGCAAAAGCTAATAAAATACCAGTAGCGGTTACCCGGCGTCGCCTGGGTAGGGGGTAGCAAAAATATCCATTATTACTGAAACGTGAGTTGGATCCTCACAGGATACCACATAAAAAATCCCCACGTAAAAAGCCTTTGTGATTATCCGACCTGTTAGGGCCTCTGAAAAAAAAAAAAAACAGGTGCACAGACACTCTAAAAAGTAAAATTAATGGGCAATCTTCAACTTGTTCCTCGTAAATTCTCTATAAAATAAATTGAACCTTCATTTTATGTCCGTGTTTTTGCAATAAATGTTTTATTTTTCTTGCACCCGTTATTTTACAATACTAAATATATTTTATTTATTTATTTTAATATTCACTTCAATGTGTAGATTCTAAAAGTTTTTATTTTGTGAGAATGTTAGTTTTAAAGTTGGGGGTTCGTTTTACACTTCAACTTTTTACTCGTAAATTCCTACCATAAAATTAGGCTTGGCTCAGATAATGCCCAAGCCTAATTTTATGGTAGGAATTTACGAGTAAAAAGTTGAAGATTACCTTTTGCTGTTATTTCTTCATTTTTTTTTTTTTTTTTTTTTTTTTTTTTTTGCTTTGCTACTCTAAAATAAAAACGTCAAATTTTAATCATCGTTGACGAAAAAAACAAAATTACGGTCATAAAAGGAGGATCCAATTTATGCCTAAATTGTAAAACGAGCTTCCACTTTAAAACTAACCACTCTCACAAAATAAAAACTTTTAGAATATACACATTGAAGTGAAAAATAAAATTTACGAGGAACAAGTTAAGGATTACCAATTAATGTTTCCAATTTAAAATATCAAATGCAAAAAAATCCATGCTGTTACTATTTAAATTTTGTTTTTTAATTATCTTCATGAATATAAATCATATGCGTTAGAAATATTTAACAAGTTAACACAGACTTAGAAGGATCAAGCTCTATCCCGGCTTTGGTGGTACAGGGCATTTCAAAATGTCCAAGAGGCTGTAGAAGATGGCCTCCGTTAAACTTCGAGACAATGCGTTAGAAATATTTAACAAGTTAACACAGACTTAGAAGGATCAAGCTCTATCCCGGCTTTGGTGGTACAGGGCATTTCAAAATGGCCAAGAGGCTGTAGAAGATGGCCTCCGTTAAACTTCGAGACAATGCGTTAGAAATATTTAACAAGTTAAACAGACTTAGAAGGATCAAGCTCTATCCCGGCTTGGTGGTACAGGGCATTTCAAAATGGCCAAGAGGCTGTAGAAGATGGCCTCCGTTAAACTTCGAGACAATGCGTTAGAAATATTTAACAAGTTAACACAGACTTAGAAGGATCAAGCTCTATCCGGCTTTGGTGGTACAGGGCATTTCAAAATGGCCAAGAGGCTGTAGAAGATGGCCTCCGTTAAACTTCGAGACAATGCGTTAGAAATTTTAACAAGTTAACACAGACTTAGAAGGATCAAGCTCTATCCCGGCTTTGGTGGTACAGGGCATTTCAAAATGGCCAAGAGGCTGTAGAAGATGGCCTCCGTTAACTTCGAGACAATGCGTTAGAAATATTTAACAAGTTAACACAGACTTAGAAGGATCAAGCTCTATCCCGGCTTTGGTGGTACAGGGCATTTCAAAATGGCCAAGAGGCTGTAGAAGATGGCCTCCGTTAAACTTCGAGACAATGCGTTAGAAATATTTAACAAGTTAACACAGACTTAGAAGGATCAAGCTCTATCCCGGCTTTGGTGGTACAGGGCATTTCAAAATGGCCAAGAGGCTGTAGAAGATGGCCTCCGTTAAACTTCGAGACAATGCGTTAGAAATATTTAACAAGTTAACACAGACTTAGAAGGATCAAGCTCTATCCCGGCTTTGGTGGCACAGGGCATTTCAAAATGGCCAAGAGGCTGTAGAAGATGGCCTCCGTTAAACTTCGAGACAATGCGTTAGAAATATTAACAAGTTAACACAGACTTAGAAGGATCAAGCTCTATCCCGGCTTTGGTGGTACAGGGCATTTCAAAATGGCCAAGAGGCTGTAGAAGATGGCCTCCGTTAAACTTCGAGACAATGCGTTAGAAATATTTAACAAGTTAACACAGACTTAGAAGGATCAAGCTCTATCCCGGCTTTGGTGGTACAGGGCATTTCAAAATGGCCAAGAGGCTGTAGAAGATGGTCTCCGTTAAACTTCGAGACAATGCGTTAGAAATATTTAACAAGTTAACACAGACTTAGAAGGATCAAGCTCTATCCCGGCTTTGGTGGTACAGGGCATTTCAAAATGGCCAAGAGGCTGTAGAAGATGGCCTCCGTTAAACTTCGAGACAATGCGTTAGAAATATTTAACAAGTTAACACAGACTTAGAAGGATCAAGCTCTATCCCGGCTTTGGTGGTACAGGCATTTCAAAATGGCCAAGAGGCTGTAGAAGATGCCTCCGTTAAACTTCGAGACAATGCGTTAGAAATATTTAACAAGTTAACACAGACTTAGAAGGATCAAGCTCTATCCGGCTTTGGTGGCACAGGGCATTTCAAAAATGGCCAGAGGCTGTAGAAGATGGCCTCCGTTCTGGCCGACTGGTCACTTTACAACATGAGAAAAATGCGATAGATCTGATCGACAGTGAGAACAATTTAGAATGAATTAACATGGATCACCTAATTTTAAATAAGGGTTGCCAGCCTGAAAAAAAAACGAATTTCACTCTGAATGTTTAAGATGGGGCTTGAAGATTTGTATTATCTGCGTTATTCGGACTATTGTCCCCATCTTCATTGTTATTTGTACAACGTTTCGGCCGATATGCCCTCCGGCCTTCTTCAGGTATTTCTTTTCGGACTCGGGAACCTTCTCGGACTCGGAAATCTTCTTTTCGAACTCGGGAACTTTCTTGTCGTATTCGGGAGCCATCACGGAACTTTGAATCTAACCCTTTATTTATTCCACGGGGGTATCCTGTATTGGACACATGGCCGAGTGGATTAGGTTAAGACAGTTCTAAGTGACAGTTATCTCTGGTACCCGAGTTCAATCCTGAGTGAAAGCAGTTAGAAAAATAATTAATTAACACAACTCCTACCCCAGCTATGGTTAGCGGAATACCCCCGTGGAATAAATAAAGGGTTAGGTTCAAAGTTCCGTGATGGCTCCCGAATACGACAAGAAAGTTCCCGAGTTCGAAAAGAAGGTTCCCGAGTCCGAGAAGGTTCCCGAGTCTGACAAGAAATACCTGAAGAAGGCCGGAGGGCATATCGGCTTAAACGTTGTACAAATAACAATGAAGATGGGGACAATAGTCCGAATAACGCAGATAATACTAACGAATTTTCATACAATACCTTGGGAACAGTATGAATCTTATTCTCCCGGACGTGCTAATTGCAATTCACTAGCGCTAAAAACCTTGGGAAAGGTATGAATCCTACTCCCCTCCAGCTATGGATAAATAGTAAGGCAGACTGGGCTCTTTAACCTTGGTTGGCAACCGGTCGAGAGAAGGAG
>CM042181.1:5579327-5586827 GCA_023376005.1 Doryteuthis pealeii
TTTTGGCAGTTAAGCGTAGTCAACACGTCTCAATCAACAACCAGTAGTGCACTGGCAGTCAGCGCAGGGGGTTGTCGTCCCTCGCAGCGCAGGAGGAAAGTGTCCCTCAACAATTGTGTTACACCATCTTTTGGGTATATATTTGTATTACAATTTCCAACGACGCACATTTTATTGGCTTACATATGATTTAATTTTACTTTCTTTTTTTTTTTTTTTTTTTTTCATATTCTCCAATGGCTTCAAGCTCGTCAAAACATCGAGGATGCCTCAAGAAAGCAAATTCTTTCTGCTACGTGTGTTGCACAGCGTCGAACCATCACTTCCCTCCTCAGAACTGCCTACTTTCATTATTTTGTCTTTCGAAAGGGGGGCCAAAAAAATTCAAATGTTTTTCTTTACACTAATTCTCTCCCAACTGTAAGGAAAACTTCAAATAATCTCAGTCCTCAGCTTTCAATCTTCTCTTCTAAAAGAACACCGTCCTCCTCACTCGCTTTGGTTATTTTAAGTACACACAAAAACCAAATATTCGGGCACATGTCGAACCTCGCGTCCGTCCAGTACCTAGATTGTATTTGTTTTTGCATGCGGGCGGACGCGGATTCGATCCCGGCAGGCAAGACAAAGTCTTGCTCTTTTTCGTTCTCCGTTACATTTTGACTGTAAAATTGGTGATCAGGACAAATCTTGGGCTCCACACATCTGTTGCAAACCCTGCTACAATGGACTAACAGCATGGTTTAATGGCAAGAAAGCGGCTTTCAACTTTGCAGTTGGTTTGGAGAGAGCCACGAAGCCAAGCAGATGATTGTTATTTTTGTCTAACAAAAAGAGCCCTATGACAATATGGAGCTTCTTTTAGAAGCTGTTAAGTACAACCAGTACCAGTGGAGTCTGTGTGGGGACCTCAAGGTCATTGATCTTCTTATGGGTATGCAAGCGGGCTTCACAAAGTACTGTTGCTTTCTCTGTCTCTGGGATAGTCGAGCTGTATCTCATAATTACAAGCAGAAAGACTGGGGGTCTAGAAGCATTTTCGTTCCTGGCGAACACAGCGTCAAGGAGAATCCTCTGGTTGATATGAATAAGGTGCTTCTTCCTCCTCTTCACATCAAGCTTGGTTTGATGAAGAATTTCGTGAAGGCCATGGACAAAAATGGTGCTGCCTTCCAATACTTGTGTACTGTGTTCCCACGTCTCGGTGCTGCTAAGCTCAAAGAGGGCATCTTTGTCGGGCCTCAGATCCGAGAAGAGCTGAAGGATACTGATTTTGAGGAGCATCTTACCTTAAAGGAACTGAGAGCATGGGAAGCATTTAAGTCAGTCTGTAGTGGCTTCCTTGGTAACACACGCGTACCAAATTACCAAGCCTGTATTGAGAAGTTGCTAAAGACTTATGAGGATATGGAATACCGAATGTCACTCAAAATTCATTTTCTCCATTCCCACCTCAACTTCTTCCCTCCAAACCTTGGAGCAGTGAGTGATGAGCACGGAGAAAGATTCCACCAAGACATTACGAAATGGAGAGCAACTACCAAGACAAGTGGAACCCCGGCATGATGGGAGACTTCTGCTGGATGCTCTTGCGTGACATCCCGGAGGCAAAATACAGCAGATCATCTAAGAAAACACACTTCTGTCTGCTTTACTATGAATTGTGTACATTGTGTCATCTAAGTATATTTATTCCGTCAATGTTCTTTATCTATCCTGTTTTATCTGTAATAAGCTGCTGCAACTGTTGAAATAAGCAAGTATATACTCTGTATATACTAAAATGAGACTATTTAAAAGATGGAAAACTAGAGGTGATAGAGCAAAACTGTTTATAAATTTGAATTCAGCACACCCAAATTAGTAACAAAAACACCTATTCACATTCTTGCCTCAGACAAAAAATATTTTTTTTGTAAACTAGTCTTGGAGATCCATGAATACTGAACAGTGAGTTTGATCCTCGCAGGATGTCCTATATTTGGGCCCATGAATCACATCTTACCAGTGATGAATGGATTAGGTAAATACGTACACCCTGAGATTGTCATTTCATCGTGGTGAACTGGTTAACAAGCTAGTGTCTCTGATCTATTACTACTGAAAAGTGAGTTCGATCCTCACATATGGCACTCAAACGTGACAAAAAACAAACTACATTCTTTCACTGTTTAAGGAAATTAGAGGTGTCTACTTACACGTTTTCATAAGATTTTCCACGTTGTTTTAATGAGGTTTGAGAGCCACATATAGCCCTCAAACGTGTCAAAGGAAACTCAACCCTTTCACTGTGCAAGGCAAATTAGAGGTGACTACTCACACGTTTTCATAAGATTTTTGACGTTGTTTCAATGAGGTTTGAGAGCCACATATGACCCTCAAACGTGTCAAAGGAAACTCAACCCTTTCACTGTGCAAGGCAAATTAGAGGTGACTACTCACACGTTTTCATAAGATTTTTGACGTTGTTTTAATGAGGTTTGAGAGCCACATATGGCCCTCAAACGTGTCAAAGGAAACTCAACCCTTTCACTGTTCAAGGCAAATTAGAGGTGTCTACTTACACGTTTTCATAAGATTTTTGATGTTGTTTCAATGAGGTTTGAGAGCCACATATGGCCCTCAAACGTGTCAAAGCAAACAATTCTTTCACTGTTCAAGACAAATTAGAGGTGACTACTCACACGTTTTCATAAGATTTTTGACGTTGTTTTAATGAGGTTTGAGAGCCACATATGGTCCTCAAACGTGTCAAAGGAAACTTAACCCTTTCACTGTTCAAGACAAATTAGAGGTGACTACTCACACGTTTTCATAAGATTTTTGACGTTGTTTTAATGAGGTTTGAGAGCCACATATGGCCCTCAAACGTGTCAAAGCAAACTTAATTCTTTCACTGTTCAAGACAAATTAGAGGTGTCTACTTACACGTTTTCATAAGATTTTGACGTTGTTTTAATGAGGTTTGAGAGCCACATATGGCCTCAAACGTGTCAAATGAAACTCAACCCTTTTACTCTTCAAGGCAAATTAGAGGTGTCTACTTACACGTTTTCATAAGATTTTCAGTTATTTAATGAGGTTTGAGAGCCACATATGGCACTCAAACGTGTCAAAAAAAAAACTTAATTCTTTCACTGTTCAAGGCAAATTAAAGGTGTCTACTCACATTCATAAGATTTTCCACGTTATTTTAATAAGAATTTCCTTTGACACTTTTGAGGGCCATGTGTGGCCCTCAAACGTGTCAAAGAAATTCTTAATCCTTTGAAATTTATTCTTGATAAAAATTTATTCTTGATAAAAAAATTTCCTTTAAAAAATAAATTAAAAAAAGTTGACTGAAGGTGACGTCACAACTAAATTCTTCGTCCTAATTCTTGACCAGACGCACTAAGACATTGTGGCGACAACTACGACCATTTTTTGCCACGTCATCTCTCAGTCCTCCGTTGGTGTCCGTCCGTTGCTGAAGTGTTCGGTTAAGACTCGGCAATGAGGAACTTGACTTTTTTCCCCCACAGACTGGAACCCACCAAAAATTGCCGTCACTCGCTCGGGCTTGCAGAAATAATGGACCATATGACCTTTAGGCACCCCCTTTTAATCTCAATTAAGAATTCATTTACACCGTCAATATCTGGTTGTTCTAACAGACGATTTTTAGATTTTTTTAAATCCTAAAACTAACCCTTAACCCTAAACCCTAACCCCAACAAACAACCGGATATTGACGGTGTAAATGAAAAACATGTCCTTTCTAATCGAGATCAAAAAGGGGTGCCTAAAGATAATATGGTCCGAAAAAAGATAGCAGCCCCGAAAGAAATTTCTAAAAACTCACCAAGTTCAGCAGAAGATTTGGGATCAAAATCAATTTCTCCCTCAAAGCCTCAAAGCATGTGGGCGAAGTCGAGCCAGCGAAATACAACGAGAAATTACGGCTCAAAAACTAAATTTCAATTATCTTTGCAACTCCAGAAACCTCTAAACTTGTGGGGTTAAGAAAAATACAAAAATAAAAATAAAATAAAAATAAAATTTTTAAAAAACCAACAAACTCTCATGGGGCCTTTCACCGGAAATATCATCTACGCATGTCCGACAAAAAAGTACTGACCCCCCACCCTAAAAAGGATACCTCGGCCATTCGAACTGAGGTCGTAATTGGGTCTAGTTGGTCCTATTAGCTAGGGAGATTTTCCCTCGCTACAGGCCTCTATGACCTGGTCAATAAAGCCTTAGTCATAAAGCCACCTTTTGCCTTTGTGTATTTCCTTTCTCGTGCCTTTTCGTTCTTGTTTCATTTCAGCGTACCAGCCCACAAGAAGAAGAAAGAACCAGTTTTTATTGGGGACAAGATACCAGCACCAACGAACATACCTATGTCCACATAAACTACAAAGAAAAACCCTTCAATGATTCGACACCCGACGACTCCTTTTAAGAAACTCAAAGACTACATTTCAATTACTTTTCAACTAGTCAACAATATACGAAATTCTTCAAACGAAATTCTACGAGAATATTCTACTACACTACAAAGACTTTGTTAATGGACTCTCTAAGTTAAGTTCCCACAAATTACAACGAATTTGCAACTTCATTTTATCTATCTCTCCGCCTATCTTTTTTTTTTTTTTTTTTTGTTAGCTATTAAAACTGTTAAATATACTTGTGTTTTCTGTCTTATGTTTTCAATCAGAATCCGAACTTGAAAACTGCGGTACTTACTTATCCCCCTTTAACTTTTTCCCAATATACCCTTAATTCGGTATTTTACTCATATATTTAAAGGGTCGGGTTAGCTCAGTCGGTAGAACGTTCGGCTAGAAACAACATGGTTTCTAGTTCGATTCCGGTCCCGCCAACTCAGCATATGAGTAGCACAGGGATCTTGCGGTAAAGTAAGGAGCTAATGGTAGGTGTGGCGCTCCACCTCAGATGCCAAAAAAAAACAATCCCCTTGGTCTAGCGCTATTGAAAAGGGATAGACTCCCTCGCCCTGACGACTTTACTTTTACTTTTTTTACTCATATATTGGAATTAAGAATTATTTCCCCAATGTATTAAGATTTGGTAATTTACCAGTATATTGGAACTAGAAATGTTACCCCCATGTGAGAATTAATGCCAATAAACCCCACTGGTATTAATTTTTTCTCATAGAACATAGGCAGAACTATTTATTCATTCATGAATAAACACATTCTCTGAATATTTTTCATATTTCTATCCTTTATGATATCATGATTTGCACCGGTTTACCATCCTTATAAACAGATTATTGGAATATTCCCCTGGTGGTATCCGTAATATTATTTCATAATATACTTCAATAGAAATATTAATTTTTTTAATCACCTGTGGGAGATTCCAAGAATGTGTTAATAGGGATGGTGAATAGGTGAAGACTGTTTGAAATCTTATTCTATATTTGGAGTGGCCCAGTCTGTCTGTCTGTCTGGTCGAATATTGGATTATAAATAGCGCGACTGGAGTTCGAACTCGCTTACTACGATATCGCAGTCCAGTACGTTAGCCATTACGCCACGGAGACACCCCTTAGCTCATTTGTACCTATTGAAAAAATAGTTATAGTATACTGTAATCTTAGGCTAAAGTGAAAATAAAGAGGAATTTCCATTTCTCTGCTTATTCACCTGTTTGATGAAATTATTTTTAAAATAGGTTTTTCCTAAAATATATTCGGGGAAATATTTTTTCCGAGGTCCCCCCCCCCCATATTTTATTTTATGAAATCTAAAAAAATGAACCGGTAAAAAACAATTTTAATTTTTTTTTCTATAAAAATAAGAATCTGAATAATTATTTATTAGAAAATTTTTATAATTTTCTATACGTGATTTATTTTAGTAAAAAAAAAAAAATGAATTCTGAATTCTGCTAAAAAATGTCATAATATTATTATTTGTCAAACTTTTACTTGTTTTAATTGAATTGGCAAGAAAAAGAATTTTTCCAAAAAATATAATTATTCAGACTTTATCTATATTAAAAAAAATTTTAAATCGTTTTTTATTTCTTAATTAATATTTTAGGAAAAACCTATTTTAAACATAATTTCATCAACAGGTGAATAAGTAGCGAAATTTTCGTGAAAATTTGACTCTTAATTGATTTTTCATAGAATTTTTTAAAAAGCCTCTAGTCGTAACTTGTATTTGGCTACGTTAAATTTCAATTGATTTAATGTGCGAAAATGTAAACATTGTTTTCTTCATAATTTTCATTATTTCCATAAGCTGAAAAATTTTTTTTTCATTTTTTTTTTTTTTTTAATCATCGGGGAATTTTTTTAATGTTTCGTCTTTTGAATGTTCCAAACATTTTGAAGATAATATAAATCTTTATTCAAATTTCATTGTGTTAAATATAGGGGGGGGGTAAAGGTGACACGGCAGATTGGACATCCCTAGTGTATGTGCACTTTTTTTCTGACACCCCAATAGGCCGGATAAAACTCAAGGTCTTTTTTTTACGTAGGGATTTTAATGGGGCATCCAGAGAGGATCCATGCGAGGATCAGTAATAATGGATCTACGAAACTAACGTTTTTGCTCTCCTCTACCCAGGCGACGCCAGGTAGTGGCTTCTAGTCTTAGCCTAAAGTGAAAATAAAAGAAAAGAACGGATTTTCCATTATAATATCCTGGTTGCAGTTTTCTTTCTCTTTAAACATATTAATTTCTCGGAATTTCTGGGATGAGGCTTGATAATTAGTATTATTTGGATTATTCGGACTATTGTCCTCATCTTTATTGTTATCTGTACAACGTTTCGGCCGATGTGCCCTCCGATCTTCTTTAGGTATTTATTGTCTGACTCGGGAACTTTCTCGGACTCGGGAACCTTCTTTTCGGACTCGGCAACCTTCTTATCGTAATCGGAACCTTCTTGTCGTAATCGGGAGCCATCACGGAACTTTGAACCCAACCTTTATTCATTCCACGGGGGTATCCTGTTCTCATTCCACAAACCATAACTGGGATATAAGTGTTAAGCTGTGTTAATTCGAGTCCGAAAAGAAGGTTCCCGAGCCCGAGAAAATTCCCGAGTCCGACAATAAATACCTGAAGAAGGTCGGAGGGCACATCGGCCGAAACGTTGTACAGAGAGCAATGAAGATGAGGACAATTTTCATTTAGTTTAAAATTTAAACTAAATGAATAAGATATTATAACAAGAATTCAAATTGAAAATATGTCTCCATCTCCACCGACACATCTGATATGATGCTTTTTACCTAATAATTAAGCTGTAACAGTGATAACATTTTAAAAGATTGGGACCATATGACCTTTAGGCACCTCTTTTTCCATCTCGTTTCATAAGGACATTTTTTTTTAATTTACACCGTCAAAATCCGCTTGTTTGTTAGTGGTTAGGGTTAGGGTTAGGGTTAGGGATTAGTTTTATAATTTAACCGGATTTTGACGGTGTAAATGAAAAAAAAATGTCCTTATAAAACGAGGTCGC
>CM042181.1:5589327-5713009 GCA_023376005.1 Doryteuthis pealeii
TTACGTATTGCTTTTTAAAAAAAAATCACAAGAAAAAAACCCAAATTACTGTACATTTAATGTTGAAAAAAATTTTTTAAACCAAGTTTAATTGAAATTATACATTGCAATATTAACACAAACAACTAAGACTAATGTGTCTACCGTTGGATTCGATGATTAATTTCAAAGGTTAATTAAATGTATAGTAATTTGGGGTTTTTTTTTGTACAATTGCACAATAGCACGCAAGAGATATCATTAGAATCGCATTTTACGTATAGTTATTTACTAAGCTTAACTTAGATGTGGCACAAGGCCAGAAATACGGAGCGCCGAGTGAGAATCGAACTCACTATCAATGGCCTGCTAATCTAGCTCGCTAATCATTACACCACATGAGGTGCCCTCGCATTTTACGTAACTAACATTAGATTATGGAAACTCGCGAAGTAGCCTAACCCTAACCCTAATACTATCCTTAACACTAACTTTAAACCTAACACTAACCCTAACTAACATTAACCCTAACCATAACCCTAACTCTAATCCTAGCGTCTCAGAGGTTTGGGTTATTTCTGTGAAATGTAATGAAATGTAATGTATTTTATACGTAATCTATAGGTACCACCAATTTACCCCCCCCCTATATTTAACACAATAAAACTTGCATAAACTTTAATATCATCTTGAATTTTTTGTCCATTTGAAAGAAGAAACATTAAAAAAAACTCCTGATGATTTTTTTTTTAAATTTCAGCTTTTGGAAATAATGAAAATTATAATTGAAAAACAATGTTTTCATTTTTGCACCGTTAAATCAACTGAAATTTAACGTAGTTAAAAACAAGTTACTAGGTACCACCAATTTACCCTGTGAAATTTAGCCCCCCTATATTTAACACAATGAAACTTGCATAAAGGTTAATATTATCTTGAATTTTTTTGTCCATACGAAAGAAGAAACATTAAAAATAACTCCTGATGATTTTTTAAAAAAATTTCAACTTTCGGAAATAATGAAAATTATGATTGAAAAACAATGTTTTCATTTTTGCACCGTTAAATCAACTGAAATTTAACGTAGCTAAAAACAAGTTACTAGGTACCACCAATTTACCCTGTGAAATTTACTCCCTATATTTAAAACAATGAAACTTGCATAAAGGTTTATATTATTTGAATTTTTTTTGTCCATTTCGAAAGAAGAAACATTAAAAAAACTCCTGATGATTTTTTTTTTCAGCTTTACGGAAATAATGAAAATTATGATTGAAAAAACAATATTTTCATTTTTGCACCGATAAATCAACTGAAATTAACGTAGCTAAAAACAAGTTACTGGTACCACCAATTTACCCTGTGAAATTTACTCCCCCTATATTAAAACAATGAAACTTGCATAAATGTTTATATTATCTTGAAATTTTTTTGTCCATTCGAAAGAAGAAACATTAAAAATAACTCCTGATGATTAAAAAAAAAATTTTCAACTTACGGAAATAATGAAAATTATGATTGAAAAACAATGTTTTCATTTTTGCACCGTTAAATCAACTGAAATTTAACGTAGCCAAAAACAAGTTAAGACAAGCCGATTAGATTACTAATAATCTAATAATATTATCTACTGCGCACTATTCTGCTAGTTACGTAAACATGCGAGGGCATTAGTTCTGATTTTTTTAAAGGTTGTAGAGTGTTTTCGTGAATTAAATAAACAATGGTTAATACATAATGATGTTTTATTTTTTATATTAATAATATTATCTCTTGCGCGCTATTCTGCATTAGTACCAAATTTAAATTAAATAAATAAATAAAAATAAATAAATAAAAAACAATAATATTATTAGATTATTACGTATAAATAGCATTACATCCCACGGAAATACCCGAAACATTTGAGGTTAGGATTTAGGGTATGGGTTAGGGTTAGGGTTAGGGGTTAGGGTTGACAACTTCGGAAGTTTTCGTAATTTAATGGTAAGGCTATTTATACGTAAAATGCGATTCTAATGATTTTATCTCTTGTGCGCTATTCTGCATGTGTACCCGTAATTTAATGCTATTTATACGTAAAATGCGATTCTAATGATTTATCTCTTGTGCGCTATTCTGCATGTGTACCCCGTAATTTAATGCTATTTATACGTAAAATGCGATTCTAATGATTTTATCTCTTGTGCGCTATTCTGCATGTACCCGTAATTTAATGCTATTTATACGTAAAATGCGATTCTAATGATTTAAATTCTGCATGTACCCCGTAATTTATGCTATTTATACGTAAAATGCGATTCTAATGATTTTATCTCTTGCACGCTATTCTGCATTTGTACCCCGTAATTTAATGCTATTTATACGTAAAATGCGATTCTAATGATATTATCTCTTGCGCGCTATTCTGCATGTGTACCCCGTAATTGAATGCTATTTATACGTAGAATGCGATTCTAATGATTTTATCTCTTGCGCGCTATTCTGCATTTGTACCCCGTAATTTAATGCTATTTCGGTCGGTAGAGCGTTCGGCTAGAAACCACATGGTTTCTAGTTCGATTCCGGTCCTCGCCAACTCAGCGTATGAGTAGCACAGGGATCTGTGCGGTAAAGTAAGGAGCTGATGGTAGGTGTGGCGCTCCACCTCAGATGCCAAAAAAAAAATCCCCTTGGTCTAGCGCTATTGAAAAGGGGATAGACTCCCTCGCTGATTGGCTGATACCGACTTTAGGCCGCCCCGACGACTTTACTTACTTTACTTTATACGTAAAATGCGATTCTAATGATATCATCTCTTGCGCGCTATTCTGCATGTATACCCCGTAATTTAATGCTATTTTGTGATTTTTCCCCTACAGTATAAAAGGGACGGTTTTACGCTCCCGGTGTAAATAACAACACAGCCATACAATCGCTTACGCTTGAAATTAATCAGGCGGAGATGGACATTTGCAGGCTTTTTAGTTAGTTGGACATTTCAAAAGGCAGCTAAGAAAGTACATTTGCATACTTCAAAAATCTTCCCTTCTTTTCTTTTTACTTTTTTAAAAAAATTATTTCTGATAAGCATCCATATAGTTATCAGCTGAGCTAGTAACGATAGATAGATAGATAGATAGATAGATAGATAGCAGCTGAGATAGATAGATAGATAGATAGATAGATAGATAGATAGATAGATAGATATCAGCTGAGATAGATAGATATGAAAAGAGATATATATGAACAGACTGAGATAGATAGATAGATAGATAGATAGATAGATATGAAGAAACTGGGATAGATAGATAGATAGATAGATAGATAGATAGATAGATATCAGCTAAGATAGATAGATAGATAGATAGATAGATAGATAGATAGATAGATAGATATCAGCTGAGATAGATAGATATGAAAAGAGATATATATATGAATAGACTAGATAGATAGATAGATAGATAGATAGAGATAGATATGAAGAAGAGATAGATAGATAGATAGATAGATAGATAGATAGATATGAAAAACTGGATAGATAGATAGATAGATAGATAGATAGATAGATAGATAGATATGAAAGATATATATGAACAGAGATAGATAAATAGATAGATAGATATGAACAGATTGAGATAGATAGATAGATAGATAGATAGATAGATAGATAGATAAACAGTGGGGAGATGGAGACAGATAGATAGATATCAGCTGAGATAGATAGATAGATAGATAGATAGAGAAAGAGAGAGTGAGAGAGATATGAATAGACTATCTCAGTCTGTCCATATCTATCTATCTATCTATCTATCTATCTCAGTCCGTTGCTATCTATCTATCTATCTATCTATCTGCTCATATCTATCTTAGACAGATAGATAGATATGAACAACATAAATGTGAATAAATATTAACAGAATGATAATTAATTAATTACGAAAATAATTATTTCGTTTTTTTCTTCTTTTTTCTTTTTTTTTTTTTTAAACGTATGGTTACCTGATTCCGTAATATTATTTTTGATACCTTCTGAAAAAAAAATTTTTTTTAAATAACATCGTAATTTCTTCAGATATGGGTTCCTTTTTCTTGGGGGGTGGGAAGCTGATTTGTTGTTGTTGTTGTTTTTATTTTTTTATTTTTAAGATTAATTTTATTTCAAGAAAAAAATAATTACGTCTTTTCGGCTTAGCTTTAACACTAATACTACTACTGCTTAACAAATACTGACGAATTGTCATTTAGCAACCGCACACCCACACATGTTTTATTACATAAAACTCCGAAATGAATGAATTTGTCAAATACGATAACTAAAATAAATACAAACATTACTAAGGCGTCTACATTTATATCTATATGTTTATATATCGAGTAGTTACGAAATTTACAAAGTACTTACTCATACAATCGTGTTGTCTCTCACGTTGAATTTCCGACTCCGGTATTCGCGGAGGTGTATATAAACGAGAGAAGAGTTTTCTCTTTTTTTTTCTTTATCTGTTTCTTTCCTTCTTTCTTTCTTTTTCTTTCTTTTCTTTTCCTTCTTTTCTTTTTTTAAAAAGTTTTTACATCCGAGGGGTATGACGGTACCGTCTTTTTTTAAGGTTTAAAAAAAAATATCCTAAATAAAGAATAAATGGGTGATGAGGATGGTTTTCATCCAGGAAACAGATTGTACGATTACTCCAAGGGAGGTAACTCTAAAAGCAATCGGAAAAAAAATTTCCCGGTTCACAATTTCCACAAGCAAATCATTTTAAACCAGAAATCGCCAAACCGGTCGATATCGACCCCGGAGATCGATGGGACGAAATATGAAATCGATAAATGCCTGGTGAGAGGCTGAAAGCTTGGAAATGAAAACAGATACAGCGGGACCTGTGGATATACCACAGTGTGATAATCTAATGTGTATCATTTGGATTATTTTATTCGGACTATTGTCCTCATCTCTATTGTGATCTACACAAAGTTTCGGCCGATATGCCCTGCGGCCTTCTTCAGATGTTTCTTGTCGGACTTAGGAACCCCCTCCTCGAACTTGGGAACCTTCTCTTCAAACTCGGGAACTTTCTTGGAACTTCGAACCGAACCCTTTATTCAATCATGGGTAGACTCGAGCCTATGTTTCTGTCGCCCTTGACCAGGATTGAACCTGCAGCCCAGAGATAACTGTCACTTAGAACTGTATTAACTCACCGCCTATATCCACTACGCCGTGTGTCAAATTAATTATTTTGACGTTTGATATGTTTATTTACTTAACAGCTATTGCGAATAGTTCAATATGTAAAAAGTATGATAATCTTGATTTAACTCTCTCTCTCTCTCTCTCTCTCTCTCTCTCTCTCTCTCTCTCTCTCTCTCTCTCTCTCTCTCTCTCCTTCTTTTCATCTTTTCACTCTGTTCGATCGATAAAAGTTAATTAGCGTTATCGCTTCCGCGCGCTCACCACATCTCTCTATCTTTCATCTACTCTCTTTCTTTCTATCTTATATTTTTTTCTGTGTAGTATACCCTTCTTCTCCCTTTTCTTTCTTTATAATAAAAAACGAAATGGTCCATTATTTAGCTGAGGTGGCGATATTCATCAGAAATAAGAATTCGGCGGATAAGCAACACCAGATAATCAGGATTTACATTTTTGTTTTCTTTCTTTTTTTGCATGTCCTCTTGGACGATTTGGACGGTCTCATTTTCAACCTGAGAGGGTTGCAAGATGATAACGGTCGGAAGATTAGGGAACAAGATTATTATAAAAATTAGATATTATTCAACCTAGGCCAAGAAACACATTCTCCACTCCGAGCGTTTCCTACGCAAAATATTTGTTTTGGTTGGTTGGCTGGTTGGTTGGTCAACTCTTGTTGGGTTATTTTATGCCGAAGATGTTTTTGTTTTATTCATTCTTGATGGGCACTCTTTATTTTTATAAACTGAATTTTCCTAAACACAAATTTGTAGAATTCATTTTGTTCTATACGGGCAGTCGGAGAGGCCCCCCAACAATCAATTGGCCAGTCACGTCAAGCCCTAGCATTTATATGATTATCCCTACCCTATACACTTAAGGCAAGCCCCCTACACTTTTTTCTCGGTCAATCTGTTCAGAGAAATTCACTTGACAAATGCTGAAAGATGTACAAATTGGATAATAACCAAACGAATCAAGGGAGGATGAGAGGAATATATATATAATATATATATATATATGTGTGTGTGTGTGTGTGTGTGTGTGTGTGTGAAATAAAAGGAAATTAATCCGACAGTGTGAATTTGATATATTGAAAAAACAAATGATGTTTACAAATGCTTGGGATCATCAGGAGAGAATGTGCACCGTTTCGGGGCCTTTCCCCGAAACGGTGCACATTATGTCCTTTCTTAATCGAGATCAAAAAGGGGTGCCTAAAGGTAATATGGTCCAAACAAACGAAATGCTGGGGGCTCAACCACCCCCTTGTTCTGTAAACAGGTGACGTAACTGATACGTGTTCTTCTCTCACTAGAAGAGTAAAAGAGATTTTGATTTTGCCGCTTCTATTTTTATAAGGCTGCCTGCTACGCCATCTAGCGCCTACTGGCAGAAACGTAATTACCTCTCGTATCCCCCATTAGTCGAGAGATGTAATTCTTACTCTATGAAATACAATAAAATGAAACGTTAAACGTAAGCTTTCTCTTTAAAAAATCATACTAGCAAAATAAAAAAACACCCTCCGGGCGATGTAAAAATAGATTTTTGAAACATATTGCCTGAGAGGTGGGAGTTAAAAATCCAATGTCAGCGAGTTTGTACTCTAAGTAAGTAAAATCATCAAATTCATTAAAGGATTAAAAAATAAAACAATTTGAAATATAAACTTTAAATATGTATTAAAATAAAACAAACTATATATAGATATATAATACCAGTCATGTATTTATTAAAACTTGTTTTAAAAAACAACGAGGACTGTCTAATGTTGCATGTTCAAATTTTGAGTGTATTTATTCTGTTATGACGATTTTGGGTAATGTGACGTAAGCAGTGACGTAGTTTTTGTTACAGACATAAACCGGAAGCGAATCTCCATTATTAATAGATATGTTGTAAAGTCTCTTGAAATTTACCTATGAAATACAATAGAATGGGGAAAATGGAATTAAAACAGTCTACCCTCGTGGATTGAATAGAGAGTTCGGTTCGAAGTTCCGTGAAGGCTCCAGATTACGACATGAAGGCTCCCGAGTTCGACAAGAACGTTCCCAGGTTCGGAGGGAAGGCCCCCGAATTCGAATAGAAGGTCCCAGAGTTCGACAAGAAACACCTGAAGAAGGTCAGAGGCCATATCGGCCGAAACGTTGTATATATAATAATAAAGTTGGTTGAGTCGCCCATTTTATGTATCAACCGGACAGCGAGGGAGTGTATCCCCTTTTTACTAGCTCTAGACTAGGGATATTGTTTTTGCTGAGGCAGAGCGCCACACCTACCGCCAGATCAAGATTACTCAATCTGTGTCACTCATGCGCCGAGTTGGCAGGGGTCGATATCGAACCCGGAACCTTGCGATTCCTGGGAGGATAATAGTCCGAAAAATCCAAATGATTCAAATTGTCAAGCCTTTTTTCGAAAAATTCGGACAATTGGGAAAAGACGGAATTTATCGAACGTAAGAACGGAAAAGGGGAATTTCCCCCAAAACTAAAACGGATTAGAAGAAATTTTGAACCGGAAATCCCAGCCTGAAATTTTGTACTAGCTCACATATTCCCCTTAACTATCATCATCATAATCATCATCATCATCAAGTCGCATTGACAACCCAGATCTCCATGATTCTTCCTCACCGACCATCCCTATCGAACATTGATCCTGCACAACACATCAAATTACCACCTTATCGGCTGTGGTTGTAGAGGGGGAAGACCCCCTTCCCAATGGGGCTACCTGTTGGCCATAGGTAAAAAAAAAAGTAAAGTCGACGGGGCGGCCTAAAGTCGGTATCAGCCAGTCAGCGAGGGAGTCTATCCCCTTTTCAATAGTGCTAGACCAAGGAGATTGTTTTAGCATCTGAGGTGGAGCGCCACACCTACCATCAGCTCCTTACTTTACCGCACAGATCCCTGTGCTACTCATACGCTGAGTTGGCGGGGACCGGTAACTTTTTAAAAGATCACCCTCTCTATCCAGACGACGCCGGGTAGCCACTTCTAGTACATATATAAAAGGCAGTTGTGTGTATCTGTATGTCTGGAGGAAACTTCGAAAATAAAACAATTAACGACAAAGTAAATATATATACACATTAAATATCACCAGAGATTTTTTTTTTTTTTTTTTGTAAAAATAATAGAGATTTGATTTATATTCGGGAAGATAATTCAAAAATAAAATTTAAATGATAACAACCACAGGTTAACAAACAACACCACAGTTACCTTCTTTTTTTCTTTATACTTGCATTGTGATAGCCTTCAAAACCAACCATCAAACCAATATAAACACAATGCTTCAAGCAAATTATAAAACCCTTTTTTGTTTTGTTTTTTTCATTTAATATTTTAGATAGTAGACATTAACATTTCTTTTCAGAGTAGCTGGATCAATGCAAGGTCTATTTTTTTTTTTTTTGTTTACATAGGGATTTAAATGGGGCATCCCACGAGGATTCAACTCACAATTCAGTAATAATGGATCTGCGGGACTAACTTAAAAAATCCCCCTCTACTCAGGCGACGCCGGGTAGCCGCTGCTAGTCTATATATAAATGTTAGTTGTGTGAATCTGTATGTCCGGAGGAAACTTCGAAAATAAAACAACTAACGACAAAGTAAATATATATACACACATTAAATATCACCAGGGCTTGATCTTTGAGCAAAATAATGAAGATTTGATTTATATTTTCGAAGACTTCTAAAAATAATTTGAAATTTAATCACGTCATCTATATTTTATTTTTTTAAATATAGTTAATCATTGAATTAAAATGTCTTACTATATCATTATGTGATATCATTTCCTCTACTCTGACGAAAAAAAATCCCTAAACTTCTCACCAGGCCGGATTAAAATAAGATCTTCTTTTACGTGGTGATTTTAATGGGTCATCCTGCGAGGATCAAACTCCCTATTCAGTAGTAATAGATCTGCAAGCGATTATTAAACCATGTTTTTTTCTCCTCTACCCAGGCTTCGCCGGGTAGCCGCTGCTAGTAAAAATATCTTATTATAATGGAGATTGTGGGTTTGTCTGTCTGTAACCGAAACTATATTACTATACAAGTCACAATTCCTTTAGTTATTTACATCACATTTTCCATGATTTTATTTTTATTTAAACCTCAATTATTAATAAAATTGTTTTACATTACTTACACTGTTGTCCATATCTACATACTAATAACATGCAATTGTATTTATATATACAACAAAATAGAGGTTTACAGTATGAATGGGAAGGCTAATTTGCATATTGATCTTAAAAAATTGATTTTAATAAATATGTGCTTAGTATTATTGATTTCTAATTGTTTGGTTTTATTTTATTGAATATGAGCAAAAATCTCTTCAATAAATCTTAAAAGAAATCCCTTAACAAGAAGAAATAACTGTAATGTTATTCTTTACTTCCTATTTTAACTAAACAGTTTAATTAGGAAAATTTACCAATGAAAGACGGGAGTAACAGAAAATGATGGAAGAGTTAGTTTCAAAGTTGTTCTATTTTTCAATCATACCCCCTCTGTTCAAAATCTTTTTATCTACATTCTTATTCAGTTTCCTTAGCCTTTCTAATTTAATATCATATTTATTATAAAATTTAACTAAAATACTTGCACCCGGAGGGTGCATATATTTGCTAGTAAAACTAAAGAAACAGGTAATGCACATTATAAAAAGTAAATTCAAATGAAAAATTTTAGATATTAAAAAAGAATATTCTCTGAATGTTTGAGATGAGGCTGATGATTAGTATTATCGGCGTTATTCGGACTATTGTCCTCATCTTATTGTTACTACAAATAATGACACTCCGGGTGCAAGTATTAATTTTAATATAATAAAATATATATAAATTAGAAAGGCTAATGAAAACTGAATAAGAATGCAGATAAAAAAATTGGGAACAGAGGGGAGTATTGAAAATAAAACATCTTTGAAACTAACTCTTCCATCATTTTCCATTACTCCCGTCTTCATTGGTAAATTTTCCTAATTTAACTATTTATTTATTACTTCCTATTTAATAGGAAGTAAATAATAATATAACAGTTATTTCTTCTTGTTAATGAATTTTTTTAAGATTTATCCCGAGATTGTTGCTCATATTCAATAAAAAAAAAAAAAACAATTGAAATCAATAATAATAAGCATATATTATTAAAAAAACATTTTAAGATCATAGGCAAATTAGCCTCCCATTCATACTGTAAACTGCTCTTTTGTTGTATATTTAAATACAATTGCATGTTATTAGTATGTAGATATGGTTAAACAGTCTTTATGATGTAAAACAATTTTATTAATAATCGAGGTTTAAATAAAAATAAAATCATGGAAAATGTGATGTAAATAACAAAGAAATTGTGATTTCGTATAGCATATATAGTTCGGTTACAGACAAAAAAACACACAATCTCCATTTATAAGAAATTTGTACAACGTTTCGGCTGATATGCCACCCGGCCTTCTTCAGGTATTTCTTGTCGGACTCGGGAACCTTCTCGGACTCGGGAACATTCTTTTCGAACTCGGAACTTTCTTGTCGTAGTCGGGAACCTTCTGTCGTAATCGGAGCCATCTCGGAACTTTGAACCTAACCCTTTATTCAGTCCACCGGGGTATTTAAAATGAAACTCTTTATCTTATTATGATATTAGAAATCATGTAACTGTCTGTGTTATAATCGAAACTACGTCACCAACGACATCAAATTCCCTTAGTTATTTTAGTTATATTTCAAACGATTATAAATAGTCATTATCTAATTCAATTAGCCTCTTTTTGGTGCTATTCCGCAGATTCCGTCCGGCCCCCGCCTTAAAAAACATTGGTGATAGCTGAAAAAACTCCTCACTACAAATGAAGTCCCTAGCTGAAGCAGTGCCTGCTGAAGCGCTTAAGGAGTTTTCTCCGAAAAAGTTAATGCGATATTTTAGCTCTCCAGCCTTTTTTTCGACAAGTAAATGTAAATATTTTAACCCTCCCCTCTTTAAAATATTTTAAGGAAAGGGGCTAAATATTTACATTTGTTTGTCGATAAAAAATATAGCTTACTTTTAACGCCTTCAAACCACTAAAAAAATAATTTGTCTATAAAAACGCCTTCACCGCTAAAAATTTTTTCTCTTTTTGATATTTTTCTTTTATTTTAATTTTTTCGACAATCAATTACAAATAAAAAATCAAAACATTTCTTTCGCGGTATTTTTATTTTTATGGGGGTTGTTTTTTTTAGCTATCACAGCCTAGCGTTTTTTAAGGCAGGAGGCCGGGACGGAATTCTGCGAATAGCACCCTCTTTTCATTATGGTGTGCTCTATTAAAGTCTCGCTGAGTTAGATTTACCGCAAAACTAGTCATATTCGATGAGTTTTATGTCCTTGATTATTATGGACAGTAAACAATAGGAACAATTTACATAGAATCAATAGAACGGGAAAAACGGAATTCATTCGAACGTGAGAACGGAAAAAGGGAATTCCCCCAAAGTAAAAACGGAATTAGGAAAAAGTTGAAAATGACTCACCCCCCCCCCACCGTGCACAATACTTATGTACTAATTCACGGCTAAACTTGCAAATTGGTCGGAAATTAAAACGGAAAGTTTTTTGGTGGTCCCCCCATGACAGTTTAACTACAGTCTATGAATGAACTTTTTGCGAATTGGATGACGGTTTTGGGTTTGGGGATTAAGGTGCTTTAATTACGTATTGCTTAAAAAAAAACAAATTACTATACATTTAATATACCATGAAATTAATTATTAAATCCAATGGTAGACACATTAGTCTCAGTTTTTGTGTTAGTATTGCAATGTAAAAATTTCAATTAAACTTGGTTTTCAACATTAAATGTATAGTAATGTGGGTTTTTTGTTGTTGTTTTTTTAAGCAATTAAAAACAATCTTAATCCCCAAACCCCTAAATCGTAACCCAATTCGCAAAAAAGTTCATTCATAGACTGTAGTTAAACTGTCATGGGGACCACCAAATAAGTTTCTGTTTTAATTTTGACGACGATTTGCAAGTTTAACCCAAGCACTCTATGACCTTTTAAAAAAATACAATCTGTCCACATTTTGGGATTTCCTCTACGGACGACACTTTCAGTTTTTTTAGACTGTAGCTAAACTGTCAGGGGGACCACAAAAAAAATTTCCGTTTTAATTTTCCGACCAATTTGCAAGTATAGCCTAATTCACATATTCCACATACGGTATATGAAGGACTATTTGCTCGTAAATTCCTACCATAAAAATAAACTGAACCCCCATTTTATGTCCGTGTTTTTGTATTAAATGTTTTATTTTTCTTGCACCCGTTATTTACAATACAAAATATATTTATTTATTTATTTTAATATTCATTTCAATGTGCATATTCTAAAAGTTTTTTTTTTTTGTGAGAATGCTTATTTTTAAAGTGGGGGCTCGTTTACAATTTAGGCATAAATGTGATCCTTCTTTTATGACCGTAATTTTGTTTTTTTCGTCGACGATGATTAAAATCTGACGTTTATTATTTAAAGTAGCAAGCCAAAAAGAAAAGAAATAACAACAACAAAAAGTAATATTCAACGTTTTACTCGTAAATTCCTGCCATAAAATTAGGCTTGAGCATTTTATGGTAGGAATTTACGAGTAAAAATTTGAAGCGTAAAAACGAACCCCCACTTTAAAACTAAGCATTCTCACAAAATAAAAGCTTTTAGAATATACACATTGAAATGATATATAAAATAAATAAAGAAATATATTTAGTATTGTAACATAACGGGTGCAAGAAAAATAAAACATTTATTGCAAAAACACGGACATAAAATGAGGGTTCAGTTTATTTTATGGTGGAATTTACGAGCAAATAGTCCTTCATACCCCACATACTATAATATGCGGGTGTCCTGAATGAAATAGAAAGGTTAAAGTATTATGGGGATGGTTGGTTTTTTACCGAATTTTAATGGGGTTTGGCTAAATAATTTAATTTAAGAATCTCGAAGGCAAATAGTATTGAAGGAAACTTAAAGTGGATATAAGGATACCACAACAGTCATGGAGAAGTGACGTAAAAACTAAGGAATTGTGACTTGAGTGGTAATATAGTTTCGGTTACAGACGACAAACACACAATCTCCATAATAAAAATAATAAGATGGAAAAAACGGAAGTTTATCGAACGTGAAATTAGGAAAAAGGGAATTTCCCAAAAGTAAACGGAATTAGGAAAAAGTTGAAACGAGAATCCCCGCCTACATCTATGTACAATTCACATATTCCACATATTTATAATATACGTCCGCCCTGTCAGCTAACGCGTTAGAATGCACTAACTGCACCTCTGCAGAGGGTAAGACTCCCCCAATGGGCGCCACCTGTTGGCCGTGGTGGCGACCGTGATGCTTAAGGATAGAACCCAGGTGAATGAGTAGTTCATAACATGCAATACTCCACTTTGGTCCTATCTTGGGCTAGACGGGCGGTCGGAGAGGCCCCTCCGATCAATCGGCTGGTCACGTCAAGCCCTAGTACCTACATGATTCCCAACCCTATTGCCCTTATGGCAAGCCCCAACCCTTTTATCATATGGGTGCTAGAAGGTGTGACTGAGGGTCTACATGTCCTGGAAGGACGTTAAACTCTATCTGAATGGTGAGGTTCCAGTTTGGAGGTTTGGGGAATGTGGAGCACCCCTTCATCACCATTGCTCCCTGGTCCACTCTGACCCGGAGTGGTAGTCCTGTTAGGGTCCCATCATGGGTTAAATAGAAAAATATATTTATAAAAAAATCGTATTATCCATTAAGAATTATTATTTCAAAACTTTATGGGCATTAAATGACCCACTGAGGTTGATATGCTGTAAAAAAAAAACAAACAAACAAACAAACTATTCAATTCCTAATTATTAGATAATTGAGAAATAAATCAAATTTTCATTATTCTTGCTCAAAAAGCAACATCTGGTGATAGTGAATGTGATATTATAGTTACTTTGTTGCTAATTTTTATTTTCGTAGTTACCTCCGGGCATCATGAAAGAGCTTTAGAATAAATATAAAGAGTGAAGCCGTGGTGTAATGGTTAAAGTCATGGGAAATGGACTCGTCGCCCCGAGTTCAAATCCTAGACGTGGTAACTGTATTTCACTTAGTGCTAATACTCTTGGAAAGGTATGAATCCTACTCTCCCTCCAGCTATGGGTAAATAGCAGAGCAGACTGGTTCTTTAACCATGGCTAGGTAACCAGTCTAGGAGAAGGAAAACTCTGATTCAAACCTGTTGAACTCCGCTTTAAGAAATTGACCTTGTGTCACATCCTGCTCGTGCGGAGGGGTTGGTAATATATAGAATAATATAAACTTGTCAGGACAACCAAGCTTTTTAAGAATCTCCCAAAGAGCTTTCCTATTTACGGTATCAAATGCCTTTGTTAAATCAATGAACACTTGATATAATCCCATGCGCTGTTCTACACATTTCTCTTGTAATGCCTGGCTGTAAAGATCATATCTACCGTCCACGATCACTTCTAAAACCACACTGTGACTCAGGTAAAACATCATTAACAATGTGTTCCAGCATTCTATCAAGCATGATTCGGCATAGCACCTTGCCAACAACTGAAAGCAATGAGATGCCCGATAATTTCCACAATCATCATTGCAACTTTTCCCTTGTATAGCACCACCATTAATGCATTCCGCCAATCCTGTGGAACATATCATGCCAGGCAGTCTGCAACAAGTTCGTCAAGCGCTGCATCATATTACAGCCTGCACACTTGAAGATCTCTGCATATAGCTGATCCATACAGGTAGCTTTCCAGAGTTCAGTTTATAGACAGCTGCTTTAACTGCTGTGAGGACTACACTTCTCTCAAGCCTGGAAGAAATTCCATGTGGAGTGAGTGATCTGACCTCCAGCATACATACATACATACACACCAACTGTTCTTATATATAACGCAGAAGTGGCTACCCGGTGTCACCTGGGTACAGTGGGTGGGGTAAAAAGGTAATCTGCAGGATCCACTATTGTTGGTCTTCGCAGGAGGATGTAAAAAAAAAATACCTTGCATTGATCAAAAAACTCTGAAAAGAAAAATAATGTCTCCCATTTAAAATAGTAAACGCAAAAAAAAAAAAGAAAAAACATTCCATGCTGTTATCATTTAAATTTTATTTTTCTAATTATCTTCACGAAATAAAATAAAATCTTCATTATTTTTGCTCAAAAAGCAAAATCTGGTGATTGTAAATGTTTATACATATTTACTTTGTCATTAATTGTTTTATTTCATAGTTTCCTCCGAACATCCACAACACAAACAGCCCTTTATATATGTATAAATAGATAGACTAGAAGTGGCTACCCGGCGTCGCCTGGGTAGGGGGCATGTCAAAGATAATCTAGTAGATTCATCATCATTGAATTCGAGTTCGATCCTCTCAAGATGTCTATTTAAAATTCCTTTGTAAAAAAAGATCTTTCTATGATCCGATACTCTGAGAGGAAAATTTATGTCTCCTATTATTAAATGCAAAACAAAATCCATGTGTAATTATTTAAAGTGATTGTTTAATTATCTCACAATGTTTTAAACAGTGTTAGTATGAAGTGTATGGTGGTGTAAGAATGGTTCACAGTTATATATAGAACGATACAAGACTCCGAAAAGGTTGATAGACAAAAACATTTAATATAGTATAGCACATGACATGATGATGAGACGAGATACAAAGTACATGGGTAAAACAAGTTAACATGTAGAAAGACAAACACACATTCATGAATGGTACAAGATATACAAAAGTACAGACATGAGACTAGGGATAGTCCATGCTGTGAAATTCACTTACAGTAATGTAAGGAGGACGAAGCCCCAACGAGACGGGGTAGACCTTAACTAACCCATGTGTCTCGTAGTATCAGGAACAGGAAAAGAGGGAGAAGCGTTTTGAACCAGCCGCTTAAATACTATATCCCCTAGCGGGCACCAGCAAACTAAACCGGGCAGAAAACTCTCCCAGGCAAATACGAAACTAACGCTACAGTGGCAAGGTAAAACAAACACAGATTCTAAGTTTCATCAATTGTATTATAAAAACACGAAAGGGTTGTGAGGTTGAAAATGATTTACGAAGAATGATATTTGGTGATAGTCTGTTGTGATGTGAGTATACTGTCTGCAGAAAGCCTGATGTCAGTTGTACTAGAGTGGTGATGTAGGCAGAAGCTTAAGTGTTCGTGGTCAGATGTTGGTTTTAGTGTGGACAGAAAATCTGATGTCAGTTGAAATGTTGAATCGTGTGGACAGGATCTGATGTAAATTGATATTCAGAATTTGATAGTTGTTTGCCCTTTAAGACTTGCGGGTCGGTCAGGTCAGAGGTTAGAAGGGGATGATGTAAGAGATTGTTGGCTGTCTTGGATGTAGCGTTTCACATCGGAGCGTTCGCTCTTTGATCTCAGCCGGTGTCGCGCCGTGGTATCTCTGCGGTAAGCCTTCAATAGTTTATGGCTTGCCGAATTCGGATCAACTCAAACATTTTTTATTTTTACCGGGAATGTTTTAGATTGGACGAAAACTGGTGAATTCTGGTTTTTTACAATTTAATGTTTTAAGATTTCCTTATGCGTGGAGTACCTGCGCATAAACGTGTTTTCTTCATTTGTTTGAACGACACCGGTTAGCATTTTTTTTTATTGTGGTGTGAGGGTGAATTGAATTTGGTGACTTTTGTGAATCGGAAGATAGATGATATTTGTGTATATAACAACAATATAAATCAAATCTTCATTATTTGTGTCCAAAAAGCAAGATCTGATGATAGTAAATGTGTATGTATATACTTTGTCGTTATTGTTTTTATTTTCATAGTTTTCTCCGGACATATGTAACACAACTGCCTTTAATATATGTACTAGAAGCGGCTACCCAGCATCACCTGGATAGAGCGTGGGGGTACTTTTGAGATTTACAAATGCTGTCATTGTAAGTAAGAATTTCAATGCTATTTCTATGTATATTCTAATCTTTAAATATCTTCGAATATACATCAAATCTTCATAATTTTTGCACAAAAAGCAAGAACTGGTGATATTTAATGTGTATATACATTTCTTTGTCTATACAAAATACAAAATAATCCATTTATTCAATCACTGGAAGCTGTTTTTTTTTAGATTTACAAATGCTGGGTATTTTAAAGTAGAATTTCAATGCTATTTCTATGTATATTCTAAATTTGAAATATCTTTGAATATAATCAAATCTTCATAATCTTTGCACAAAAAGCAAGAACTGGTGATATTTAATGTGTATATACATTTACTTTGTCATTAATTGTTTTTATTTTAGTAGTTTCATCCAGAAATGCATACATAATCATCATACATACATACACACCAACTGCCCTTTATATATAGAAGCGGCTACCCAGTTTTGCTTGGATAGAGCAGGAGAACAGTGGTGTATTGATTGTTTACTTTTGAGATTAACAAATGCTGGGTATTTTTAAGTAGAATTTCAATGCTATTTCTATGTATACTTTAATTTTTTAATTTCTTTCGAATATAAATCAAATCTTCATAATTTTTCATTTATAACATATATATGTATATATTATGAGAGTATAGATTGATTTATTTTATATATATGTATATATATATTATATATAATATTTGTTGTGTGTGTGTGTGTGTTGGTAAATGAAAATGGAAGTGAATCCGACGGAAAGGAAGAAAGAGAAAGAAAGTATTGAATGGATAAAATAGGATATTTTTATAAATTTAACTTATACGTTTCGTACGAGTAGTTAGTTTCATCATGTGTACATTGTTCTATCTATAATTCATTTTAAATAACAAAATTCTATCTATTATTATTTTAAATAACAAAATTCATTTTGTTAATTAAAAAATGATAATAGATAGAAAAATGTACACAAGGATAAACTGCTGACCGAAACACGTGTAAGTTAAATTAATTAAAATATCCTATTTTATCCATTCAATACTTTCTTTCCTTAATTTCTCTTTCATATAATATTATTATGAGAAGTAAATACACAAACGATGTGTTTTGATATGGCTTTTTTAACCGACAATCTTTGGGAAATATGTGCTTAATTGAAGTCGTACCTAATTTTGAAAGTTAATTAATGAATAATTAATTAATTAGGCGGGCATACCTTTCAAATGTAAGGCTAAACAAATCTATAGCTCTGTGATGAGGCCTAATAGCCGAAATGTACATACAGAGATCGATTTTTCTCGATTTGTTTAGCCTAACATTTGAATAGGTGTGCCCGCCTAATTAATTAATATTAATTAATTAACTTTCAAAATTAGGTACGACTTCAATTAAGCACATATTCTCCCATTATAATATATTATATATTATATATATAAATTATATATATATATATATATATATATATATATATAATCTCTTAAAACATTGACACAGCTATTAAGCAGGAACACTAAAAATGCACTAAAATGACCGTGAGTTTACATTTTGTACTGTATATTTGTTTAAACGGATTTAAAGATTGACATTTTTTTTTTAATAATAGGAAGAGGAGTCACTTTTTTGAAGTTTAAGATAATTATTTGTAAGCAGTACTTACCCATTTTATATATGGGATGTAAGATCATATCATAAAATAGAAAGGAAGTCGCTTTTCATCCGTAAACAGTACTTACCCATTTTATATATCATAGATCGTATCATAAAAAATAAAGGGAGTCACTTTTCATCTGTAAACAGTACTTATCCATATTACATACGGATATAAAGATAGTTATTATCAAATATAATAAGGAAGAGTCACTTTTATAAAAGTTTAGAATAATTATTCGTAAGCGGTACTTACCCATCTATACATATATAAGGGGAAATTGGTGTGTATGTATGTATGGGTGTATGTATAAGCCTAAGAAGAGGTATAAGGATTGCTTAAAAACAACCTTGTAAAAATAAAATGTATGTATAAGCCTAAAGGAGGTATAAGATGCTTAAAAAACAACCTTGTAAAAATAAAAAAGTGTATGTATAAGCCTAAAGAAGAGGTATAAGGATTGCTAAAAAACAACCTTGTAAAAATGAAAATGTATGTATAAGCCTAAGAAGAGGTATAAGGATTGCTTAAAAAACAACCTTGTAAAAATAAAAATGTATGTATAAGCCTAAGAAGAGGTATAAGGATTGCTTAAAAAACAACCTTGTAAAAATGAAAATGTATGTAAGCCTAAGAAGAGGTATAAGGATTGCTTAAAAAACAACCTTGTAAAATAAAATAAGTCCTGACAACTGGGAAAAGCTGGCACTAAAGAGAACTGACTGGAGAGTCATGTGGATGATGGCTGTACCAGTTATGAGAGTGAAAGAATCGTGCATGAAAACCTAAAGCGTCAACTTCGAAAGGGTTACACCTGTCATATTGGAGAGAACATGGAGGGTTGGAAGTGTTTGACATGTGGTCGAGTTTTGCTTCGAGGGCTGGCTATGTCATCATAGGAAATCTCACCTGGGTCAATCCATGCAGATTCCAGGAGTAAATAATGTGTCTTGTGCTATATGTGCAAGGTCTGTAAGTCGGCTTCTGGTCTTAAGAGACATATGGTGGTGCATAAGCATCAAATTTTATAATCTGACTCATCTGATTCATCTGAATCATCTCATTCAACGGGGAAGAAGTCTTTTCAATGTCATATTTGCGTCAAACTTTGTAGATCTCGCAGCAGGTTTGATGAGTCATTTGAGGGCTCATGCAAGGAAAGGTTCTGGTGGTGGAGCTGTGGGATTGTGAGGGACGGCAATGATCTGTAAAGATTATGCTATTGCCATATATGATATGGGTAATTATGAACTTTTGTTTAGTAAATTAGTTTTTCAAAAAAAAAAAAAAAAAGAACCACAAATTTGTAATAAAACTGTTAATTTTAACTAGGGGGAATTTAGGGTTAGGGTTAGGATTAGGATTGGGGTTGGGGTTAGGGTTAGGGTTGGTGGTGTTTAAGGTTAGGGTTAGGGCGACCAGAAAAAACAGAACCCAAATTATTTATTTATTTTCCCATTAAACTAACCCACACCCTAAACCCCAACGCTAACCCATAACCCCAACCCTGACCCTAACCCTAACCCTAACCCCTAGTTAAAATTAACAGTTTTTTTATTACAAATTTGTGGTTCTTGTTTTTTCTGTGACACCCTAATACTTAAAACAAAAGTTCATAATACCTATGTATGTATGTCTAGATGAAACTACGAAATAAAGCATTTAACATTTGTTGGGTTATTTCATGCTGAGGACGTTTAGGGTGGCTGGTTGGTGGTTGTTTGTTAGATTTTACGGCATGTCAACCCTTGCTGGGTTATTATATGCGAAGACGTTTTAGGGTTGGTTGGTTGGTTGGTTGGTTAGATTTACGGCATGTCAACCTTGCTGGGTTATTATATGCTGAAGACGTTTAGGGTTGGTTGGCTGTTGGTTGGTTGGATTATACGGCATGTCAAGCCTTGCTGGGTTATTATTGCTGAAGACGTTTTAGGTGGTTGGTTGGTTGGTTGGTTAGATTTACGGCATGTCAAGCCTTGCTGGGTTATTATATGCTGAAGACGTTTTAGGGTTGGTTGGTTGGTTTGGTTGGTTGGTTAGATTTACGGCATGTCAACCTTGCTGGGTTATTATATGCTGAAGACGTTTTAGGGTTGGTTTGGTTGGTTGGTTGGTTGGTTAGATTTACGGCATGTCAACCCTTGCTGGGTTATTATATGCTGAAGACGTTTTAGGGTTGGTTGGTTGGTTTGGTTGTTAGATTTACGGCATGTCAACCCTTGCTGGTTATTATATGCTGAAGACGTTTTAGGGTTTGTTGGTTGGTTGGTTGGTTAGATTTACGGCATGTCAACCCTTGCTGGTTATTATATGCTGAAGACGTTTTAGGTTGGTTGGTTGGTGTGGTTGGTGTTAGATTTATTACGGCATGTCAACCCTTGCTGGGTTATTATATGCGTGAAGACGTTTTAGGTTGGTTGGTTGGTTGGTTGGTTAGATTTACGGCATGTCAACCCTTGCTGGGTTATTTTTTTTGCTGAAGACGTTTTGGGTCGGTTGGTTGGTTGGTTAGATTTACGGCATGTCAACCCTTGCTGGGTTATTATATGCTGAAGACGTTTTAGGGTTGGTTGGTTGGTTGGTTAGATTTACGGCATGTCAACCCTTGCTGGGTTATTATATGCTGAAGACGTTTTAGGGTTGGTTGGTTGATTGGTTAGATTTACGGCATGTCAACCCTTGCTGGGTTATTATATGCTGAAGACGTTTTAGGGTTGGTTGGTTGATTGGTTAGATTTTACGGCATGTCAACCCTTGCTGGTTATTATATGCTGAAGACGTTTTAGGGTTGGTTGGTTGATTTGGTTAGATTTACGGCATGTCAACCTTGCTGGGTTATTATATGCAGAAGACGTTTTAGGGTTGGGTTGGTTGGCTGGTTGGTTGGATTTTACGGTATGTCAACCCTTGTTGGGTTATTTTGTGCCGACGACGTTTTGTTCTGTTCATTCTTGATGGGTATTCAATTTTTATCTCAATTTTTAAAGTTCATTTTTTTCTATTTAACCGATAGATGGGACCCTAACAGGTACTCTCCGGGTCAGAGTGGACCTGGGAGTAATAGCGATAAAGGGTACTCCACACTTCCCGGAGTTCCAGAATTGGAACTTCACCATGAGATGCAGTTTAACGCCATTGTCCTAGGACATTAAGACCCTCAGCCACTGCCTTCTACCCATATATTATAAAAGGGTTGGAGGCTTACCATACGGGCAATGGAGTTGGAACAATCATATAGGTGCTAGGGCTCTACGTGACCAGCCGATTGATCGGGGGCTTCCCCGACCGTCCGTCTAGCCTAAGGGCTAAAATGGAGTGTTGCATATCATGAACTCCTCAGACGCCATGATCCCGTCCTTAAGCATCACGGTCAATGGATGGCCCTATTGGTGGGGGGGTTACCTCTCTACGTGGTACAGTCGGTGGATACTACAAACTGTGGGGATTAAAAAAATCCCATGAGCCTTCACTGAAGAATCCTCAGAGCATGTGCTGGGAAAAGGACCAACTTTCGACCCCAAATAGAATCTCTCGGCCATTCTAGTTTAGGCCTTGACGGTGTCTAGTCACTACACTGGTCAGGGAGATATTCCCTTGCCACTTGGCGGCTATGACCGGTGAATAAAGCCGAAACCATAAAACCACCATCTGTCTTTGTCTCTTTCTTTTCTTTCCTAGAATTCCTTCCATTTCAGCGTGACCACCAAATAATGTTACATATTAATTGGATCCTATTACATTTTTAAGGTAGCGTAGAAATCATTATGGCGATCAGTATAGCTGATGGCCTTGAGAGTGAGTGACAGCGTTTGACCTTACTCTGACCTTGCGTTCTGGTGATGATCGTGAGAATCGGAAGGCAATAGAAGCCCTTCCGGTTTAAGGTGTAAGCAAGTCAGTTAGTCAGTTAGGACTTAGAAGCGAAGCTAGCAAGATGTGAGCTCACTGCGTGATTGTCTGGTCTGGGGTTCTACGAATAAAGTAACATCATCGTAAATCGAAGTCTTGTTGTTATTACTAAAAGCTAACAATGACACAGGGCTTCTGATAACAAGAGATCCCTAGCAACAGAACCAGACTCGGAATCCCCAGATAAGAAGACCAGACGAGACCTTAGAAGATATACCAGATCTGGCCAGAAGAATAGACGACCAGAATAAGAAGTAAGAAGTATATAACATATAGCTAACCCGGCCCATATAACATCAATTAATTCTGCCGTTTAATTTTTTAAAACTTATAAATGTTCTTGTAATATATCTGGTTGGAATGACGCTGGTATCATTATCTTTCAGTAGAACACAATCCTGTATTCTCACTCCTTATTTAAAGTTATAATAGGACAATAGAGTAGGTACTGGCAAAATGAGCCTAAAATGACTTTAGCCCCCCCCCGTACACAAAATAATTTACCAAAAATCAGGGAATTATCGGATTTTAATGAAATTTTCAGTGTTTATTTATCAAAGAATGATCTTTATAATGCATTATTTATTTTATTTCAAAACTTTCTCATTTTTTTTTTCAGGTCACTTAATTTTGACCACCCCCCTCCCCCTTAAGTTGGGGGCGTAACATTTTTTCGAGTTAATCTTATACTGTACTAATTACCGTATAAATGATGAGACTGAAAATGAATAGAAATAAAAAAAAAAAATTACGGTGGCTTTTCTATGAGAAAATAAGTACCGAAAATCAAAAAATAAATGGTTAAAAAGGCACTACGTACAATAAGATTGGGTTACAAGCAAACCCTAGGAACACCGACCAAAATAACTACAGATACCTTTAAACCTAAAATATAAAACCCCTTGCCATCCCAGCCGACAGTGCGGGGGGAAAAATTGAAAAACCCAAGAATTAATAAAACAAAAAGTTACGTCCACAAAACTATCTACAAAAATACACCAATAAAACATATACAAATCATATATGAAAAAAAAAAGATTTCGTATTAAATAAACTACAGGGGTTGATATGCCGTTAAATAATCAAACAAAAAAACAAGTTCAAATCCTGGGTAAGACTGACCCGATTGGAGTATTTTACCCCTCTGTAGAGGTGCGGGCGGTGTATTCTTATACCCCAACCGACAGGTTAGGTCACTGAGGTTTTAATTTATTTTTTTTTAAATTGAAATAGATCACTAAGTAGGACTGAGCCTATTTTAGTAGTGACCACCCCAAGCGGAGATTTAAGAGGCTTGAATTCAGAGTTTTCCTTCGCCTAGACTGGTTGCCTTACAAAGGTTAAAGAGCCCAGTCTGTCCTACTGTAAGAAAAGGATTCAAAGTTATATATACTTGAATGAGGAAGCGCGTGGTGTAATGGTTAAAGTCTTGGGAAATGGACTCGTCGCCCCGAGTTCAAATCCTGGACGTGGTAATTGCATTTCACTTAGCGCTAATACCCTTGGAAAAGGTATGAATCCTACTTTCCTCCAGCTATGGGTAAAGAGTAGGGCAGACTGGGCTCTTTAACCTTGGTTAGGCAACCGGCCTAGGAGAAGGAAAACTCTGAATTCAAACCTGATAAACTCCGCTTAAGAAATTGACCTTGTGTCGCATCATGCTCGTGCGGAGGGGTTGGTAAATATATATATACTTGAATACAAGACTCCGACAAAGGTTTGATAAACAAAACATTTAATACGTATACAGCACATGGATATAACAAGATACATAATACATAGGTAAAACAAAGTTACATGTAGAAAGATAAATACACATTCATGAATGGTACAAGATATACATAAAAGCCACAGACATGAGACTAGGATAGTCCATGCTGTGTGAAGAACTTGCAGTAATGTAAGGGGGGACGAGCCCCAACGAGAAGGGGTAGACCTTAACTAACCCATGTGTCTCGTAGTATCAGGAACAGACAAAGAGGAAGAAGCGTTTGAACCAGGCGCTTAAATATAACCGGCCCCTAGCGGGCACCAGCAAACTAAATGGGCAGACAACTCTCCTAGGCAAATACGAAACTAACGCTACACTACCATTTACCCAGGAGAGGAGAATAGTTGAATTCATACCTTTCCTAATTGTATTAGCATTCTGTGAACTGTGGCTCCGTCCAGGAATTGAACTGGTGTGGACAAGTCCATGTCCTACGACTTTAACCATTACACTACCGCGCTCTATTTCCAACCTCCCTTTGGTTATTTCTCATTTAATAACTTTTGTTGGGTTACAACACTATATATCTTGATTTTTAAATATCTTTGAATATAAATAAAATCTTCATAAGTTTTGCACAAAAAGCAATTGGACTCATAGCCTAGTGGATAAAGGAGTTGGGTTAAGACAGTTCTAAGTGACAGTTATCGCTAAACTACAGGTTCAATCCTGGTCATAGGCAGCTGTAACATAGAATAGTAATTAACACAGCTTAATACCTGTACCCCAGCTATGGTTAGTGGAATGAGAACAGGATACCCCCGTGGACTGAATAAAGAGTTAGGTTCAAAATTCCGCGATGGCTCCCGATTACGACAAGAAAGTTCCCGAGTTCGAAAAGAAGGTTCCCGAGTCCAACAAGAAATATCTGAAAAAGGCCGGAGGGCACATCGGCCGAAACATTGTACAGATTACAATACAGATGAGGACAATAGTCCGAATAATCCAAATAATACTAATCATCAAGCCTCATCTAAAAAGTTCAGAGAAATAGATTATCAGTCATATGGAAATTAGGATTCGGTTCAAAGTTCCGTGATGGCTCCCGATTACGACAAGAAGGTTCCCGAGTTCGAAAAGAAGGTTACCGAGTCCGAAAAGAAGGTTCCCGAGTCCGAGAAAGTCCCTGAGTCTAACAAGAAATACCGGAGGGCTCATCGGCCAAAACGTTGAACAGATAACAATGAAGATGAGGACAATAGTCCGAATAATCCAAATAATACTAAAAAGTAAGGTATTTGATAAGTCTATATATTCACTTTGTCGTTAATTATTTTATTTTCATGGTCCAAATCCTGGGCCCCATTGGGGGTATTTTACTCCTCTGTAGAGGTGCGGTCGGTGTATTCTTATGACACAGACGACAGGTCGGGTCACTGAGGTCTTAATTTAATTTTTTTAATTCAAATAGATCACTAAGTATGACTGAGCCTGTTCTAGTAGTGACCACCCCAAGCGGATATTAAAGATGTTTGAATTTAGAGTTTTCCTTCTCCTAGACTGGTTGCCTAACCAAGGTTAAAGAGCCTAGTCTGCCCTACTATTTACCCATAGCTGGATTCATATCTTTCTCAAGTGTATTATTGCTATATGAACTACTTCGTCCAGTATTTGAACTCGGGTCGACGAGTCCCTTTCCTACGACTATAACTAGTACATTAAGCGCCTCCCTTAAAACAAAGACCAAAAAAATAAAGTTCAAATCTTGGGTGAGACTGGTCCCATTTGGGGTATTTTACCCCTCTGTAGAGGTGCGGTTGGTGCACTCTTTTGTCCTAGCCTACAGGTCAGGTCACTGAGTTCTTAATTTGAAAAAAAAAAACATGATTTTATATTTTATAACATGATTAATCCTTTTAAATGGGGAAAAGAGATTTTTCCATCCCAGAAAAGGAAACATGCTTAGATAATTTTTTTAAAAGCGGGAAAATACTGAATGAATTACAGACACAATAGACAAATACGTAGGTAGTTAGATACAATCATGTTGATACGAGGGCGCTATTTGGATAAATAGTTGTCTATTGATATGGGTGTGTTCAGACAGTTTAATGTTTATAAACTACACCGGAAATGACGTACTTTTTGGCACAAATTCAGACTAGGCATTCCCAGGTTATTTTAAAGATACATTCTCAGCTTCTTTTTTTTTGGGGGGGGGGTCTTTACTTATGCTAGACGGGCGGGCGGAAAGGCCCCTTCCGATCAATTGGCTGGTTACGTCAAACCCTAGCACCTATATGATTGTTCCGACTTTATTGCCCTCATGGCAAGCCCCAACCCTTTTTATAATATATGTGCTAGAAGGCGGTAGCTGAGGGTCTTCGTGTTCTGGGGATAACGTTAAACTCAATCTGATGGTGAGGTTACAGTTCTGGATGTCTGGGGAATATGGAGCGCCCCTTCATCACCATTGCTCCCAGGTCCACTCTGACCGGAAGTGGTAATACTTGTTAGGGTTCCATCTATGGGTTAAATAGTAAAATGTGTTTATAAAAAAAATTGAGTATCCATTAATGAAATATCACAAGCAAGCGTAGCAAAAGAAAAGCGGACTTGAAAAATTGGATTAATTTCGTTTATTTTAAAAAAATAAACAAAAGCTGGAATTGTTGAGATGATAAGTCTTTCTTTGCTTGATGAATTGAGGACCGACGTGGGGTTGAAAGTCTGTTTCTTTGTTGGCTGTTCTTGGCTGACGACTTGGTTCTGTGTGACGCGGGGATGTGACGTAGGTCGGAGATTCGGTAGCCCTTTGACTTGCCCTGACTGGAGCGACGTTATGTGCCAACGCTGATAGTCAACTGACTAATCGACTTTAAATTAGTTGTTTTTATACTTGTTAGTAGACTCGAAAAACGCTTTGAAAGGTTTTTTTTTGGGGGGGTATGATTGGTTGAAAAACATTAAATAGGGGATATTTGTAATTCTTTATAAAAATTTGTTTTTTTACCCGGAAGCCTGCGTGGAGCCTGTGCGTAGAAGACTTGTTTTGTTCGTTTCTTTTAGAGCTACTGTCGGGTCAACACCCGTTTGATGTTACATTTCTCAGTAGCTTAGGTTCTGTTCCGAAGTTTTTTGTTTTTCTTTTTAATTTGTTTTGATGGCGAGTGGAGGTATTGGGTTAGTAAAATTTGTGAATCAAGATATATATATATATTTCTGTTATAACATTAAGAATGAATTTATTTCAAAACTTTGTCGCCATTAAATAACCCACCGAGGTTGATATGCCACAAAACAAAACAAACAATTTATCCAATCTATCTCTTTATAAATCATACATACAAAATAAAAGATTTGGCATTAAATAACCTAGAGGGGTTTATATGCCGTAAAACAAATAAAATAAAGTTCAAATCCTGGGCGAGACTGGTTCTAATTGGGGGTATTTAATCCCTCTGTAGAGGTTCGGTCGGTGTATTTTTCTGCCCCAGTCGATAGGTCGGGTCACTGAGATCTCAATTTGAAAACATTTTTTTTTAATTGAAATAGATCACTAAGTAGGACTGAGCCTATTCTGCTAGTGCCTATCCCAAGCGGAGATTTAAGAGGTTTGAATTCAGAGTTTTCCTTCTCCTAGACTGGTTACCCAAACAAGGTTAAAGAGCCCAGTCTGTCCTACTATTTAGCCATAGCTGGAGGGAAAATAGTTGGATTCATACCTTTCCCAAGGGTATTAGCGCTATGTTAACTGTGGCTCCGTTTAGGATTTGAACTCGGATCGACGACTCCATTTTCTACGACTCTAACCAGTACACCAAGCGCCTCTCTTAAAACAAAGACAAACAAACAAACAAAAAATATTTATCTGTCGTTAAACAAACAACAAATGTTCAAATCCTGGGCGATACTGGCTCCATTTGGGGGTATTTTACTCCTCTGTCGAGATGCGGTTTGTGTATTCTTATGCCGCAGACAACAGATCGGGTCACTGAGTTCTTAATTTGAAAAATATTTAAAAAATAAATTCTTATAACATGATTAATCCTTTTTAAATCGGGAAAATAGATTTTTCCATCCCAAAAAAGGAAACATGCTTAGATAATTTTTTTAAAAGCGGGAAAATACTGAATGAATTACAGACACAATAGACAAATACGTAGGTAGTTAGATACAATCATTTTGATACGAGCACGCCATTTGGATAAATAGTTTTCTATTGATATGGGTGTGTTCAGACAGTATAATGTTTATAAATTAAACCGGAAATGACGTACTTTTTAGCCCAAATTCAGACAGGGATTCCCAAGGTTAATTTTTAAGATACATTCCCACTTATTTTTCAGCTTTTGAAAAAAAATGAAAACTCCTTTCAAATTAGCAGCAGGAGCCAGCCTCGTACGCGCTTTTGATCTGGGTTTTTTGGTGTGTGTGTTTGTGTGTATGTGTGTGTGTGTGTATGTGTGTGTGTGTGTGTGTGTGGTGTGTGTGTGTGTGTGTGTGTGTGAGGGGGGTAAACTTGTTTTTCATCTAAGTTCTTACATAACTTTCTTTTATGATAAACTAGAGGCGGCTACCCAGTGTTGACTGGGTAAAGCGGGGTAAAATTAAAAAACCCTGGGGTATCGATTTGTCTACTTATGAGATTTACAAATGCTGGACATTTTTAAGTAGTATTTTCAAAGTACATATGTATGTCATGAGGGCCACACACGACAATCAACCAAGAAAAATACAACCCAATCAAGTATTTTAATGAAATTTATTGCACAATCTTTTTATTGCTTAAAAGGTGGGTACAAATGCAGAATAGCGCGCAAGAGATAATATCATTAGAATCGCATTTTACGTATAAATAGTATTACATTACGGAGAAATTATAAAGATTTAATTTACCTTTATAATTTTTGAACAAAAAGCTAGAACTATTTATTTTGTCGTTAATTGTTTAATTTTTTTTTATAGTTTCATCCGGATATGCATACATACACACCAAATGCCTTTTATATATGTACTAGAAGCGGCTACTCAGGGTCAACGAGGGGTGGGGACAAAAAACCTGGTGTTTTGATTTGTTTACTTTTGAGATTTACAAATGCTAGACATTTTTAAGTAGAATTTCAATGCTATTTCTATGTATATTTCAATTTTTAAATATCTTCAAATATAAATCAAATCTTCATAATGTTTGCACAAAAAGCAAGAACTGGTGATAGTTAATATATATATATATATATATATATATATATATTTTACCAACCCCTCTGCACGAGCAGGATGTGACACAAGGTTAATTTCTTAAGCGGAGTTCAACATGTTTGAATTCAGTTTTCCTTCTCCTAGACGGGTTGCCTAACAAAGGTTAAAGAGACCAGTCTGTCCTGCTATTTATCCATAGCTGGAAGAAGAGTAGGATTCATATCTTTCCCAAGGGTATTAGCGCAAAGTGAAATACAATTACCACACCCAGGATTTGAACTCGGGGCTATAAGTCCATTTCCCATGACTTTAACCATTACACCACCCGCTTCCTTAATGTGTATATATATTTACTTTGTCGCTAATTGTTTTATTTTCGTAGTTTCATCCGGACATATATACATACACACCAACTGCTTTTTATATATAGATTATTTTGGTTTGGTTTGGTTTGGTTTGGTTTGTTTTACGGCATATCAACCTCAGTGGGTCATTTAATGCCGATAAAGTTTTGAAATAAATCAATTCTTAATGGATAATACAATTTTTTTATAAATACATTTTTCTATTTAACCCATAGATGGGACCCTAACAGGTACTACCACTCCGGGTCAGAGTGGACCAGGGAGCAATGGTGATGAAGGGGTGCTCCACATTCCCCAAACCTCCAAAACTGGAACCTCACCATCAGATAGAGTTTAACGTCATCCCCAGGACATGTAGACCCGCAGCCACCGCCTTCTAGCACCTATGATAAAAAGGGGTTGGGGCTTGCCATAAGGGCAATAGGGTTGGGAAAATCATATAGGTGCTAGGGCTTGACGTGACCAGCCGATTGATCTGAGGGGGCCTCTCCGACCGCCCGTCTAGCCCAAGATAGGGCCAAAGTGGAGTATTGCATGTCATGAACTGCTCATCCACCTGGGCTCTATCCTTAAGCATCACGGGTCGCCACCCACGGCCTTCAGGTGGCCCCATTAGGGGAGTCTTACCCCTCTGCAGAGGTGCAGTCGGTGCATTCTAACGCCCCAGCCGACAGGGCGAGATTATTTTGGGTGTTTTTCATTGAATATGTCACTATTAACTTTTTAAACAATGTGTAAGATTCAAAGTTAATTATTGAACATACAATTCCGACACGTTGTGAGACAAAACATTTAATAGGTGTACAGCACATGGTAACAATAAGATACATAAAGCACATGGATACATAAGATACAAATAAGACATAAGAGTAGAGATAAAAGGACACATTCATGAATGGTAAATACAAGATACAATATTTAGGTATAAACGAGATACCCAAATGTACATAAAATATAAATGTTACAGACATGGAACTAAAGGATAGTCCATGCTGTATAAAGGACTTACAGTAATGTAACCCCCCTTACATTACTGTAAGTCCTTTAAAGCCCCACGAGAAGGGTTTAGATAGACTCTAGCCCATATCAGTTCGTTGAAAAGATCTAGCTAAAAAAGGAAGACAAGTTCAAATAAGGCGCTTAAATACCAGAGGTCCCCCAGTGGGAACAAACGGCAACGCAGCGAGAAGATAACTCTTCCAGGTAAAGGGAAGATAATCCCCTACAAATGAATTAACTTTTCTTTCTTTTTTTTTTCTTTTTTTTTTCTTTTTTTTTCGATAATAAAAGTTGAAAACATTCATTGAGACACATCTATTGAAAAATTTCCAAAATAATTTATTGTAAAAGAAAATTATTTCAAAATTCAAATGAAAAACTGTTGTATCGCGAGGTGGAAAGATACACAGATGAATACACATTTGCTAAGCACCAGCATCCGGTGCTAAACGGATACATACCAACACAGAACAAATAAGTTCAAACAATTAACAAGACAACCTCACACTAAAAGAGGAGGGTCAGTTCGGTATAGCCAACGCAGCAAAGTCAGTCTGAAATTTTATTCAGCTAGTTAATCTACTTTAATCGTAGCCAGTCCATCTGGTAGAATGCAGAAGGGGTGTTACCTATTCTACAACAAAACAAAAAGTTTATTTCCCCCTACCCCCCACCCCACAAAAAGATCAAAGAGCTTATGATGCTGGTTCCTGGGTAAAATTGCAAATCGTCATCAAAATTAAAACGGAAAAATTTGGCTTGGGCATAGATTTTAATGAATTTAATTATTACTAGTTGTGTTTAAGGGGGGGGGGACCAGATGAATGATAAGACTAGTCAGAATAATAAACATGTACAAATAAAAATACGTAATTTTTATTTCAATACTAGAGGCGGCGCGTGCTTTTCTTAAGTATGGATGACCAAAAGTGTATATATATATATATATATATATATATATATATATATATATAGGAAAGTAAGATGAGGAAATTAATCCGACGTCACACCTTTTCAACATTCACTCGTGTGTCAATCATGTTTGGCCTTTCGATTTCACGTGTTCCTATCATTAATTTCCGCTTTTGCATGCAGTCATCACGTCATCAATATTCAGCTATAAACGCCACTCAACTAACGGTAACGAACCTTCCCCCCCCCACACACACACACACATTTTTCTAATTCAACGCATACAAAACATCCATCATCATAAAAGATCCATTATCATTAAATCCTTGTTTTCTTCTCAATTTTCACAGTCCTGAAGAAGGTTTCCATCCATCATAATAACCCGTGTTTGTTTCTATATTTTCTCTCTACACACACATACACACACACACACAAATATATATATATATATATATATATATATATATGAGAAGTAAATACACGAGCGATGTGTTTTGATATGGCTTTTTTTAGCCGACAATTTTTGGGAGAATATGTGCTTAATTGAAGTCGTACCTAATTTGAAGGTTAGTTTAATTAATAATTCATTTTGGTATGCCCGCCTAATTAATTAATTATTAATTAATTAACTTTCAAAATTAGGTACGACTTCAATTAAGTCCATATTCTCCCAAATATATATATATATATATATATATATATATATATATATATATATATATATTTGTGTGTGTGTATAGAGAGAAAATCTAAAAACAAACAAACAAAGAATATATATATATATATATATATATATATATATATATATATATATATATATATATATGTACTAGAGAACGCATGACCCGTTGAGTCACCCATTGCACTCGGGGTAGATAATTGAGAGTAGGAAGTGTCTAGGTTGACTACCAAATTTTCTGTGGTTACCCCTCTGTAAATGTTCAATGGTTACTCCTTAAATTTTTGTGTGACTGGCTCGATTTACAATGTCTGTATAATGTTAAACTGGACCTTTTCTTTTTGTCTGTTAAACTAGCTTTATTGCATCATTTCCGTCCACTAAGGACGATGGCGTAGTGTCCCCCAAAAATTATCTGCATCTGTACAAGTGACTCTACAGGCCAATTTTTGAGTGACAGTCTTTGGTGCACTGAATGCATACAAACTGTGATGCTTTCTGGGGCTGCTGGCTTTTCTCTCTCTTTCTGTCTCTCTTTTCTGTCGATGCTACTCTCCTCTCTGTCTCACCTCTCTACGTGCCTTGCTTAACGTTGAGGCGCCAGGCCGCTCTATTTTTTTGCATCTACCTCCCACGTGTTTGTGTCAATAATGCATATCCTCATGTCTCTTCTGCAGACATCTTTAAATTGTAGGCGTGGTCTACCAACCAATCGAGAGCCTTTAACTTATTCGCCGTACAAAAGAGCTTTTGGGATGCGTCCATTTTTCATTCTCTCCTGTAGACATCTTTAAATCGTAGGCGGGTTTGGTTTGGTTTGGTTAGTTTTGTTTTACGGCATATCAACCTCAGTGGGTCATTTAATGCCAATAAAGTTTTGAAATAAATCAATTCTTAATGGATAATACAATTTTTTTATAAATACATTTTTCTATTTAACCCATAGATGGGACCCTAACAGGTACTACCACTCCGGGTCAGAGTGGATCAGGGAGCAATGGTGATGAAGGGGTGCTCCACATTCCCCAAACCTCCAAAACTGGAACCTCACCATCAGATAGAGTTTAACGTCATTCCCATGACATGTAGACCCGCAGCCACCGCCTTCTAGCACCCATATGATAAAAAGGGGTTGGGGCTTGCCATAAGAGCAATAGGGTTGGGAAAAATCATATAGGTGCTAGGGCTTGACGTGACCAGCCGATTGATCGGAGGGGGCCTCTCCGACCGCCCGTCTAGCCCAAGATAGGGCCAAAGTGGAGTATTGCATGTCATGAACTGCTCGTCCACCTGGGCTCTGTCCTTAAGCATCACAGGTCGCCACCCACGGCCAACACGTGGCGCCATTGGGGGAGTCTTACCCCTCTGCAGAGGTGCAGTCGGTGCATTCTAACGCCCCAGCCGACAGGGCGGTCGTAGGCGGGGTCTACCAACCAAACATTTTTTAACTCTCTTAAGGATTTGAAATAATCCTTGTATGGATCTATATGTGTGCATCTGCATGTGCATACATTGTAGATATAAGGAGGATATAGATGATCCCAAATAGAATCATCCCCAACTTATCAGTCTATTAGATAGATACTATCAATCTATCTCTCTTACACACACACACACACACACATATATATGTGTGATTCAATTATTCACGTATATGTGTGATTCAATTTATTCACGTATATGTGTGATTTATTCACGTATATGTGTGATTATTTATTATTGTTATTATTATATTAAGATCTATTCTATTATTCTAATAACATTCTAATTATTATTATCCCAACATTATTCTAATAACATTCTATTATATTAAGATCTATTCTATTATTCTAATATATTAATTTTAATATAATTAATATTAATTATTTAAATTAAATTAAATTAAATTCAAAAGCTAATTAATATATTAATTTTAATAAATATTAATATATTAATATTATAATATTCTATTATATTAAGATCTATTCTATTATTATATTAAGATCTATTCTATTATTCTAATAACATTCTAATTATTATTATTATCCCAACATTATTCTAATAACATTCTATTATTACAATTTATTCACGTATATGTGTGATTCAATTTATTCTTTAGAATCATCCCCAACTTATCAGTCTATTAGATAGATACTATCAATCTATCTCTCTTACACACACACACACACACACACACATATATATATATATGGTATTTGTGAAGACCATTGAAATGGTAAAAATACACCTCCATGTGTGTATACATATATACACATTCTATTGGTTTTAATTAAAATAAATAACTTTAGACATACATTTGTTACATAATCATTTAGATACCTAATGATTATGACAATAGTGTAGAAATCATATTAGTGCAGCTGATGGCCTTGAGAGTGAGTGACAGCGTTTGACCTCACTCTGACCTTGCGTTCTGGGGATGATCGTGAGAATCGGAAGGCAATAGAAGCCCCTTCCGGTTTAAGGTGTAAGCAACTCAGTTAGTCAGTTAGAGTTAGGACTTAGAAGCGAAGCTAGCAAGATGTAAGGATCCGCGCGCATTGTCTGGTCTGGGGTTCTACGAATAAAGTAACATCATCGTAAATCGAAGTCTTGTTGTTATTACTAAAAGCTAACAATGACACAAGGCTTCTGATAAGGAATGATCCCTAGCAACAGAAACCAGACCCGGAATCCTCAATAGAAGACCAGACGAGATCTTAGAAGAAAACCGGCCAGAAGAACGGACGACAGAGTAAGACGTAAGAAAGTATATAAATATAGATATATAGTGCCGGTAAAGAGGTATGCAACATATATCTATTTTGTACCGTGACGCCGCCGCTACGTTACACATTATTAAAACCACGTTTAATCAATACAGACTCTATAATAATATAGACAATCCTCATCCTTTTGATAAACCATTAAAATAATAGCACAAAGCGGATTTCAAACAATGTTTATATTTTGATCCTTTGAAAAAAAAAGTCAACTTCCGGTCTTTTTGAATTTTCAGGTTTTAAATCAACGTTCTTCGACCGCGGACCTATAATCAACCGTTTATAGCGAAAAAATATTCTCCCAATATATATATATATATATATATATATATATATATATATATATATATACATATATATATATATATATACATATATATATATATATATATATATATATATATATATATATATATATATACATATATATATATATATATATATATATATATATATATATATATATATATATATATACATATATATATATATATATATATATACATATATATATATATATATATATATATATATATATATACATATATATATATATATATATATATATATATATATATATATATATTTGTATGTGTGTGTAGAGAGAAAATCTAAAAACAAAAAAAAATTATATATATATATATATGTGTGTGTGTGTGTGTGTGTGTACTAGAGAACGCGTGACCCGTTGAGTCACCCATTGCACTCAGGGTAGATAATTGAGCTTAGGAAGTGTCTAGGTTGACTACCAAATTTCTGTGGTTACCCCTCTGTAAATGTTCAATGGTTACTCCTTAAATTTTTGTGTGACTGGCTCGATTTACAATGTCTGTATAATGTTAAACTGGACCTTTTCTTTTTGTCTGTTAAACTAGCTTTATTGCATCATTTCCGTCCACTAAGGACGATGGCGTAGTGTCCCCCAAAAATTATCTGCATCTGTACAAGTGACTCTACAGGCCAATTTTTGAGTGACAGTCTTTGGTGCACTGAATACATACAAACTGTGATGCTTTCTGGGGCTGCTGGCTTTTCTCTTTCTTTCTGTCTCTCTTTTCTGTCGATGCTACTCTCCTCTCTGCCTCAACTCTTTTTGAATTTTTAGATTTTAAATCAACGTTCTTCGACCGCGGACCTATAATCAATCGTTTATCGCGAAAAAAATATACACGTGAAATCGACTGCAATTAATCAATATCTTGATTAATCCAGTGGATTTAACCCTGAAGATCCTTATGGTGAAACTCGTGTAGGTTATTACCGTGTACCTTTATGATAATATATGCGGCTTTTTTTTTACAAATTTTATTCAACAAAAACAATAGCAATTCGTGGTTTGTTTAATTTGTTTAAAAAATAATCCTCTCTTTTCAAAATGCGCATAAAAAATTATATTGTTTGTACCCTTCCGTCAACGAGATACGATGGCGTAGTGTCCATTTTTGTGGAACAAGGCATTTTTGGCCGCCGTCGAAGGGGTTGAAAGATTGACAACGAGAATGTTGATCGAAGACTTCAACGTGGACCATTCGACCATCGGTCATCTCAAAAAACTCGGAAAAGTATGGAAATTGGGCTAGGTGACCCACCCAGCCCACGAACTCTCCGATAACAACAAAGCCGAACGTGTCCGAATTTTTACCACAATAATTATGTACCAACCCAATTATGGACTCTCCCGTCGATTTTCGACGTATGAGGGTTCATACACACAATGAACACCCACACAGTGATTTGTTTATAGTGGTGAAGGCTTGTGTTGGACCATCCACACTTTTTGGCACAGTCGATTGGAAAGAATTGGTGCATCAAGGGTTGCCACAAACCCAATCAACGACCGACCTCAGGAATTCTGAATTCAGAGTTATCCCTGAAATAGTCTATAATGCTATCAACCTACATCTTTTGCTAGGTCCGCCAACTAAAGCGAAAACGCGACGCTCTCCTATATAAGGGAAGGAGCACTCTATGACGGCCTTTACATACAAAGCGATGTGTGTATTAAAACAGTTAAAACCCCCTTCGTATTCTGTAAGTGATGACAGTCTAATGGTTAAGGTGTCGGACTGACACCCAACCGATCGGATTTCAATCCCGGCTGTAGGTAGCTTACAAATGTCTAGCCACACTGAAGAGACTTGATAAGTCGAAACACGTGTCTGACTATATATATATACATATACTCATCAGCAAGGTTATCTATAACCTTGCTGATTTCGACCTAATAGGTCGAAATGTACATTCAGGGGTTGACATTTTCTCGATTTGTTTAGCCATACATTTGAACATCTATGCCCGCCTAAATTCATTAACTAATTAATTTTCAAAATTAGGTATAACTTCAATTAAGCACATATCCTCCAAAAATTATTGGCTAAAAGCCATATCAAATAAACACATTGTTTATTTACTTACTCTCATATATATATATATATATATATATATATATATATATATATATAAATGGGGAAGTTGACTTTGGTCACGATGGTTAGTAAGTGTGGAATTCCGGGGGGTAAGTCAGCGATATAACAAATGCAAAGTGCTCAATACTAAGTAAAGTCGTCGGGGCGGCCTAAAGTCGGTATCAGCCAGTCAGCGAGGGAGTCTATCCCCTTTTCAATAGCGCTAGACCAAGGAGATTGTTTTTTAACATCTGAGGTGGAGCGCCACACCTACCATCAGCTCCTTACTTTACCGCACAGATCCCTGTGCTACTCATAACGCTGAGTTGGCGGGGACCGGTATCGAACTAGGAACCTTGTGGTTTCTAGCCGAACGCTCTACCGACTGAGCTAACCCGGTCCCAAATACTAAGTAGAGCAAATTTATTAGCCGCATGCTATTAATCGGTGTCTCGATTAATTCAGTGGATTTAACCCTGAAGATCCTTATGGTGAAACTCGAGTAGGTTATCTCTTGTACCCATTTCATAATATATATATATATATATATATATATATATATATATATATATATGGGAGGAGATAGATAAGATGGAAAGAGGATTGCCCCTCAGTGTCATATTGACGTCAGCCAAGGATTCACCGAGATAATTTCCCTCCATTCAATAAATTTGGCATTAACTTAGCAAAGGTCAACATACCACAAAACCAACCAGCCAACCACCCAACCAAGCTTTAAAAAATGATAGATAATAATAAACGATAAATACAAAGGGGGTTACTTCATTCATGGTTTTGACGTCCCCGCGTGCGTATTAATAGTAAAATTGTAAAAGGATTGCCTTGCAGTGTCATGATGACGTCAGACAAACGTCATAGAGTCAATTTCGTGCCGTTCATGAAATTTGCTGAAGGACAGGATACCCTACCTACAAAAATTTCAAAGTTTCAAAAGCAACAAAGCGGAAAGAGAAAGGAATTCATAAAAAAAAATGGTTGAATGAAAAGAGAATTTAGAAAGATAAGAAGCGTGGAGAAAAAAATATGTTTTGTTTGTTTGTTGTTTGTGTGTTGTTTTTTTTTGTTTTTTTTTTGTTTTTGTTTTTGGGTTTGCTTTAGTTTTTTGTTCCCACACAATTTTAAACAGACTGAGCGGAAGTCAGAACTTTCCTTCATTACGTAAGGCTTTATTTATTTATTTATTTATTGTATCGACATGCACTTGTCAAATAATTGGGGTACTGACAATATATATATATATATATATATATATGTGTGTGTGTGTGTGTGTGTGTGTGTGTGTGTGTGTGTAAGAAAGTTTTATAGAAAAAACAACAAGATGTTAAAAATTTTTGCTGACAAAAATCTGTTTCGACATTATGAATATGTCTTTATCAAAGCAACATTTTAAGCGGAAAAACGAAATGAATATATCATTTATTACGAGGCACAGAACGCTCTCGATCAGTACCGGAATTTAAAAAAAAAAATTTTAAATACGTATTTATTGCTAAAAATAAAATAAATTTTATTTTTAAAAATTATAAGCATTTTTATCATAAAAAACTCATAAGAGTTTGCAATAAAAATGTATATGAATATCAAAAAGTCCAAGAAATTGTTCCGGTTACAAATGAAAGTTTAAAAATGTAACAAGTCCAGCAACATGAATCTGCAATGATGATAAACTCACAGAGTCGGGATCCTTATTAAAAAAATTTTTTTTAATTCCGCATTGTTGAATAAAGTATATATTATTATTTATATTTTTGCTTAAAGGCAATTACAATGCGTATATCGCATAAAATTCGATAATTATAGAAGATAATAATGACAAGTGAATTTCGGTAAAGAATTATTCTGTGTGTAGAACATCGTACATATACCGAAATTCACTTGTCATTATTATCTTCTATAATTATCGAATTTTATGCGATATACGCATTGTAATTGCCTTCAAGCAAAAATATAAATAATAATAATAATAATAATAATAATAATAATATATATATATATATATATATATATATATATATACCAAACTTATTGGTAAATCCTCGCGGTGAGAAAAAACCCAGCAAATAGTTTGATTGTAAAAATATACTACCAAACATCAACCGGGGAGAAAAAAAATTTTGTAAAAAAGAAAAGACCAAGATAATCGTACCAACGAAAAATAATCTATTTGTACAATATTTTGGCCAAAAGAAAAAACAATTTATATGTATATATAAGATATATATATTCATACAAAACTGCCAGGAAACTAAAGCTAATAAGTAAAAAGTGCTCAATACCTAAGTAGAGCAAATAATAAAATAAATCTAATGAGTCAGACGAACCTACTAAAAGTTTCGCTTAATGCGCTTCAGGGCTAAGATCTGAGTAATTTATTTAACCGAAAATTTGCTCTTGTTTACAAATATATAACTGCAAAATATGAACTTGCAGACACACCAGAGGGATTAAATGGTATCCTGACGAAGGCAAAAAGCCTGAAACCTTAGGTAGATGCCCACTAAAACCTTTGTATAAACAGTTATATTTAATAAATACAGGTCTTACATTTGTAATTGAGCACTTTATTTTCCTTATTTCATCTCGGAAAAATTACCAATATATATATATATATATATATATATATATATAATATATGTGTGTGTGTGTGTGTGTTGTGTGTGTGTGTGTGTGTGTGTGTGTGTTATGTTCTTGTGAACGTTGTTTGTTCGGTCTTTTGAAGCATTGGTAAAAAGAACAAAAACAAGAAAAACAGAACAAATATTTTTATATATTCAACCGTTGCTCTATTTGTTCCTGGTTGAATCTATTATATATATATATATATATATATATATATATATATATATATATATATATATATACAGTGCTGCTGATAGGTTTTTGATTTAGTGTGTCCTAGGACGCGCATATTTGCTTTGAAGGAGTCCCCGGGAAATTTGATGGGTCCCAACTAAAGTTTCTTAATAAATTGTGGGTTTTTTTTATTTCTGATCTGGTGAAACAACTAAAGCCGTCTAACTCTTATCTTGTAACCTATCCTGTGTAATTCGTCTCAAATAAACTATTGGAATGTATTTATAGTTAGCTTGAAATGGTGAGGGAAGAAAAAAGAAAAACACTGAGACGCATGGATATGATTTTATTGCATTCTTTTAGATTTGTATGCGTCAGTGACGCGTACCTATCAGCATATATATATATATATATATATATATATATATATATATATATATATATATATAGATTTATCCAAAACTTGGTAGTAAGGGATGATTCTATATGTGATTTCTAAGATCCACTGTACTAATATTGATGATCCAGTATGTATAAATACAGCGAATCTTTAAATCACTGAAGAGAGCTCAATGTAAAATAACCTTTTAGATTATATACAGAGCAATATTTATCAATAAAGGAAGGAAGAACTCAATACAGTAATCCCATAATAAATTTATTTCGACGAAAATTGGGGCCCATATAAATCTAAGTTGATTTAAACCGGCTCCCCAAATTTTCGTCTCATCAGATGGGTCTCAGTCCATAAGTGAATTGAGACCCATCTGATGAGACGAAAATTTGGGGAGCCGGTTTAAATCAACTTAGATTTATATGGGCCCCAATTTTCGTCGAAATAAATTTATTATGGGATTACTGTATTGAGTTCTTCCTTCCTTTATTGATATATATATATATATATATATATATATATATATATATATATATATATATATATATATATATGTATGTATGTATGTATGTATGCAAAGAGCAGGACGGAAGCTTCGAGTATAACCTTATCTATAAATTCCAATGCAAATGCGATGTTTGCTACATTGGGCGCACTATCCAAAGATTGGAGGTCAGAATAAACCAACACATTCCATCGTATATCCGTAACAACAACTTTGACCACTCTTCTCCACCAAGTAATTCATATTCACCCTCTACCATTGGGCGACACCTGTTGGACAATCCTAGTTGTGCTGCAGCTTATAAACCCGAAATGTTCTCAATTTTGGCATCCTCATCCAATGAATTGCAACTGGCTATACTCGAAGCCCTCCTCATCAACAGATTCCGTCCTGCTCTTTGCATACAAAAACAATTTTATACTTTACTCCTTTTCGGACATACATACCATTTTTTATCCAACCAATATATATATATATATATATATATATATATATATATATATATATATATAATACTACAGCTGAGCGAATCAATCTTTGTCTCCTAAAGGCTTTTTTACTGTTTAGTTTAATTACACAAAGTTATACTAAAATATTCCTTAATTTTAGGATTGAGTTATGTTTGAAAAAATCTATTTTAATTGGTTCCAATTAATCGTAATTTGCAATTAAGTAAAAAAAAAACCGACACGTCTCTTACTTCACATTCTTCCTATCACTTTCCCCTCTCTTTGTATATCTTGATTACCTCCTCGTTATATATATTAGTTTCTCTCGGAGAGTAGAGAGAAATGGGAGAATTTGAAATGTATTTTTATGTTAAGTTTCATAAGCAGTCAACATCTTGGCTATATATATTTAAATTAGGTCAAACGTTCCTTTTCTTAAAAATCTTACAAAATGATTTTAATGTTTTTTTGTTTTTGTTGTTGTTTTTGTTGTTGTTGTTTTAATTCTCCGGTCGTATTTATGTGGTTGAATCCTATCGGGACGTCTAAATCCGGTCACTCCCCCCAAAATTAAAATAACTTCAGCAGATAAGTATGGCAGCAAACGCCATTAAGTTTGCAATTTGCACCTTTCTGAATATATGTTTTTTTTAATCTTCAATCGTTGTTGTCTACTTCATCCGAATTTGATTGCTTACCTTTTAATCTGGGAAAATATATGATGCTCGGCAAAAGAGATCATATTTAACAATATCAAAAACAAGGAGTAAGCGGCCTTCATCCAATTTGATATTAAGGAATTTTACCAGTCAATATCAGAGGTTATTGCTTGAAGGCAATTACAATGCGTATATCGCATAAAATTCGATAATTATAGAAAATAATCATGACATGTGAATCTCGGCAAAGAATTGTTCGGTGTGCAGAACATCGTACAGACTGTTTCAACTTTATTAAGTCTTCTGTCGGAGGGTAAATATTAGTATACATCGCTATAATTATCGAATTTTATGCGATATACGCATTGTAATTGCCTTCAAGCAAAAATATAAATAATAATATATATACTTTATTCAACAATGCTTCTAAAAAACAAACATCCAAAAATCATATATATATATATATATATATATATATATATATATATATATATATATATATATATATAACCAATGGATTGATACAGATAATACGATTAATTAGTTTATATTGGAAACAATTAGAATTGATTATCTGCCCTTGGTACCAGGGGCCGAAACTACAATATCGTATATTGGCGCCTAAATTGAATTCCAGGACTAAGTCACTTATAGTGTTCAGCAGTTAGCAGCGAGACGTCTAAATCCAGTCTGTCCCAAAACTTCAAATAACTTCATCAGATAAGTCTGGCAGCAAACGCCATTAAGTTTGCAATTTGCACCTTTCTGAATATATGTTTTCTTTTATCTTCAATTGTTGTTGTCTTTTTCATCCAAATTTAATTGCTTACCTTTTAACCTGGAAAATTATACGAGGCCCTGCAAAAAAGTCATAATTGTAGATGCCAGAATTATCTGCATCGAACCCCTTTTTGTTTAGGGGTCAGTTATCTGCCCTTAGTTTCTTTGTCATTGTTGTAGAAGGTTATTAGAAGTCCCTGTTAATAAACATACATCACATATGTTTTAAAAACGTACTTATTTCTCAAGTGGAATTAGGTTTATAAATTCCAAACATTCCTCCGCCCTGTCGGCTGGGGTGTTATAATACATCGACTGCACCTCTGCAGAGGGGTTAGACTTCCCCCAATGGGACCACCTGTTGGCCGTGAGTGGCCACCCATGATGCTTAATGACGGGATCTTTGTGGCTGAGCAGTCCATGACATGCAACACTCCACTTTGGCCCTTATTTGGGCTAGACGGGCGGTTCTGATCAATCGGCTGGTCATGTCCAGCCCAAGCATCTATATGATTGTCCCACCTCTATTGCCCTTATGGCAAGCCCCAACCCTCTTTATCATATGGGTGCTAGAAGGGGTAGCTGAGGATATTCATTACTGTGTGTTTATTGTAATTGCCCATATATATCTATATATATCCAATCAATTAATGGAGGCGTGGGCTAGTGATTAGACTCGTGGAAAATGGACTCGTTGATTCGAGTTCAATTCCTAGACGAAGCTGTTGGCATTTCACATAGCGCTAATACCCTTGGGAAAGGTATGAATCCATATATTCTCCCTCCAGCAATGGACACTTCAGCTTTGGGTAGGTAACCAGTCTAGGAGAGGGATAACTCTGAATTCAGAATTCCTGTTGGTCGTTGATTGGGTTTGTGGCAACCCTTGATGCACCAATTCTTTCCTATCGACTGTGCCAAAAAGTGTGGATGGTCCAACACAAGCCTTCACCACTATAAACAAATCACTGTGTGAATGTTTATTGTATGAACACTCATACGTCGAAATCGACGGGAGAGTCCATCATCATCATCATCCAATCATATCTAACACTATAGATCCACTGAGGTTGATATGCCGTAATATGTAAAAAAATATGTATATGCCGTAAAACAAAATAAACCAAACCAAGCCAAACCCAACATTCCTACCTAATATCAATAATTATATGGTTTAGAGTAATTAATTCTATTTAATAGCAGTCACCCGTTTGTGAACAATTATATGGCTTCAAGAAACCAATAATAATTCTATAGGGGGTGGCTACGATTTTATGGAACAATATTATCTTTCCTTCAACGACTAAAAAAATACCGAATTCTTATTTCTTATGAGTGTCGTCACCTCAGCTAAATAATGGACCATTCCCTTTTTATTATAAAGAAAGTGTTGTGATGTTAATCCAACAGTAAAAAAGAAGTCAAGTCGAGGTAGGGTAAAATAAGAAAGTGTATTTACAATAATGGTACAGGAACGGCTAGCTTGCCGTTAAACGGTAACAGTACAACCTTTTAACTCGGTGTCTCACTATTTATAGTGAAAACCGGTGTATATTCTCCACTGTAGGAACGGCCGGTACAACAGAAAGAAAGGGAAGAAAATGGATATGCTACACAGAAAGAATATAATAAGAAAGAAAGAAAAGAGAGAGAAAAGACAATAATAAGAAATAAAGAAAAGACAGAGGGGAAAGACAGAGAAAAGGGTTGAGCTCACGAAAGCGATAACGCTAGTTTGTTTCAATCGAATATAATGAAAAGATGAAAAGAAGGAAAAAAAGAAAAAAGAAGAGTGAGAAGGAGTTAAATCAAGATTATTATACTTTTTGCAAAATGAACTATTTTGCAATAGCTCTTAATAGCAATTAAATTATTATTAAAAGGCGTGACGATAGTGTGGATTCCTTTGAATTTCTCTCACTCTCACCATAGGGAAGGCATGAACTTGTGATAATACCTTGGTCTGCACTCGTGCACCTTCGTTGTACAATGTCAATGACCCCATGTTGTAATGTTCCTGATGAAAGCTAGGGGAGTAAACCACCTGACAGAGAACACGAGTTGAACGGCGGGCATGAGAACTTGTCGTATTCTCGAAGGAAGCGGGCTAGGTATTGCCTGGCGTGTAGGATCGAACCCGCGTCCTTCAGAATGCGAAAGGGCACCGGAGTCGAGATGCCACTGTCCCGTATGTGAACACCAGATGCCCGGATGATAGATGCGGGCATTCCGGCAACTGGGATTGAGTTGACAGTCCCGTATGTGAAGCACAGACGCCCGGATGATAGAAGCAGACCTGTGTATAAATAGAAGGAAACACCCAGAAGTGAGAAGGGCAGAAACGAGTGTTACTACGGTAGCTGCTAGAGGATTTGACGAAGAAGAAGAAGAAGAAGAAGAAGAAGAAGAAGAAGAAGAAGAATGTAAGAAGAAGAAGAAGAAGAAGAAGAAGAAGAAGAAGAAGAAGAAGAAGAAGAAGAAGAAGAAGAAGAAGAAGAAGAAGAAGAATAGAAGAAGAAGAAGAAGAAGAAGAAGAAGAAGAAGAAGTCGGTGTTTGCAAAGAGAAAGTTTAGCCTGCGAGAAGGCGTTGGACTCGCTTCTTTTTGCCCCCCCCCTCACAAAAACTTGTTGAGTTATATCTTTATTTTCCCCCTCTATTTTTCCCTATAAAACCCCTAAAACAAATCCATAGATCCTAAGATGGAGTAACGCTGGACTTCAGCGTTACACAGCAACTCCTGCGACACTGTCGTTGCCAAACTGCATAGGTTCTTATATCTTCCTTTGGAACACAGCGGCAGTGTGGTGAAGGGAGATCTGCTGCTTTGGCAACAGCACATTCTCCATATCAAACCTCCCAGGTTATGTAGTTAAAAAAAACGCTTATGGACACTACTCCATCGTCTTAACATAAAAAACTGATATTATTAGGTATTATCTATAACGAAACTTTACAGCAATCCAAAATCATGTACAGGCTTCATATATATTTATGTGATTTCATTTTTGGTTACAGAAGTGTTGCAATTAATGGTATATGCACAAACCAGAATCTGTTCTTGAGAATGAAAAGCATAAAATTCTCTGGGACTTTGAGAAAAAAAAAGTACATAATCAAATAAATCACCAAGTCGGTTACAAATTTTGAATCACCGGGAGCTGATTTCTAAATTAATAATTTATACACGGACGTAATTGAGAACAGATATGTGACAACTAAATCAATTAAAGAGCCAATCACTATCCAGTAATTCTTTCTTCTTTTTACAGCCAATTCGAGCCAACTACTTTACAAGGAAAATCGAGGTGCGGTTGACATAACATCTAATGTTGTATGAAATAAAATTGGTAATCCTTAACTATTTCCTCGTAAATTCCTACCATAAAATAAACTGAACCCTCATTTTATGTCCGTGTTTTTGCAATAAATGTTTTATTTTTCTTGCACCCGTTATTTTACAATACTGAATATATTTTATTTATTTATTTTAATATTCACTTCAATGTGTATATTCTAAAAGTTTTTATTTTGTGAGTATGGTTAGTTTTAAAGTGGGTGTTCGTTTTACAATTTAGGCATAAATTGGATCCTCCTTTTATGACCGTAATTTTGTTTTTTCGTCGACGACGATTAAAATCCTACGTTTTTATTTTAGAGTATATATATGTAATCATTTACTTGTTCCTCGTAAATTTCTACCATAAAATAAACTGAACCCTCATTTTATGTCCGTGTTTTTGCAATAAATGTTTTATTTTTCTTGCACCCGTTATTTTACAATACTGAATATATTTTCTTTATTAAAAAAAACATTTATTGCAAACATATATTTTTTCTTTATTTAAAAACATTTATTGCAAACATATTTAGAACATTTATTGCAAAAACACGGACATAAAATGAGGGTTCAGTTTTTTATAGTAGGAATTTACGAGGAAAAAGTTGAAGATTACCATAAAATCCTTTGGACAAGACCGATTACGTTTTACTTCGCGCTAATGCCCTGAAGAAAATTATGAATCTATCTGTTCTTCTGCCCTGTGATCGGTAAATAGTAGGGCAGACTGGGTTCTTTAGCCTTGATAAGGCAATCAGTCTAGTGGAGGGAAAATTCAGAATTCAAGCCACTTAAGAATTGACTTTGTGTCGCATTCTGCTGTAGCGGACGGGTTGGGTATATACTAGGTATCAACAAAGATGACGCCATGGACGTATTTTACAAAATCAATTTAACCCTCCGATTGAAAAAAAATGTATATATATATATATATATATATATATATATATATATATATATGTGTGTGTGTGTGTTGTGTGTGTGTGTGGTGTGTGGAGAGGAAGTAAATCCGACGGTATGTAATATATCAAGAAAAATGAAAAAACACACCACTTAACCCATTTAAACCTGTGTTTTTTCATTTTTCTTGATATATTATATATATATGTGTGTGTGTGTGTGTATATATATATATTGTTACGAACCCGCACTCGTTAGGGTCGACCAGCGCGTGCACGTAACAAGAAAAAAAAATATGCGATGATGGTCCCAATGTAAAGATAAAAAGAATATAATACAAAGGGATGGGAAATTTCAGACACCTCTCTTTACTCCTGTGAAAGGGGAAGGGAGGAGAAAACCGATGGAAGGCAACAATGCTGAATGGAGAGAAGACGCGTGACACTTTTTCATAAACATGCAAAGAATTCATTTACATATAACATACAAGAAAAGAAAGGGGGTGAGAGCATATATATAAATCTATGTGGAGACGGGGAACAATATTAACAGGTAGTTATTATATCAAAGAACAGGCGAGCAACCCAACAAAATACAAATCTCTAAACATATCAACAACATATGGATACACAACAAACAATCAGAATTTACAGAAATACAACGAAAAAAAAAATGCTTTGTTTTGTTTTTTTCAACTCACGATACCCTTGAGTATTTCGCCGAAAAAGTTCTCTTAAAAAAAAAGGGCGACAATCACATTGCCGTTAGAGTCTGTCAAAAGTTCCTTTAATAAAACAATTATTCAATCTTTTTTTCTCATCGGTGCACTCCTTATATCCAAAAATCAACTGGTTTTACAATCTGCCCCGTCCACAAAAGTCACGTTATGCATTGGTCATACAAAACTAACACACTCTTATATACTTAAACAAGAACAACAACCACAATGTGAAACATGTCAAACACCCCTGACAGTCAAACACTTATTGATGGAATGCAGATTTTTTGCTCACATCAGAAAACATTATTTTAAAGCAAACAATATGAAGGACCTATTTGAAAATGTTAACATTGGGGATATTTTCTCTTTTTTGAGGGAAATAAAATTATACCATAGAATATAGACATGAAACAAATCAATGGCATACAGTATGATTCCCAATAATGCTAACACATTGTTAAAACCAATTACTAAATGTATATATATGAATACACAATATGTATAACAACCCAACTGCTAGGCATGATATAACCCTGGACGGGTTGAAATGCCGTTAAAATTAATAAACCAAACCAACCAAAAGTCACGTCCTGTTCGTCGGCTGAATTTCAAAAGCTGTGTCACTTTTCTCGGAACTCAAAATTTTCATGTCTCGTCCGCCGGCTGGATTTCAAAAACTGTGTGGTCTTTTGTTGCCGGACTCTTGGCGCCAAAATCACAGTGAACCGCTGGGGACATGGAAGGGTTAACACTCTGGTCGTTGCCATAGCAATGAGTTCATCTCGAAGGAGGGGGAGGGGTAACCTTCTCAACCATCGTGCGGGGTGGGATTAGGAATGTGAATGCAAGGGTTAAGCCGGATTTTGAAAACCAGTCGCTTGTCGCCCATGCGCCCGCAAATTGACCTTTGAACTGAATCGTTCGTCGGTCTTACCGATATATGTGTACTAGTGCACATACCGATAATGTGTCACATATATATATATATATATATATATATATATATAAAGTAATCTGCAGACGCGCGTTTCGGGGTTTCACCCCTCATCAGTACAGCTAGACTTATTTTTCAGCAGCTACGCTCGTCAAGTCTCTTACCGATGGGTCCACAACCAGCTGCCTAGAATAGAAGGCAGAATAATCGCTATATTTCCTAAACCGGAAATAAACTCACCAGAGGTCTCTAACTTATGTAAACAAGTGAGACTAGCATATATATATATATAACTCCCACCCCCTCAGGCAATATCTTTCAAAAATTAATTTTACACTGCCCGAAGAGCGTTTTATTTTATTCTATTTATTTATTTTATTTTTATTTTTAATCTTTATTTTCATCTATTTATTTATTTATCTATTTTATTTATTATTATTATAATTTTATTTATTTTTTATTTTTTTACAAGTACATACAAAAAAATGAATAAAAAGTTTGAGAGAAGACAGCGAAGCAAGTCACGACACGCAGTGTTAAAAAAAAACACTATTGAAACTGATACAACAGCAATCTTTAAACCGTAGAACTACTACGTAAACCACACATACATACATACATACATACATACATACGTACACAGTATACAGTGTACACACACGGTTTTATCTTTCAACAAAGACCTAAATATTATCAGACCTTTTTACTTCAAACCTTTTTCGGCTGAACTTGCACAAAGGCGTCAAAATTAGTGTGACCCAGAAAAAACAGAACCCAAATTATTTATTTTCCCATTAAAATAACCTTAAACCCCAACCCCAACCCTAACCCCTAACCCTAAACCCCCTAGTTTAAATTAACAGTTTTATTACAAAATGTGTGCGTTCTGTTTTTTCTGGGTCGCCAGTATACAGGGTGACCCAGAAAAAACAGAACCCAATTTATTTATTCATTTTCCCATTAAACTAACCCTAAACCCCAACTCTAGACCCCCATAGTTAAAATTAACAGTTTTATTACAAAATTTGTGGGTTCTGTTTTTTCTGGGTCACCCTAATTTTGACACTTTTGTGCAAGTTCAGACCCTTTTTGAATACACCGACGTACCGTTTTTTAAATAGACAATATTCACACTTTTTTGTTCAATATAAAAGTTTTAATTAAAGACACTGATATTAAAAAGATGGCCAGACAATTAGAAAGGATTGAAAGGAAAAAAACTCGTCAGACAAGAAATGTCCGTTGAGTTCGAGAGAGCACGTTTAAAGGTTTTACTAATGTATATCTGTTTTGTTGGTTGGTTTTGAAGGCTATCACAATGCAAGTGTCAAGAATGGTAACTTGTTTGTTAACCTGTCATTTTATTCTTAATATTTCGGGATAAAAAATCCCCTCATCAGAAGATCACTAGAACTGAAGTGGTGCTAGTAGCTGCTCATTTTGTTCTGTCTCATGTCTTCCAAATTCTGTGTGTGTGTGGGGGGCTTATGTGTGTGTAAGTGTGTGTGTGTGTGTGCGTGCTTGTGTGTGTGTGTGTGTGTGTATGCGTGCTTTCCTTTTATGTGTATCTTTATTGTTCTCATTTTATAGTTTTCTGGGAAATCCCGATTTCTCGAAACCTGGATGACACCTGCCTCTTTGTTAGGGACAGAAGCACTGATAATTCTATTCGGTGGAAACAAAGCATTCTCTACCCACTGGGGATATCCAATCTACCGTATCAAATTTACACCTGGTGGAGGACCCGTCTATATTTAACACAATGAAACTTGAACAAAGGTTAATATTATCTTCAAAATTTTTGGAGTATTCAAAACTCCTGATAATTTTCATTATTTACATAAGCTGAAATATTTTTACAAAATCTTGTAAAAATATTTCAGCTTACGTAAATAATGAAAATTATGAACGATAACAGAGTGGTGAATACATGGAATAAACTACCTTTATCAGTAGTGAATGCCCCATCTCTAAACTCCTTCAATGCAAAGTTGGATAATCTGTGGAATGATATTAAATATTCTGTGGATTTAAAATGAATATTTATAAAGAAACAGCTGACAGGTCTCAGACCTAATATACTAGCTGAAAAGATATTATATTATTATAACAATGTTTACATTTTCGCACTGTAAAAGGGTAACAAGAAGCTTATTAATCGCCATGGTATTGAAGGGCTTGCCCTCAAATTTCAAACCCTTTGCAACAGTAATAACCCAAAGGGATAAGCCTATGACGTCCACGAAAGTCAAAGTAGTTATGGCCAGTACTGTCGGTTTAAGTATTGTATCAGCAGCAGAGTACTGCCAGTGATTGGCCAAGAGTTTGATCATATGGTTCTTGCCGAGTCTATAAGTGAAAGCGGGCATCTAGCACACACCTTATATCTCAAAAAAGTCAACACGCACCATTAAATCAATTGAAATTTAACGTAGCTAAAAACAAGTTACGACTAGAGACTTTCATAAAAATTCTATGAAAAATCAATTAAGAGTCAAATTTTCACGAAAATTTCGATATTTATTCACCTGTTGAGGAAATCGTGGAAATCCCAATTATCTACCGAGAGCTCAATGGGTGACCCAACGGGTCACGTTTTGTCTAGTATATACCTACAGACAACTGACCAACCAATGGGGGTAATCTAAACATTAGCTACATAAATGAGAGTAACCTCTCCTTGTTTATTTCACTTTGAGGAAGCCATATGTTTTGGTCAGCCATTTTCATTTCATAGTAAATCTACACTAAAAATACGATTTTGTTCGAATCAATACAATTGCATGTTTTAACACGAAAATATCATAAAACGTGTTCTTAATTATGCTTGCGCATTATTTGAAATGAACTTAATTATTATTAAGAACACATTTTATGATATTTTTGTGTTAAAACATGCAGTTGTATTGATTCGAACAAATTCGTATTTTCAGAATTTTTATCTTCAAATAGGGTTAGTTTAATGGGAAAATAAATAAATAATTTTGTAATAAAACTTAATTTTAACCTGTTTTTTCTGGGTCACCCTGTAATAGGTTTTAATTTTCCAACCGATTTGCAAGTTTAGCCCAAAACAGTTTAGCCTAGGCATTAGCACTTTTGTCGTCTGCTAGGAATTTTAAAAGCGAATTAAAAATGATAAAATCTATTATTTAAGGTCAAACTTTGTCTAAATCGATAAGTAGTAACATAATAACCATTATTAAAAAAAGAAAAATATCATTACATATGCAGTTTATTTTTAAAAGATTTAAAACCATTTGTTTTGATCAATTTCGACGCGATCCACCATTCAGCCTCTTTTTCGATGTTTTTAAGTGCTTGTTTACAATTTTACTGTAACATTCGCGATTGCAAAAAAAATACCAAAAATCAGGTAATTATCCGATTTTAATGAAATTTTCAGTATTGATTTAACAATTAATGAATTTTATAATGCATCAGTTATTTTATTTCAAAACTTTAATTTAGTATTTTTGCTATGAAAAATTAATATATATAAAATTCATTTAAAATATGAAAATCCTGATGTTAAGTTTAAAATGTTATATTTTTAGATTCTAAAAATAAATATCAACTTAATGCAAACCTTATTTTAGGTGCCAAAAGTAATAAGTAAAAAACTTTAGCCCAAAACAGTTTACGTTAAAAATAGATAAAAGTCGTATATTTTTGTTTTTGATTTTGTTAACAGAAAATTAGGCCTATTTCTATCTACTAAAAATAATAAAGAAACTTAGGATGTTAACTCTTATTTTATGTCCGTGCTTTTGCAATAAATGTTTTATTTTTCTTGCATCCGTTATTTTACAATACTAAATATATTTTCTTTATTCTTTAACAAATAAAGAAAATATATTTAGTAAAATAACGGGTGCAAGACAAATGAAACATTTATTGCAAAAAACACGGACATAAAATGAGGGTTCAGTTTATTTTATGGTAGGAATTTACGAGGAAAAGGTTAAGTATTACCTATAACATATAAAGCGACAACACTTTTACACCATATCAGTTATATTTTGAATTTTTACATTAAATAACCAAAATCCCAGTCTGTTGCAATAAAATAAAATTATTTTCATCTACAATTGTCAATATTAAAAAAATGGCCGGGTTAGCTCAGTCGGTAGAGCGTTCGGCTAGAAACCACATTGTTCCTAGTTCGATACCGGCCCTCGCCAACTCAGCGTATGAGTAGCACAGGGATCTGTGCGATAAAGTAAGGAGCTGATGGTAGGTGTGGCGTTCCACCTCAGATACAAAAACAATCTCCTTCGTCTAGCGCCAGTGAAAAGGGGCTAAACTCCCTCGCTGATTGGCTGATACCGACTTTAGGCCACACCAACGACAAAATTTTTTTTTTTAAACTTTAAATTAAAAAAATAACTTGAAGTAACAAAAAAAAAAAATACCTAAGCAATAACGTACAGTTTTTAAATTATCTAAAATGTAAAATATATATAATTTTTCTTTTTTTTTTTCAGTCGGGGGAGTTGAATTTATTTTGTAAACACGGATTTTAAGTCATCTTTAGGCAGCGTTTATGGTCATATTGGTGCAAAATTGACCGAAAAAATAGTTTAAATGTATTAAAAATAAATTACTTGTATAATATTATTTTGTTTTTGTTTTTTTACTGATGCTCATTATGTTACTACTTTTCGACTTAGACAGAAATTAGACATTAAATAATCGATTTAATCAATCTTAATCCTTTTTTAAATTGAAAAGCAGACGACAAATGTGCAATCCCTATAATATAATATATATTTACATAATATAGGGCCTATATTATGTAAATTTAATACATTACTATTATCTACTATGATTATTACGACTTATACTAATTATAGTAGTAATAATAATTATCATATAGTTATAGTATAGTAGTGATAATAATAATTATTACTATTATATAATACTAAACAAAACGTGACCCATTGGGTCATCCATTCAGCTCTGGGTAGATAATTGAGATTAGGGAAAGGGAAGTTAGCAAAGCGAATAATAATTTAAAAAAAAGGACCGGACGAAACCTTAAAATCATTTTGTTAGCTTTCTAAGAAAGGAAATGTTTGACCTCATTTAAGCTACGAGCTGCTGGTTGTGAAATTTAACATAGAAATACATTTCAAATTCTCCCTCTCTCTCTCTCTCTCTCTCTCTCTCTCTCTCTCTCTCTCTCTCCAGAGAAACTAACATTATATAACGAGGAGGTATTAAAGAGATACATAGAGGGGAAGAAAGAGATAGACACAGAGTAAAGTAAGAGATTGGTCGGTTTTTTGACTTAATTGCAAATTACGACTAATTAGAACAAATTAAAACAGAATTTTTTCAAACATAATTCAATCCTAAAAGTAAGGAATAATTTAGTATAATTTTCGTGTCATTAAACTAAACAGTAAAAAAGCCTTTAGGAAGCAAAACTCAGCTTTAGTACAATTATTATAGTAAATTATCTATTATTATACTTAATACTATAATAGTAGATAATAGATATGGAGGCCCTGCGTTATGGTCACCTCACCCAACTTTACTTTTAAAATCATATTTTTTTCCAGAAGTGGAGAAGAAAAAATGAAAGTCATTTTCAAAAAATTATATACGTCAATTATTGGAACTAACTTTATTTCTAGAAAGTATTTGAAAAAAAAAAAATTCTATTTCAAAGCCAATGACTGAAATGTACTCTTAGATGGTACCACCAATTTTCCTAGTGAAATTTACACCCCCTATATTTAACACAATGAAACTTGCATAAAGGTTAATATTATGTTCAAAATGTTTTGGAGTATTCAAAAGAAGAAACATTAAAAAAAATAAATAAATAAAACGCCTGATAATTTAAAAATCTTTTCAGTTTACTGAAATAATGAAAATGGCAAAAAAGAACAATTTCCTCGTAAATTCCTACCATAAAATAAACTGAACCCTCATTTTATGTCCGTGTTTTTGCAATAAATGTTTTATTTTTCCTGCACCCGTTATTTTACAATACTAAATATATTTTCTTTATTCTTTAACAAATAAAGAAAATATATAACGGATGCAAGAAAAATAAAACATTTATTGCAAAAACACGGACATAAAATGAGGGTTCAGTTTATTTTATGGTAGGAATTTACGAGGAAATTGTTCTTTTTTACCATGAAAATTATGAACGAAAACAATGTTTACATTTTTGCACCATTAAATCAATTGAAATTTAACGTAGCCAAAAACAAGTTATGACTACGGTTTTTTTTTAATTCTATGAAAAATCAACTAACTGACAAAATTTCACGAAAATTTCGGTAATTTAGGATTTCGGTAATAAATGTTGATGAAATTATGTTTAAAATAGGTTTTTCCTAAAAATGGGGGAAATGTTTTTACGAGGTCCCCCCCCCACACACACACACATACACACTATTTTATCTTATGAAATCTGAAAAAAAAAATGAACCGTTAAAAAACGATTTTTAATTTTTTTTCTATAAAGATAAGAGTCTGGATAAATGTATCAGAATATTTTTATAAGTTTCTATACAGGATTTTAAAAAAAAGAACCATGAATACAGAATTCTGCTAAAAAATGTTAGAATATTGACATTTTTATAAGTTAATCTTAATCTAACTTTTCGTTGTAATGATATTATTTTCTTTTTTTTTTTGACAAAAATCTTTTTAAATGAAAACAAAACAACAAAAAAAAAAACACAATTTTCTATCAAGCAAAAATTAAATAAAAAGAGAAAAACTTCAAATTAAAAATTTCGATTTAAAAAAAATCATTCTAAGAAAACCAGTAAATATTATAAACCTCCCTCTCTAAGTTTTGGTGATAGTTGTGTGATGATCAATCATCGAGAAGTAATTTGTAAATAAAATAAAAAGTTTTTGTTTTTTAAGAATGAATTAGTAATAAATAAAAACAATAAAACAAAAAAGTTCATAAACATTTCAATGTATTTTAAAAATAGGAAAAAAAACTATCAAATACATTTAAAAAATTAAAAATTTTCTCCATAGGAGAAAATATATTCTTTCTTCCTTCCTTCCGTAGAAAGAAAAGAATGTGACAGTTTTTTAAAAGTCATTTTTTGAAATTTTGTACAAAGTTTTTAAACATGTTAAAACTTGTTATTAAAATATTGATATCAACATTAAGTATCAAACATACTTTGTGATTTTCTGTTGTACTTTATTTATCGTGGTTGTCATGTAAACATTAAAATAGACTTTTTTTAAAAACTATTATTTGGATTCAAAAATTGTGCACCATACGTTTCACTTTTTGGAGGGAGAATAAAATTATGGGAACCCATTAGTGAAACGAAAAGGAGTTATTTAAATCAAATAATAGTTGCATTTGTTTTTTTTTTTATAAACTATTATTTGAATTCAAAAATTGTGCGTTATACGTTTCACTTTTTGGAGGGAGAATAAAATTATGGGAACCCATTAGTGAAACGAAAAGGAGTTATTTAAATCAAATAACAGTTGCTAGATTTGTTTTTAAATGACGCGATAAAAATAAGTATGTTTTTTCTTTCAGTAACAGTGAGATGAAAAACAAGTTAAACTTCTTTTTGAAAAAGTCTAGCCAAGTTTGTGCAGCTTACTTGTCTACTTTTGTCTTTCTTTCTTTCATTTTTTTAAATAATAAATTAATATCCATTCAAAGACAAGTTTATACTTATGTTATGTATTTAACTTATATGATGAAGTTTGATATGAATAATTTTGATATTTCAGACTGTTGTCCTCATTTTTATTGTGTATAGTATAAACTTAAACACAATGTTGTGGTCGGAACGTTGTGTTTATACAGAAGAAAGGTTTATTTTCACACATTTTTACAACAAAAAAACATGATAGAAGTGTGGAGGATGATCACTAATTAGGACTGAGCCTATTCTAGTAGTGATCACCTCTGCTATTTCATAAGATTTCAGATTTAAATAGATTTAAAATACTTTAACAGATGTAAGTATTTCTTTAAAGAAGAACAAAGGTTATTAATTTTAAATATACAGTAGAGACTGATCTCTTTTTTGTTGATATTTGATTCTCTATCTTTTAAACCAACCAATATACACAACAAAGACGAGGACAACAGTCTGAAATATCAAAATCATTAATAAAAATAAGTTATTATTCATTCTCAGTTCGTTGGGTCCTCATCTATCTAAGGTTGTAAAATTATTTACAGGGTTGTAGGCTGCATTCCCTAACCATAGTAATTGTTATTATCTGTTAAATTAAATAGATTTCGTCTACGTTGGTGTATGTGTAATTTTTCTAAATGATCTAACTGAGTTTTGGCTATAGAACTAAATAACTTTGTCGCGTTAAATCTGTCAGTTGGAAAAGGCTCAAGTTCCTGAGGTAAGCTGGAAACTTTTCGGATGTTTCTGTCTGCAACCATTAAGGGCTTCGACCGTCTACATAATTTATTTGGCACTGTCGCATCGTGTAGTTCATCTAGCTGTAAATGTGTCATTCTATTCGTAACAGCATCACTTCGTATTTCGCACTCCACACTCGCTGCAAGACAATCAAACCCTATGGTTTCCAGGAGGGCCATATTTGGGGAAGAGTTCAATTTTAAAACCGTTGGTTTAGTCGTGCATTCTGCCTGGGTCCCATGCATTGGGGTATATCCGATAATTTGTAATATCTCCAGACAGCTGGGTAAAGCCGAATATACGTAAGTCCTAAAAAAACCTCCATAAGTCTTTAGTGTATGGTACTCCGTTTTCCAAGGGTAACACCTCAAAAGACGGCAATAGACCTCCAAAATTTCAAATGCTTTAGCCAAGAGTTTGTAGTCATGATGGGATTGTCTTATAAACCCTTCGTGGAGTATACAGTCAAAAATGCTATGTCGAAATTTATGTTCCAGCTCTAAAGTAGAGAGCTCGTCGCGTATTTTTGACCTGAGAAAGGCCATGTCTCGGTCTCCTGAAAAAAAAGGTTTCGATACTTCCACACCAAGCTTCAAATAAAGACGTCGACATTTTTCTAGACCATCCATCTCTTTTTAAATTTAATAAAATCATTTTCACTGCATTTAAGATCATAACTTTTCTTTTCTTATTTTTTCATTTTCTTTTTTCTTTCTTTCTTTTTTTTCTTTATTTCTTTTTTTCCTCCAAATATTTCGTTTTTTTTTCTTTTATGTTGGTACTGAAATTAAAATTCCTGCTAAGAGTTTATTTTTCTTATTTCTTAAAAAAAATAAACACACCCTCTGCTTTTTGAGAGACTTTTTAAAAAGAAATGTAAACTCAAATTGAAATAGATCACTAAGTAGGACTGAACCTTAGTAGTGACCACCCCAAGTTTCCTTCTTGGTTAGATATTGCCAATGTAATGACAAAAAAGAAAAACTAAGATATATATCCCTTTCGTAGCTTGGTAATTTCTATGTAACGTCTGATAAGTCCGGGTTTTTTCATTCATAACGTAAAATTCACTCTCTCTCCCTCCCTTCCTCTCACTCACTCCCTCCCTCTCACTCACTCTCCCTCCCTCCCTCTCACTCACTCCCTCATTCCCTCACTCTCTCTCTAATCTCTACTAATCTCATTTCGCCCGGACAGAATCATTTGTTTTCCTAACCTGCCCCCAAACGATAGCCTTTGTTTAAATGTAATATTAAACATATTTAGAAGTCTTTGATTTAAGGGATATAACAGATAACTTTAAATGCAAAGGCCATTTTTAGCCATTTAAAAAAAAATGAATTCTTATAGGAATGCTCTGAACTTAGAAAATTCTCAACAGGATGTTAAGAGTTTTAAGCAATGCATTGTCGACAAACCACAGTGGGATTTACCAAGATATTAGAATAGCCGTGTGCAAATTCTCGCCTACTATATAAAAAATTTTATTGACGTTTTAAGATATTTTTTACAAGTAAACAAACTTTCAAAATGCCGACTGGTTTGCACATGCCTATAATTATTAGAAGATATCTAAGATATCAGAAGATATCGTAGAAGGCACTGGATTTACCCATGTTCGCAACGGGCTCAATATTTAGTAGTAAGTAGGCATGTGCAAACCAGTCGGCATTTTGAAAGTTTGTTTACTTGTAAAAAATATCTTAAAACGTCAATAAAAATTGGAAAATTAACTTTTTACTGTTTTCTTTTACGTTTAATATAAAGAACAATTCCAAGTTTATGGGTTATAAAAAAGAAAAAAACAAATTTCTCTCACATAAAACCTAAATTTTTGCATTTTAAAGTAAATCGGCTCAAGTCCGCGCAAGAACGCGCATTTGTTGACAAGTTATCCGATCTTGACGTGTGCACTTTTTCTTCATATGGATGGGCAGACGAATAAAAAAATTTTCTGAAGCAAAAAACAAATTACTAATTTAGCATTTCCTTGATGCCTCACAATTTAACTCTTAATATTATTGAGTCTACTTCTTCGGCGAAACTTTTTTTTGGTAAAATACAATACACAAAATAAAGAAACAAAAAAATAAAATAAAAAGTTTATTTACCTTCAGAATTTTGACTGAACAGTAATATCTGCTTTCTGTATATACACGGGAGAATTATTTGTTTTCAAATAAAATAATAAATTTCTTCAAACACTGTTTGGTTTCTCTTTCACGTCACAGAGTATAAATGTGTACGCGTCGGGTATTTTGACTTGTTTACCCATAACACATCAGTGAAAATGACAAATACGTTTTTTTTTTCCATTACAGGCTTCCGTAATCATTCTCACAACAACTTTTAATTCAAACATTATTTTCAAAAATTCATAAAAATAAGAATAGACATATGTTATGTCATTATTTTTAGCGAGATATGTTTTTATACAATATTTTCTTTGATTAATGAATACGATTTTGTTATGCATTAAACAAAAGTATTTATTTTACATTTTATAAAATTTTGAAAATCTCTGAAAAATAAAATAAAAATGTACACAATACGAACTTTTAATATAAAATTCTTCTGAAAAAAATCTAACAATTAAAAAAAAAAAAAAAAAAAAGATACATATTTTTTCTTATTTACGAGATTTTAAGTTTCAATGTTTAAGATGCCCTATTTCCAAAACCGATTTATTAGCGAATTATCTTTTTTATATATGTTATGTCATTATATTGTCTTTATAAAAATGTAAAATTTATTTATATGCAAAAAAAAAAAAAAAAAAGAAGATATTTGTTGGGGGATCAATACGCGAAACAAAAACTAACGAAAAAAATTATTAGTCTTTTCAATTTAGTAAAAATTTATTTACAATAAAGTTCATCTTTTATTACTTCATAAACAGAAAGTTTTATTAGAATCGGATCGTTAGTTTATTTTATATGATTTTTAGAAGAATTTCCTGTGATCACCCTTTTATATAGTAGGCGAGAATTTGCACATGGCTAGTAGTAAGGGATCTGCGAGACTAGCTATACATTACACCACAAATGGGTGGGCTAAATTTGCAAATCGGTCGGAAAATTAGAGTGCCCCAGAAAAAAACAGAACCCACAAATTTTATAATAAAACTGTTAATTTTAACTAGGGGGGGGGGGTTAGGGTTGGTGTTTTAGGGTTAGTTTAATGGGAAAATAAATAAATAATTTGGATTCTGTTTTTTTCTGGGTCGCCTGTAATATGTTTTAATTTTCCGACCGATTTGCAAGTTTAGCCAATGGGTGCCCCAGATATTTATCCAACCCATTCGCAAGACCTAGGATGTGACACAAGGTCACAACTATGGAGCATCCAATGAGTATCGAGTTCGTTATTCAACTTGACTTGCTAACGGTTACACAACGATGGGACGACCTAAACTACCTAAACTTAGTAAATATCTCATTATATAAGAAAATAATACTACAGAGTACTACTAGGTACCACCAAAATCACGTCAGGTGATCAGTTTAGGCAATATTAAAGGAAGAAACGTAAATATTTAAAAACTTTTTTTTTTAAATCTCACAAAAAAAATAACAAATAGAAAGAGTTGTTACATAGAAAAACAGTTAATTCAAAGATCAAATTATCAGATAGGGGAAAATTTCTCACCGTTACCTTGAAAAATAAGAAAAACAGTCCGTTTTTTTTTTTTGCTTTTGTTTTTTTACAACAGGGTCAGATTCTTATTTTCATTGAAAAAAATTTTAAATCATTTTTTATCGGTACATTTTGTCATAGTTCATAAAATGAAATAGGGGGGGGGTAGACCTCGTAAAAATATATTTCCCCTATTACATTTTTAGAAAAACCTATTTCAAATATATTTTCATCAAAAGGTAAGTAATTATGGTAATTTTCATGAAAATTGGGACATTGATTTTTCATATAATTTTTTTTTTTAAAGCCTCTAGTTGTAACCTGTTTTTGGCTACGTTAAATTTCAATTGATTTAATGATAAGAAAATGTAAACATTGTTTTTGTTCATAATTTTCATTATTTCCGTAAGCTGAAAAAAAAATTAAAAATCATCAGGAGTTTTTTTTTTAATGTTTATTCTTTTGAATTAAGATAATATTATTAACCTTTATGCAAGTTTCATTGTATTAAATACAGGGAGGCGGGGTAAATTTCACAGGGCGAATTGGTGGTATCTAGTAATTAGTTTCAAAAGTATATAACCCCACCGATATTTTGCGCCCTAAAAATAAGGTGGGATCAAAGTTAAGTGACCAAAAAAAAAAAAATCAGAAAAATTCAAAAAAAAAAAAATTGATTCATTCATTGATAAATCAACGCTGAAAATTCCATTAAAATTGGATAATTCCCTGATTTTTTTGGTAAATATTTTTAATCGGGAGGGTTAAATTTATTTTGTAAACACGGATTTTATGACATCTTTAGACAGCGTTTACGGCCATATTGGAGCAAAATTGACAAAAAAAAAGTTTTAAATTTATTAAAAATAAATTATATGTGTAATATTATTTTGCTTTTTTTACTGATGTTTACTACTTTTCGACTTAGACAAAAATTGGACCTTAAATAATCGATTTAATTAATTTCAATTCGTTTTTAAAATGAAAAGCAGATGAAAAATTTGATATGCCTACTATAGATATAGATTAGGCACCACCAATTTGCCCTGTGAAATTTACCCCCCCCCCGCCCCCACACACACACTATATTTAACACAATGAAATTTGCATAAAGATTAAGATTATCTTGAAAATTTTTTTCCCATTCGAAAGAAAAAACTCCTGATGATTTTTTTTTTTAAATTTTCAGCTTATGGAAATAATAAAAATTATAAACAAAAAACAATGTTTATATTTTTGCGCCATTAAATCAATTGAAATTTAACATAGCCAAAAATAAGTTACAAACAGAGGCTTTTTAAAAAATTCTATGAAAAATCAATTAATGGTCCAATTTTCACAAGAATTTCCATAATTACTTACCTTTTGATGTAGATATGTCTGAAATAGTTTATTCTTAAAATATATTAGGTGGAGTATTTTTTTTATGAGGTCTAATCCCCCTCTCATTTTATTTTATGAAATATGAAAAAAATGAACCGACAAAAAAAGTCTTAATAATTATATTAGAAGATTTTTATAAGTTGTAATGCGAGAGCTTTTTAGTAAAAGAAAAGAAAGTTCAAAATATTTACATTTCTTCCTTCAATATGGTCTAAACTGATCACATGACGTATTTTGGTGGTACCTAGTAAAAAAAAAATTTTGGAGATTGTTTTTTGTTTTTCAGTGCAACCACCAAATAAGATGAGATAAAAAGTGAAAACCCTAAAAACACGCAACCCAGATTATCCAGCTAATTTAAACCTTTAAAACATAAAACCTCTGCACTCCCATAAACATAATAAGTCAGAGAGGCTAGGTTTCTGCCTAGGTTTCTCCTAAAGGATCATCGGGATAAAATCAGAATTATCCTGATGATCCATTATGAGAAACTTAAGTAGATAGTCTCTGACTCATTAGGCTTTCTAATTACTTTATTGGCTCTACTTAGTGTATTGAGCACTTTAGTATATTTAATTTAGACAACTCTTTCGGTATTTTTTCTTTTTGCCATTACACTAGAGCCGGCTGATTATTTTCAATTGGTGACTATGATTTGATCTTTCCTTTTTTTCTGTTTTTTTTCTCCGGGTATAAATTTGTATTTTGTAATCTCTTTAAATTTATTTAAATAAAATATAAAATATAAAATATAAATATAAAATATAAAATATAAAATATAAAATCAATTAAAATATAAATATAAAATATAAAATATATTTTATTATATAATTAAAATATAAAATATAAATATAAATATAAAATATAAAATATAAAATATAAATATAAATATAAAATATAAATATAAATATAAAATATAAAATATAAAATATATTTTATTATATAATTAAAATATAAAATTAATTAAAATATAAAATTTATTAAAATATAAAATTTTCCTTTTTTTATATATATTTTTTTTTTAATCTGCCCCCAAGAGGATCTCTCGGTTATTCGAGTTCAGGGCTTAACTGTGTGTAGTCGATACCACGGCAAAGAGGGATATCCCCTTGCCATGGGCGACTATGATCAGTGAATAAAGACTAAGTCATAAAACCACCTTCTGCTTTGTCTCTTTCTTTTTCGTTCCTTGAATTCCTTCCTTTTCAGTGCGACCACCAAATGAGATGGGGTTCAAAGAAAAACCCTACGAACACACACCAAGAATATCCAGCTACGTTTAAACCTTTAAAACATAAAACCTTTTACAACCCCATACTCTAACCCGGAGTGCCCTGACGGCTGAGGCATTAGAATGCACCAACTGCACCTCTGTAGAGGTTTAAGACGCCCCCCCCCCAATGGAGCTACCTGTTGGTCGTGGGTGTCGACCCGTGATGCTTAAGGATAGAACCCAGGTGGATGAGCAGTTCATGACTTGCAATACTCCACTTTGGTCCTATCATGGGCTAGACGGGTGGTCGGAGAGACCCCCTCGTATCAATCTTCTTATCATATGGGTGCTAGAAGGAGGTGACTGAGCCCAGTCTGCTCTATTATTTACCCATAGCTAGAGGGAGAATAGATGGATACATATCTTTCCCATGATTATTAGCGCTATATGAAATGCAAACAGGTTTCATCAAATTTAAAGATAAAAATAGAAAACAATAGAACCCAGGTGGATGAGCAGTTCATGACTTGCAATACTCCACTTTGGCCCTATCAAATTTAAAGATAAAAATAGAAAACAATTTTTTTTTCTATCAGAATGCTATATTTGGACATATATGTTCATATACCGGGGCAAACAGCCTGGTCCAGAAGGAGTCTATTTCCCATGACTCTAATCATTACACCACGCATCTTGCGTTTAATTTCTTAGGTAATTCATCAAATTTAAAGATAAAAATAGGAAACAATTTTTTTTAAATCAGAATGCTATATTTAGGCATATGTGCATATACCATGGAATTTCCTTTAGTACACCTTGATAAAGTAAATTGATATCGTTTGTCGTTAGTCATATTTTCTTAAACAGGACTTTACTTATTGCATTCATCTTCATTTGTGAATGAAATTAGTAATTAAAACAAAATTTTAAAATGATTTAATTAATTTTAATTTGTTTTTTAAAATAAAAAGCAGACGACAAATTGGCAATCCATAATATTATACTAATTAAATTATAATAATAGCAATATTGTAGTTATTAGACTACCTAAAAAGTACTATGTATTATATAGTCTACTTTTTAGGTAGTTTAAAAACTACAATTAACTAATATATAAGATTTTTGGATGTTTGTTTATTTAGAAACGTTGCTGATAAAGTATATATTAAATTTTTACTTGAAGGCACTTACAACGCATGTATCGCATAAAATTCGATACTTTTTCTTATAGAAAATAAACTTGACAAGTGTAATCCCAGTATCGCTTGACAAGCTTAATTCCGCTAGGATGGTCAGCTGTGTACTGTGGCCGAGGCGATAAAAGTGTTTCACTAGTGTTTCACTGCGTCTGCTGAAGTCCCGGTTTCGATTTCTGTCGGAGGGAAATCGTTAGTATATACCGCTGATGAGACTTAATAAAGTCGAAATAGTCTGTACGGTATTCTACACATCGAGCCATCCTTTACTGGGATTACACTTGTCAAGTTTATTTTCTATAAGAAAAAGTATCGAATTTTATGCGATACATGCGTTGTAAGTGCCTTCAAGTAAAAATTTAATATAACTAATATATCTTATAATTACTAGCAAAATAAAAAACGCCCTCTGGGCGACATAAAATAAATATTGCCTGAGGGGATGGGAGTTGAAAATTTAATATCAGAGAGTTTGTATCATAAGTAAAGTAAAACCATCAAATTTATTAAAGGAGTAAAAAATAAAATAAATTTATTAAAGGAGTAAAAAAAAAAAAATTGAAATGGAAACTTAGTTCTGATAACTTTAAATATATATTAAAATAAAACAAATTATATGTAGATAGATAATAACAGGTATGTATTTATTAAAAGTTGTTTTAAAAACCAATGAGGACTGTCTAATGTTGCATGTTCAAATTTTGAATGTATTTATTCTATGTTATGACGATTTTGGGAAATGTAACGTAAGCAGTGACGTTGTTTTTGTTACAGACAAAAACCGGAAGCGAATCTCCATTATTAATAGATATCAACTTATAATTATTATCTTCGTCAAAGATGCTGGATGCTGCACAGAGGACCTCCCTGGGACAATGAATGATAGGGAGGGTTGGTGAGATATTGTCATGGATATCCGTGCTAATTGCACAACATGATGATGATGATGATAATTATTATATAGTACTAATATATATTACAACTACTACTATGATTATTACTACTATATACTAATCTATTAATAATGGAGATTGTCTGTATTTCTGTCTGTAACAAAAACTACATCATAGCTCTATGTCACAGCTTACGTCACAATATTCTTATGCTATATACACCCAAAATTTGAGTAAGCAATTTTAAAAATTGTTTTTTACTCTCGTCCTTTTTTTTTTTTTTTTTTTACAGTAACAAGAAGTTAACTAAAAAGTTTACAAATAAATAAATACCTACGATTTTGTGGAAAATTGATGTGGAAAATATTCAAAATAATTGTTTGATTATTACATGCACGCAACATTTTATTTGAGAGGACAGGGCTCAGTTTTCATTTCAAATTGTTTTTTTTGTTTTTTTACTCCTTTAATAAATATGAGGATTTGTCTTATGATACAAACCTTCTGACATTGAAATCCCACCCTCTTAGGCAATGTCTTTCAAAAATTTATTTTTACATCGCCCGAAGGGTGTTTTTTTATTTTGCTAGTTATAGTAATAATAATAATTATTATAATATTGTATATAGTAGTAATAATAATTGTCATAACTATTATTATATATTGAAAATTTTTAGTCCATTCAAAAGAAGAAACATAAAAAAAAACTCCTGATGATTTTAAAAAAAAATTCAGCTTACGGAAATAATGAAGATTATAAACAAAAACAATGTTTACATTTTCGCACCATTAAAATGTTATTATCAATTTGATATTTATTCCTTTATTCTTCTTTTTTTTTTTTTACATATTTTTCCTTTTTATTTATTTTTTATTTTTAATTATTATCCTTATCTTACTTGTTTATTTCTCATTTCTTTTTGTTTATTTGTTTAAATTTTGTTCTTTATTAATTTTATATTTATTTTTAATTTTAATTCATGGGTAATTCCATGTCAAATCATCCAAGCCATGTCACCCACCCCCTTCAATTTTTCTGAAATTTTATACAGGTGTGGACAATGTTAAAGTTAGACAATCCCCAAAATTTGAGCTTCCAATTCCAAAAATTGGCGGAGTTATGTTGATTTTTAGCTCTCCAAATTTGAGGGAGTTCGCAAAAATGGTGACTTTTTTGTAATCTATTTTTGTCTGTAAAATGAGTTCTAGATCTTTCCTACTCCTAAAAATTGGTTTATAAAAGTATTTTTGTCCAAGGAATTAAAAAATGCTATGAAAAAATTCTTAAGGTTAACCAGTTTTAAATTATTAATGATTTCTGATTTGCAAATTTTAACTGATGTTTTAGCTTCAGTTCTGAGCAAAAACTAAACTATCTTTTTGGTACAAATAATGTTCAATATATGTGAAATAATAATAGAAAAAATCTTTGTCAGACATGCAATGCCACAAATCTTGCTATTAAAAATCTTGCTATTAAAAAATCTTGCTATTAAAAAATCAGAAATCATCAATAACTTAAAATTGGTTAACTTTAAAACTTTCGATAGTATTTTGGGATTTCTTGGGTAAAATTGCTTTTATAAACCAATTTTTAGGAGTAGGGAAGCTCTTGGTCGGCCATTTCATTTCACCGTAAATCTACGCTGAAAATACAAATTTGTTTGAATCAATACAACTGCATATTTTAACACGAAAATATCATAAAATTTGTTCTTAATAACAATTAAGTTTATTTTAGATAATGCGCAAGCACAATTAAGAACACATTTTATGATATTTTCGTGTAAAAACATACAGTTGTATCGATTCAAACAAATTCGTATTTTCATTGTAGATTTAAAGTGAAATGAAAATGGCCAACCAAAACATAACGGCTTCCTCAAAGTGAAACAACCAAGGGGAGATTACTCTCATTTATGTAGCTAATGTTCAGATTACTGAATAGTTGTATGGATATCTTTCTTCAAGGGTATTAGCACTGTCTGAACAGGTCATCAAGTCCATTTCCTATGACGATAACCATTACGCTACACCTCCACACCTTAAATAACCCACAAAGGTTGTTATATCATTAAACAAAGCAGCAAAACAAACAATCATTTTGTATGAATTCTTCCATGTCTATTTCAATACGGGCTTATACACAATACACAAAAACGCCACCCCCATACAGGTGTCACCAGGGTGGGGCTGACCCCACCCTCGGGGCTTACCCCACCCTCTGTACCTATACTAGATAAAGAAGTATGTAATATTGTAAAAAATTGAAAAAACACAAGTTTCATAAACGAATAATTTTTATTTCGCCTATGCTGTAGTGTTTCGGTCTGTTTAGATAGACCTTCATCAGGGCTTTCATTGGTTTAAGTTAGTGGTTCCCACCCATTTTAGTACCATGCCCCACTTTTTTATCACAAACTTCTTCTTGTCCCCCACCCATTAATTATTTAGTATGATATAAGAATATCAGTTTTGAAGAAGTATAACATAAAAAATTGTATCTTTCAAATAAAACTAAAGGGTTTAACTTCAAATTTAATCAAATAAAATCCATTTTATAATGTGTATAATTGTGGGGAGGGCAGCAGATGAAGAACTGCAAAGTTAAACAAGTCAGAAGCCATGTATATAGCTGGTGCCAGATGCACGATAACATTAGTGGGTGAACACTTGACTAGATTGCACAAACTGTTGTGCTCAGCTAGGTTGTAATTACAATTTTACCCTATAAATTTATAATTTTTACCCATATAGGGTAAAATTTTAAAAAATGATGATATACTATATTTTTCATATTGCCCCCCTATTATCATTAAATTATCCCCCCCCCAGTGGGGCATAGGCCCCATGTTGAGAATCACTGGTTTAAGTGAAGATTTAGCTAAACAGACTGAAACACTGCAGCAGGGGTGAAATAAACATTAGTCGTTTATGAAACTTGTATTTTTTCAATTTTTTACAATATTACATACTGTCGGATTCACTTCCATTTTTTCTTCATAAAGAAGTATGTATTTCCCACTTGAATAAGTGGTAATTTATGAGGAAGTGCATACCGGTCTCCTGCCTCAAAAATTGCTACCCGGTGACTATTAAATTAATGACCCCAGCTAGGGTGTTACTTGAAAGAAAACAATCAACATAGGCGTTAAATGTATTTATGGGGGACTCTTCTCTTTTTTGTCGTAATTCTTATTTATTTATCATAATTTGTTGTAATTCTTGTTTATTTATCGTAATTTGTCGTAATTCCTGTTTAGATATACAAAGATGGATATATAGTTTGGAATAGACTGAGATAGATAGATAGATAGATAGATAAACAAACAAAATAATATAGATAGTAATGAACAAATGGAGATAGATAGATAGATATTTTTGACAAGTAGATGTAAAGAATTACGACAAATTACGATAAATAAACAAGAATTACGACAAATTACGATAAATAAACAAGAATTACGACAAATTTCTATTTAATTTGGTAGTACTTGTTAGGGTCCCATCTATGAGTTATATAGAAAAAGATGATTTTTCTGAATGTTTGAGATGAGGCTTGATGATTAGTATTATCTGCATTATTCAGACTATTGTCCTCATCTTCATTGTTATCTACACTATCTCTCTGAATGTTTGAGATGAGGCTTGATGATTAGTATTATCTGCATTATTCAGACTATTGTCCTCATCTTCATTGTTATCTACACTATTTCTCTGAATGTTTGAGAGGAGGCTTGATGATTAGTATTATCTGCATTATTCAGACTATTGTCCTCATCTTCATTGTTATCTACACTATTTCTCTCTGAATGTTTGAGAGGAGGCTTGATGATTAGTATTATCTGCATTATTCAGACTATTGTCCTCATCTTCATTGTTATCTACACTATTCTCTGAATGTTTGAGATGAGGCTTGATGATTAGTATTATCTGTGTTATTCAGACTATTGTCCTCATCTTCATTGTTATCTACACTATTTCTCTGAATGTTTGAGATGAGGCTTGATGATTAGTATTATCTGCATTATTTCAGACTATTGTCCTCATCTTCATTGTTATCTGTACAACGATTTCGGCCGATATGCTCTCCAGCCTTCTTCAGGTTGTACAGATAACATGATGAGGACAATAGTCCGAATAATGCAGATAATACTAGAAAAAGATAAGTTTAAAAAAGATAGGTTAGAACAAATTGAGTGCCCATCAGAGAGCGTTAGTACCTGTGAGGGTCCCATCTATGGGTTTAATAGAAAAACGAGTTTTAAAAAATCAAGAATGAATAAAACAAAAACGTCTTTAACATAAAATGACTCAAAATGACTTTAAATTTATATTCATTTCAAATTTTATCTCATATTTATGTTAAAGACGTTTTTGTTTTATTCATTCTTGATTTCTTAAACTCGTTTTTCTATTAAACCATAGATGGGACCGCTTCCCAGGTACTAACCTCTCTATGGCACTCAATTTGTTCTAACTATCTTTTTTAAACTTATCTTTTTCTAGTTTATTGCATTATTCGGACTATTGTCCTCATCATGTTATCTGTACAACCTGAGAAGGCTGGAGAGCATATCGGCCGAAATCGTTGTACAGATAACAATGAAGATGAGGACATAGTCTGCAATATGCAGATAATCTAATCATCGAAGCCTATCTCACACATTCAGAGAAATAGTGTAGATAACATGAAGATGAGGACAATAGTCTGAATACAGATAATACTAATCATCCAGCTCCAATCTCAAATTCAGAGAAATAGTGTAGATAACATGAAGATGAGGACAATAGTCTGAATAATGAGATAATACTATCATCAAGCCTCCTCTCAAACATTCAGAGAATAGTGTAGATAACAATGAAGATGAGGACATAGTCTGAATAATGCAGATAATACTAATCATAAGCCTCCTCTCAACTCAGAGAAATAGTGTAGATAACATGAAGATGAGGACAATAGTCTGAATTATCAGATAATACTATCATCAACGCCTCATTCAAACATTCAGAAGATAGTGTAGATAACAATGAAGATGAGGACAATAGTGCTGAATAAATGCAGATAATATAATCATGCAGCCTCATCTCAAACATTCAGAAAATCATCTTTTTCTATATAACTCATAGATGGGACCTAACAGTACTACAATTAAATAGAAATTTGTCGTAATTCTTGTTTATTTATCGTATTTGTCGTATTTCTTGTTTATTTCGTAATTTGTCGTAATTCTTACATCTACCTTGCAAAAATATCTATCTATCTATCTCCATTTGTTCATTACTATCTATATTATTTTGTTTGTTTATCTATCTATCTATCTATCTTCCTCAGTCTATTCCAAATATAATATCCATCTTTGTATATCTAAACAGAATTACGACAAATTACGATAAATAAACAAGATTTACAACATTATGATAAATAAATAAGAATTTAACGACAAAAAGAGAAGAGTCCCCATAAATACATTTAACGCTATGTTGATTGTTTTCTTTCAAGTACACCCTAGCTGGGGTCATTAATTTATAGTCACCGGTAGCATTTTTGAGGCAGGCGCGTATGCACTTCCTCATAATTACCACTTATTCAAGTGGGAATACTACTTCTTTATGAAGAAAATGGAAAGTGAATCCGACAGTATGTAATATTGTAAAAATTGAAAAATACAAGTTTCATAAACGACTAATGTTTTTTTCACCTGCTGCAGTGTTTCAGTCTGTTTAGCTAAATCTTCACTTTAAACCAGTGATTCTCAACATGGGCCTATGCCCACTGGGGGGGGGGGATAATTTAATGATAATAGGGGGCAATATGAAAAAATATGTATATCATCATTTTTTTAAATTTTACCCTATTGGGTAAAAATTATAATTTATAGGGTAAATTGTAATTACCCTAGCTGAGCCAACAGTTTGTGCAATCTAGTCAAGTGTTCACCACTAATGTTATCGTGCATCTGGCACAGCTATATACATGGCTTCTGACTTGTTTAACTTGCAGTTCTTCATCTGCTGCCCTCCCCCACAATTATACACATTTAAAATGGATTTTATTTGATTAAATTTGAAGTTAAACCCTTTAGTTTTATTGAAGATACAAATTTTTTATGTTTACTTCTTCAAAATTGATATTCTTATATTCATACTAATAATTAATGGTGGGGAAAGAAGAAGTTTGTGATAAAAGTGGGCATGGTACTAAAATGGGTGGGCAAACTAACTTAAACAATGAAAGCCCTGATGAAGGTCTATCTAAACAGACCGAACACTACAGCATAGGCGAAATAAAATTTATTCGTTTATGAAACTTGTGTTTTTTCAATTTTTTACAATATTACATACTTCTTTATCTAGTATAGGTACAGAGGGTGGGTAAGCCAGGGTGGGGTCAGCCCCACCCTGGTGACACCTGTATGGGGGTGGCGTTTTTGTGTATTGTGTATAAGCCCGTATTGAAATAGACATGGAAGAATTCATACAAAATGATTGTTTGTTTTGCTGCTTTGTTTAATGATATAACACTTTGTGGTTTATTTAAGGTGTGGAGGTGTTGCGTAATGGTTATCGTCATAGGAAATGGACTTGATGACTGTTCAGACAGTGCTAATACCCTTGAAGAAGATATCCATACAACTATTCAGTAATCTGAACATTAGCTACATAAATGAGAGTAATCCTCCCTTGGTTGTTTCACTTTGAGGAAGCCGTTATGTTTTGGTTGGCCATTTTCATTTCACTTTAATCTACAATGAAAATACGAATTTGTTTGATCGATACAACTGTATGTTTTTACACGAAAATATCATAAAATGTGTTCTTAATGTGCTTGCGCATTATCTAAAATAAACTATTGTTATTAAGAACAAATTTTATGATATTTTCGTGTAAAATATGCAGTTGTATTGATTCAACAATTTGTATTTTCAGCGTAGATTTACGGTGAAATGAAATGGCCGACCAAGCGATTCCCTACTCCTAAAATTGGTTTATAAAAGCAATTTTTACCCAAGAAATCCCAAATACTAATCGAAAGTTTTAAAGTTAACCATTTTAAGTATTGAATGATTTCTGATTTTTTAAAGCAAGATTTTTTTAATAGCAAGATTTTTTAATAGCAAGATTTTGTGCATTGCAATGTTGACAAAGATTTTTTCTATTATTAATTTCACATATATGAACATTATTTTAACCAAAAAGATAGTTTAGTTTTTGCTCAGAACTGAAGCTAAAACATCAGTTAAAATTGCATCAGAATCAATTAATAATTTAAAACTGGTTAACCTTAAGAATTTTTTCATAGCATTTTTTAATTCCTTGGACAAAATACTTTTATAAACCAATTTTTAGGAGTAGGAAGATCTTAGAACTCATTTTACAGACAAAATAGATTACAAAAAAGTCACCATTTTTTGCGAACTCCTCAATTTGGAGAGCTAAAATCACATAACTCCGCCAATTTTTGGAATTGGAAGCTCAAATTTTGGGATTGTCTAACTTTAACATTGTCCCACATGTATATTTCAGAAAAATTGAAGGGGGTGGGTGACATGGCTTGGATGATTGACATGGAATTACCCATGAATTAAAATTAAAATAAATATAAAATTAATAAGCAAAATTTAAACAAATAAACAAAAGAAATGAGAAATAACAAGTAAGATAAGGATAATATTAAAAATAAAATAATAAAAAGGAAAAATATGTAAAAAAAAAAGAAGAATAGGAATAATATCATTGATAATAACATTTTAATGGTGCGAATGTAAATTGTTTTTGTTTATAATCTTCATTATTTCCGTAAGCTGAATTTTTTTAAATCATCAGGAGTTTTTTTTTGTTTCTTCTTTTGAATGGACTAAAATTTTCAATATATATATATTATATACAATTATTTATTCCACTACTATACATACACATATACCCATAATTATTATTATTACTATAACTAGCAAATAAACACCCGGCGGATGTAAAATAAATTTTGACAAGACATTGCCATAAGGGGTGGATTTTCAATGTCGAAGTTGTATCATAGACAAATGACACTATATTTATTAAAGGAGTAAAAACAAAAAAAAACAATTTGAATGAAAACTGAGCCCCTGTCCTTCTCATAAATGTTGGCGTGCATGTATAATCAACATTATTTTGATATTTCCACATAATTTTCCACAATCGTAGGTATTTATTTATTTGTAAACTTTTTAGTTAACTTTTGTTACTGTAAAAAAAAAAAAAAAAGGACGAGATAAAAACCAATTTTTTAAAATTGCTTACTCAAATTTTGGGTGTATGAGGCCTAGATATTGTGACGTACTGTGAATGAGCTATGATGTGTTTTTGTTACGACAGAAATATCACGACAATCTCCATTATTATAGATTAATAGATTGTATATAGTAGTAACATCATAGTAGTATTGTAATATATAATTAGTACTATATAATAATTCATCATCATCATGCATCATGTTGTGCAATTAGCACGATATCCATGACAATATCTTCACCAACCTCCCTATATTCATTGTCCAGGGGTGTCCTCTGTGCAGCATCCAGCATCTTTGACGAAGATAATAATTATAAGTTGATACTAATTAATAAATGGAGATTGCTTCCGGTTTTTGTCTGTAACAAAACAACGTCACTGCTTACGTTACATTTCCCAAATCGATCATAACTAGAATAAATAATTCAAAATTTGAACATGCAACATTAGACAGTCCTCATTGGTTTTTAAAACACTTTTAATAAATACATACTTTATTATTAGTCTACATATAATTTGGTTTTATTTTAATATATATTTAAAGTTATCAAGAACTAAGTTTCCATTTCATTTTTTTTTTTTTTACTCCTTTAATAAATTTATTTTATTTTTTACTCCTTTAATAAATATTGATGTTTACTTACTTATGAATACAACTCTCTGATATTAAATTTTCAACTCCACATCCCCTCAGAATTTTATTTAATTGTCGCCCAGAGGGCTTGTTTTTAATTTTGCTAGTAATTATAAGATATTATTAGTTATATTAAATTTTTTACTTGAAGGCACTTACAAGTCGCATGTATCGGCATAAAATTCGTACTTTTTCTTATGAAAATAAACTTGACAAGTGTATATCCCAGTAAAGGATTCGATTGTAGAATACGCGTACAGACTTTTCCGACTTTATTAAGTCTCATCACGGTTATACTAAACGATTTCCCTCCGACAGAAATCGAAACCGGGACTTCAGCAGACGCAGTGAAAACTAGTGAAACTACTTTTATCGCCTCGGCACAGTAACACAGCTGACCATCCTAGCGGAATTAAGCTTGTCAAGCGATACTGGGATACACTTTCCAAGTTTATTTCTATAAGAAAAACGTATCGAATTTTATGCGATACATGCGTTGTAAGTGCCCTTCAAGTAAAACATTTAATATATACTTTATCAGCAACGTTCTAAAATAAACAAACATCAAAAATCTTATATATAGTTAATTGTAGTTTTTAACTACCTAAAAGTAGACTATAAATACATAGTACTTTTTGGTAGTCTAAAAACTTAAATATTGCTATTATTATAATTTAATTAGTATAATATTATGGATTGCCATTTGTCGTCTGCTTTTTATTTAGAAAAAATTGAAAATTATTAAATCATTTAAAATTTTGTTTTTAATTACTAATTTCAAATTCACAAATAAGATGATGCAATAAGTAAAGTCCTGTTTATAGAAAATGACTAACGACAAACGAATCATATTACTTTATCCAAGGTTACAAGGAAATTCATGTATATGCAATATGCTAATATAGCATTCTGATTTATAAAAAAAATTGTTTCTTGTTTTTATCTTTAAATTTGAGAATCTACCAAGAAATTAAACGCAAGATGCGTGTGTATGATTAGAGTCTGGGAAATAGACTCCTTCTGGCCAGGCTGTTTGCCCCGGTATAATGACATTAATGTTCAAATAAGCATCTGATAGAAAAAAAATTGTTGTTCTATTTTTATCTTAAATGTGATAGGGCAAAGTGGAGTATTGCAAGTCATGATACTGCTCAGTCGCACCTGGGTTCTATTGTTTACGTATTTTTTCTTTAATTTGATTGAAACCTGTTTGCAATTTATTAGCCGCTAATAATCATGGAAAGATATTATCCATCTATTTCTCCTCTAGCTATGGTAAATAATAGAGCAGACTGGCCTCAGTCACCTCCTTGCTAGGCACCCATAATGATAAGAAGATGATACGAGGGGGTTCTCCGCACCACGTGCTGCCGATCTAGCCATGAACCAAAGTGCGAGTATGCATAGTCAATGAACTGCTATACCACCTGGTTCTTCTTAGCATCCGGGTCGACAAGCCACGACGCAACAGGTAGCTCCATTGGGGGGGGGCGTCTTAAACCTACAGAGGTGTCAGTGGTGCATTCTAATATCAGCCGTCAGGGCACTCCGGGTTAGAAGATGGGGTTTGTAAAGGTTTTTGTTTTAAAGTGTTAAACGTAGCTGGATATTCTTGGTGTGTGGTTCGTAGGGTTTTTCTTTGAACCCCATCTATTTGTGGTCGCACTGAAGAAGGAAGTCCAGACGAAAAAGAAAGGAGACAAAGCAGAAGGTGGTTTAATGACTTAGTACTTTATTACTGATACAGTCGCCCATCGGCAAGGGGATTCCTCTTTGCCGTTGGTATCGTACTACACCAGTTAAGCCTGAACTCGAATAACCGAGAGATCCTCTTGGGGGCAGATTAAAAAAAAAATATATAAAAAAGAAAATTTTATATTTAAATAAATTTTATATTTTTAATGTATTTTATATTTTAATTATATAATAAAATATTTTATATTTATATTTTATATTTATATTTATATTTATTTTATATTATTATATTCTTAATATTTTTATTTATATTTTATATTTATATTTATATTTTATATATTTATAATATTAATAAAATATATTATATATTTTATATTTATATTTAATTGTTTATATATTTATATTTATATTTTATATTTATATTTTAGTTTTATATTTTATTAATAAAGTTTAAAGAGATTACCAAAATACAAATTTAACCCGGAGAAAAAAACAGAAAAAAAGGAATGATCAATCAATAGTCACCAATTAAAATTAATCAGCCGGCTCTACGTGGTAATGGCAAAAAAAAAATACGCCGAAAGATTGTTCTAAATTAAATTACTTAAAGTGCTCAATACACTAGAGTAGAGCCAATAAGTAATTAGAAAGCCTAATGAGTCAGAGATATCTACTTAAGTTTCTCATAATGGATCATCAGGATAATTCTGATTTTATCCCGATGATCCTTTAGAGAAACCTAGGCAGAACCTCTCTCTGACTTATATGTTTATGCGGAGTGCAGAGGTTTTAATGTTTTTAAGGTTTAAATTAGCTGGATAATCTGGGTTGCGTGTTTTTTAGGGGTTTTCACTTTTAATCTCAATCTTATTTGGTGGTTGCAATTGCGGTGAAAGGAAACAAAAAACATCTCCAAAAATTTTTTTTTTTACTAGGTAACCGAAAATATCGTTCATGTGATCAGTTTAGCCATATTGAAGGAAAGAAATGTAAATATTTTGAACTTTCTTTCTTTTAACTAAAAGCTCTCGCATTAACAACTTATAATCTTCTAATATATTATTAAGACTTTTTTTGTCGGTTCATTTTTTTTCAATTTCAAAAATAATAAATGGAGGGGGAATTAGACCTCCATAAAAAAATACCACCTAATATATTTTTAAGAATACACTATTCAGACATATCTACATCAAAAGGTAAGTCAATTCTGGAATTTCTTGTGAAAATTTGGACAAAAAACATTAATTGATTTTCAGTAGAATTTTTTAAAAAAGCCCTCTGTTGTAACTTATTTTTGTATGTTAAATTTCAATTAGATTTGATAATGGCGGAAAAATATAAACATTGTTTTTTGTTTAATTTTTATATTTCCATAAAGCTGAAAATTAAAAAAAAAAATATCATCAGGAGTTTTTCTTTTCGAATGGGAAAAAAATTTCAAGATATTTATCTTTATGCAATTTCATGTGTTAATATAGTGTGTGTGTGGGGCGGGGGGGTCAATTTTCAAGGGCAAATTGGTGGTGCTAATCTATTCTTATGTAGGCATAACTCAAATTTTTCAATCTGCTTTTCATTTTAAAAAACGCATGAATTAATTAAATCGATTATTTAAGGTCAATTTTTGTCTAAGTCGAAAAGTAGTAAACATCAGTAAAAAAAGCAAAATAATATTACACATATAATTTATTTTTAATAAATTTAAAACTTTTTTTTTGTCAATTTTGCTCCAATATGGCCGTAAACGCTGTCTAAAGAATGTCATAAATCGTGTTTACAAATAAATTTAACCTCCGATTAAAAATATTTACCCAAAAAATCAGGGAATTATCCAATTTTAATGAATTTTTCAGCGTTTGATTTATTATGATGAATCAATTTTTTTTTTTTGAATTTTCTTGAATTTTTTTTTTTTTTGGTCACTTAACTTGCAATCCCACAATTATTTTTGGGCGCAAAATATCGGTGGGGTTCATTACTTTGAACTAATTAATAGAATACCACAATTCCGCCCTGTGAAATTTACCCCGCCTCCCTGTATTTAATACAATGAAACTTGCATAAAGTTAATAATATTATCTTACTTCAAAAGAATAAACATTAAAAAAAAACTCGCTGATGATCTTTTTAATTTTTTTTTTCAGCTTAGCGGAATATGAAATTATGACAAAAACAATGTTTAGCATTTTCTTATCATTAAATCAATTGAAATTTAACGTAGCCAAACAGGTTACAACTAGAGGCTTTAAAAAAAAAAATTATAATGAAAAATCAATGTCGCGATTTTCATGAAATTACATAATATTCTTTTGATGAAATATATTTGAAATAGGTTTTTCATAAAAATGTATAGGAAATATATTTTTACGAGGTCTACCCCCCCCTATTTATCTTTATGAACTATGCAAAATTAACCGATAAAAATGCTTTAAAATTTTTTCAATGAAAATAAGAATTGACCCTGTTGAAAAACAAGCAAAAAAAAAAAAACGGACTGTTTTCCTATTTTTTCAAGGTAACGGTGAGAATTTTCCCTATCTGATAATTTTGATCTTTGAATTAACTGTTTTTCTATGTAACAACTCTTTCTATTTGTTATTTTTTTGTGAGATTTAAAAAAAAAGCTTTTTTAAATATTTAGTTTTCTTCCTTTAATATTGCTAAACTGATCACTGACGTGATTTTGTGGTACCTAGTATGTACTCTTGTAGTATATTTTCTATATAATGAGATATTTACTAAGTTTAGGTAGTTTGGTTGTCCATCGTTGTGTAACGTTAGCAAGTCAAGTTGAATAAGAACTCGATACTCATTTGGATGTTCCTATATTGTGACCTTGTTGGTCACATCTAGGTCTTGCGATGGGTTGGATAAATATCTGGGCACCCATTGGCTAACTTGCAAATCGGTCGGAAAATTAAAACATATTACAGCGACCCAGAAAAAAACAGAATCCAAATTATTTTTTTATTTTCCCATTAACTAACCCTAAAACCACTAACCCCCCCCCCCCAGTTAAAAAATTACCGAGTTTATTAATAATTTGTGGGTTCTGTTTTTTTTCTGGGGCACTCTAATTTTCGACGATATTGCAAATTTAGCCCACATTTGTGGTGTAATGTATAGCTAGTCTTCGCAGTCCCTTACTACTAGCCATTGGCAAATTCTTCGCATACTATATAAAAGGGTGATCACAGAAATTCTTCTAAAAATCATATAAAAATAAACTTACGCATGCCGATTCTAATAAAACTTTCTGTTTATGAAGCTAATAAAGATGAACTTTATTGTAAATAAATTTTTTACTAAATTGAAAGCTAATAATTTTTTTTTCGTTAGTTTTTGTTTCGCGTATTGATCCCAACAAATATCTTCTTTTTTTTTTTTTTTTTTTGCATATAAATCAATTTTACTTTTTATAAAGACAATATATGACATACATCTATTAAAAAAGATAATTCGCTAATAAATCGGTTTTGAATAGGGCATCTTAAACATTGAAACTTAAAATCTCGTAAATAAGAAAATATGTATCTTTTTTTTTTTTTTTTTTTATTGTTAGATATTTTCAGAAGATTTTTATATTAAAAGTTCGTATTGGGTGTACATTTTTTATTTATTTTTCCGAGATTTTTCAAATTTTTATAATGTAAAATAAATACTTTTGTTTAATGCATAACAAAATCGTATTCATTAATCAAGAACAATATTGTATAAAACAAATATCTCGCTAAAAATAATGAATAACATATGTCTATCTCTTATTTATGAATTTTTGAAAATATGTTTGAATTAAAGTTGTTGTTGAGAATGATTTACGGAGCCTGTAATGGAAAAAACGTATTTGTCATTTTCACTGATGTGTTATGGTATAACAAGTCAAAAATACCCGACGCGTACACATTTATACTCTGTGACGTGAAAGAGAAACCAACGTGTTTGAAGAAATTTATTATTTTACTTATGAAAACAATAATTCTCCCGTGTATATACAGAAAGCAGATATTACTGTTCAGTCCAAAATTCTGAGGTAAACTTTTTATTTTTTTTTGTTTCTTTATTTTGTGTATTGTATTTACCAAAAAAAGTTTTCGCCGAAGAAGTAGGCTCAATAATATTAAGACGTTAAATTGTGAGGCATCAAGGAAATGCTAAATTAGTATTTGTTTTTTGCTTCAAGAAAATTTTTTTATTCGTTCCCATCCATATGAAGAAAAGTGCAACGTCAAGATCGGATAACTTGTCAACAAATGCGCGTTCTTGCGGACTTGACGATATTTAAAATGCAAAAATTTTAGGATTTATGTGAGAGAAATCTTTTGTTTTTTTCTTTTTTTATAACCCATAAACTTGAATTGTTCTTTAATTTAACGTAAAGAAACCAGTACGTTAATTTTCCAATTTTTATTGACGTTTAAGATATTTTTTTACAAGTAAACAATTCTCAAATGCCGACTGGTTTGCACATGCTACTTAACTACTAAATTTGGCCGTTGCGAACATGGGTTAAATCCAGTGCTTCTTACGACTATTTCTGATATCTTAAGATATCTTCTAATACTTATAGGCATGTGCAACCAGTCGGCATTTTGAAAGTTTGTTTACTTGTAAAAAATATCTTAAACGTTCACATAATTTTTTATATATAAGGCGAGAATTTGCACCGGCTTTCTAATATCTTGGTAATCCCAACTGTGGTTTGTCGATCAATGCATTGCTTAAAACTCTTAATTCCTGTTGAGAATTTTTCTAAGTTCAGAGCTTCCTATAGAATTCATTTTTTTTTATGCTAAAAATGGCCTTTGCATTTAAAGTTTATCTGTAATCCCTTAAATCAAAAGACTTTTAATATGTTTCAATATTTACATTAAAACAAGGCTATGTTTGGGGGTCAGGTTAGGAAAACAATGATTCTGTCCGGGCGACATGAGATTAGTAGAGATTAGAGAGAGAGTGAGGGAATGAGGGAGTGAGTGAGAGGAGGAGGGAGAGTGAGTGACGAGGGAGGGAGTGAGTGAGCGGAAGGAGGGAGAGAGAGTCTGAATTTTACGTTATGAATGAAAAACCGGACTTATCAACGTTACATAGAAATTTACCAAGCTACGAAAAGGGATATATAATCTTAGTTTTTTCTTTTTTGTCATTACATTGGCAATATCTAACCAAGAGGAAACATTTTTTTTGGTGGTCACTACTAAGGTTCGTCCTATTAGTGGATCTATTTAATTTGAGTTTACCATTTCTTTTTTAAAACAGTCTCTCAAAAAGCAGAGGGTGTGTTTATTTTTTTTTAAACGAATAAGTAAAATAAACCTTTAGCAGAATTTTTAATTTCAGTACGCAACATAAAAGAAAAAAACGAATATTTGGAAGGAAAAAAGAATAAGAAAAAAAGAAAGAAGAAAAAGAAAATGAATAAGAAGAGTTATGATTTAATGCAGTGAAAATGAATTTATTAAATTTAAAAAGAGAAATGGATGGTCCTAGAAAATGTCGACGTCCTTTTTTTGAAGCTTGGTGTGGAAGTATACGAAACTTTTTTGCAGAGATCCGAGACATGGCTTCTCAGGTCAAAAATACGCGAACGAGCTCTCTACTTTAGAGTGGAACATAAATTGACATAGCATTTTTGGTGTTACCACCGAGGGTTTATAAGAATCCCATCATTTGATAAAACTCTTGGCTAAAGCATTTGAAATTTTGGGTCTATTGCCGTCTTTTGAGGTGTTTACGCCTTGGAAAACGGAGTACCATATACACTAAAGACTATGGAGGTTTTTTAGGACTTTACGTAATGATTCCGGCTTTACCCAGCTGTCTGGAGATTTACAAATTATCGGATATACCCTGCATGGGACAGGCGAATGCAGGGGGGGGGGGGGGGGGGGGGGGGGGGGGGGGGGGGGGGGGGGGGGGGGGGGGAAAGAAGAAGGGGGGGGGGGGGGGGGGGGGGGCGCACCTAAACCAACGTTTTTAAAATTGAACTCTCCCCAAATATGCCCTCCTGGAAACCATAGGGTTTGATTGTCTTGCAGCAGTGTGGAGTGCGAAATACGAAGTGATGCTTGTTCGAATGAATGACACATTTACAGCTAGATGAATCACGATGCGACAGTGCCAATAAATTATGTAGACGGTCGAAGCCCTTAATGGTTGCAGACAGAAATCCGAAAGTTTCCAGCTTACCTCAGGACTTGAGCCTTTTCCAACTGAAGATTTAACGCGACAAAGTTATTAAGTCTATAGCCAAACTCAGTTAGATCATTTAGAAATTACACATACACCAACGTAGACGAAATCTATTTAATTTACAGATACATAACAATTACTATGGTTAGGGAATGCAGCCTACAACCTGTAAATACTTTTACACCTTACGTAGATGAGGGACGCGCACGAACTGAGAATGAATAATAATTATTTTCTATTAATGATTTGTATTCAGACTGTTGTCCTCGTCCTTTGTTGTGTATGATTGGGTTGGTTTAAAAAAGATAGACGAATCAAATTCACAAACAAAGAGATCAGTCTCTATTGTATATTTAAAATTAATAACTTTGTTCTTCTTTAAGAAATACTTACATCTGTTAAAGTATTTTAAATGCTAATTTAAATCTGAATCTTTTATGAAATAGCAGAGGTGATCACTACTAGAATAGGCTGCAGTCCTAATTGTGATCATCCTCCACACTTCTATCATGTTTTTTTTGTTGTAAAAATGTGTGAAAATAAACCTTTCTTCTGTTATAAACACAACGTTCCGACACAAACATTGTGTTTTAAGTTTATACTATACACAATAAAAATGAGGACAACAGTCTGAAATATCAAATTATTCATATCAAATTCATCATATAAGTTAAAACATAACATAAGTATAAAACTTGTCTTTGAATGGATATTATTTATTTTTAAAAAATGAAGAAATGAAAGACAAAAGTAGACAAGTAAGCTCACAAACTTGCTAGACTTTTTGCAAAAAGAGTTTAACCTTGTTTTTCATCTCACTGCTTACTGAAGAAAAAACATACTTATTTTTTATCGCGCTCATTTAAAAACAATCTAGCAACTGTTATTTGATTTAAATAACTCCTTTTCGTTTACTAATGGGTTCCCATAATTTTATTCTCCCTCCAAAAAGTGAAACGTATAACAGCACAATTTTTGAATTCAAATAATATTTATAAAAAAAAACAAATGCCAACTATTATTTTGATTAATAACTCTTTTCGTTTCACTAATGGGTTCCATATTTTATTCCTCTCCAAAAAGTGAAACGTATGGTGCAAATTTTTGAATCCACATAAATAGTTTTTAAAAAAAGTCTATTTTATGTTTACGATGACAACACGATAAATCAAGTACAACAGAAAATCACAAATGTATGTTTGAATACTTATGTTGATTCAATATTTAATAAACAAGTTTTAACATTTTAAAAACTTTGGTACAACAATTTCAAAATGACTTTTAAAACTGTCAGCAGTTCTTTTATTTCTACGGAGGAAGGAAGAAAGAATACTATTTTCTCCTATGGAGAAAAATTTTTAATTTTTTAAATGTATTTGATAGTTTTTTTCCTATTTTTAAAATACATTGAATGTTTATGAACTTTTTTGTTTTTATTGTTTTTTATTTATTACTAATGTCATTCTTAAAAAACAAACACTTTTTATTTTATTTGCAAATTACTTTGATGATTGATCATTGCACAGCAACTATCACCAAATTAAGAGCGGAGGTTTATAAATAATTTACTGGTTTTCTTAGAATGATTTTTTTAAATCGAAATTTTTAATTTGAAGTTTTTTCTTTTTTTATTTAATTTTTGCTTGATAAGAAAATTGTGTTTTGTTTTTTTGTTGTTTTTGTTTCATTTTAAAAAGATTTTTGTCAAAAAAAAAAGAAAATATATATATAAACGAAAAGTTAGATTAAGATTTAACTTATAAATGTAATATTCTAACATTTTTAGCAGAATCTTGTAATTCATGGTTCTTTTTTTAAAATCCTGTATAGAAACTTATAAAAATTTCTGATACATTTATGCCAGACTCTTAATCTTTATAGTAAAAAATTAAAATCGTTTTTTTAACGTTCATTTTTTTTTTTCAGATTTCATAAGATAAAAAGTGTGTATTTGTGTGTGTGTGGGGGGGGGACCTCGTATAAAACACTTCCCCCATTTTAGGAAAACCTACTTTTAACATAATTTCATCACATTTATTACCGAAATCCTAAATTATCGAATTTTGTGAATTTTGTCAGCTTAGTTGATTTTTCATAGAAATTCTAAAAAAAAACCGTAGTCATAACTTGTTTTTGGCTCGTTAAATTCAATTGATTTAATGGTGCAAAAATGTAAACCATCTGTTTTGTTCATAATTTTTCATGGTAAAAAAAGAACAATTTCTCGTAAATCCCTACGATAAAATAACTGAACCCGTCATTTTTGTCCGTGTTTTGCAATAAATGTTTTATTTTTCTTGCAATCCGTTATATTTTTCCTTTATTTGTTAAAGAATAAAGAAAATATATTTAGGTATTGTAAAATACGCGGTTGCAGGAAAAATAAACATTTATTGCAAACACGGACTAAAATGAGAGTCAGTTTATTTATGGTAGGAATTTACGAGGAAATTGTTCTTTTTGCCATTTTCATTATTTCAGTAAACTGAAAAGATTTTAATTATCAGCGTTTTTATTTTATATTATTTTTTTTTTTATGTTTCTTCTTTTGAATACTCCAAAAATTTTGAACATATATTAACTTTATGCAAGTTTCATTGTGGTTAAAATATAGGGGTGTNCTTATATATATATATATATAATATATATATATATATATATATATATGATATAGTATATATATATATAAGGACATTTTTATGTATGTATGTATAATAAAAATACAATATATATATACATACATACATAAAAATGATCCTTATATATATATTATAATATATATATATATTATATATATACATCATACATTAAAATGATCCTTGTAATATATATATATATATATACATACATACATTAAAATGATCCTTGTATATATATATATATATAATATATTATATATACATTAATGATCCTTGTATATATATATATATATATATATATAATATATATACATTAAAATGATCCTTGTATATATATATATTTATATAGCAATTAAAATGATCTTGTTATATATATATATATATATATATACATACATTAAAATGATCCTTATATATAATATAATATTATATATACACATTAAAATGATCCTTGTATATATATATTAATTATATATATATATATATATATACCACATAAAATGATCCTTGTATATTATATATATTAATATATATATATATAATTAAAATGACCTTGTATATATATAATATATATATATATATACTTAAATGATCCTTGTATAATATATATATAGTATATATATATAATATATATACAATTAAAATGATCTTGTAATATATAATATATATATATAATATATATATATTATATTATTACACACCACACATACAAAGGATCATTTAATAAATAAGGTGAAATATTGCCCAAGGAGTTGAAAATAGGAAGCACTGTTTATTAATAGGAATGCATTGGAAATGGTTTTACTATAGGAATGCATTGGAATGGTTTTACTATTAGGAATGCATTGGAAAATGGTTTTAACTATAAAAATGCATTGGAAATGGTTTTACTATAGGAATGCATTGGAACTGGTTTTACTAATAATGCATTGCAATCAAATGGTTTTACTATAGAATGCATTGGTTTACTATAAGAATGCATTGGAAATGGTTTTACTATAAATGCATTGGAATGGTTTTACTATAAGATGCATTGGAAATGATTTTACTATAAGAATGCATTGGAAATGATTTATATAAGAATGCAATTGGAATGGTTTTTACTATAAGAATGCATTGGAAATGGTTTTACTATAAAATGCATGGAAATGGTTTTACTATAGAATGCATTTATGGGTGTCATTCATAGATAGGTGAATAAAGAGTTGGCAATAGGAAGTACTGTATCAACTAAATCATACTTCTCCATACACATCACACATTATTATTTTTTCTTGGGAGAGGTCTTTTGGAAAATATCTTTTTCATTCATTTTTTCTATTCATTAATTCATTTTTACATTAATTCTTAACTATATATATATACATATATATATATTAAACACCAAAATTTGAAGCAGGCTATTAGAAAGGGTAATTTTCAGCCCAGCAACATTCAAAGTGGAGAAGTTCCAACATGTAGTTTATGTGGAACGGTATGTCTCCCCAGGACTGGCCTGGTGAGTCATCTGAGAAAACACAAGGATACAGTGTCAAGTGCTACTAGTACCTAACTATGATGATGATTAAAAAAAAACAAAAAAAAACAGAAAATGGTCTTACTCAAACCAGAGTTGACAGTCACACACACACTATAAAAGGAATATTTGACGTCATATTTCAAAACCGTCTACCTTTCAGCATCCCTTCTTCAAACTTAAAACAGATTGATAAACAAGGACTAATCACAGTTTTTCTTGTTATTCTGTGATAAAATTTTTTTAAACTTTTCCTTATATCACAATGCCATAGAGATTACTTAAACAGATTGAAACACTGCAGTGTCGGCTAATAAACTTACAACTCATTTTAATTTAACCTGTGTTTTTTCAAAATTTTTTTACACTACATACCGTCGGATTTTCCATCTCTTCACCACCATATATATATACTATTTATATATATATATATATATTATTCATACACGTTTTGTAAGGAATAAAATGTTTTTCTTTTTTAAATTGTTAGAGCATGATATTACTGCATTTTTGTTGATGTGTGATTTTTACACACTAATTTACACACATGCCCTAATGCTACACAAAGAAAAAAATGAGAGAAACAAGATAAACGGGTGCCATCCTTACCCGTTAATTCATTGACACACACAGCGGCTACTGGGGCTGCATGAACCCTCAGCTGTCGCACTAGGTTCAAATCCCAGATGATACATGACTATCTCGGAACCACTGACTAATGACATTATATGCAGGAGAGGCAGCCAAACAGGTGACTGCTCGTTGTGGCCGTAGAGTGGACACTTCAAGACCACTTCGTTCTCTTTGGGTTTGTATTCCCAAACACTGACTACCTGAACGAAAAGAAAGGTAAGATGTGAGATAAAAAAGAAAAGAAAAGAAACATAATTTTGGGACAAAGATCAAGAGTATGGATTTGCTCAACCCCTTCCCCATGAGTAGGATGTAACACAAGGTCAATTTTTAAGTGAATTACAGCTGATTTGGTTATTCTCCTACACCAGTTGGTAATATCAAGCAAAGAGCCCAGTCTGCCCTACTATTTACCGCGTAGCTTGGGGGAGACCCTCCTAGATAGTTACTGTATCAAAGTTAAAGCCCAAATCTGCCCTACTAATTTACCCGTAGCTAGGGGGAGACCTCCTCAGATAGGTTACTGTATCAAAAGTTAAAAAGCCCAGTCTGCCCTACTATTTACCCGTAGCTAGGGGAGACCTCCTAGATAGGTTTACTGTTCAAAGTTAAAAAGCCCAGTCTCCCTCTATTATACCATCAAGCTAGGGGGAGACCCCTCCTAGATAGGTTACTGTATCACAGTTAAAGCCCAGTCTGCCCTACTATTTACCCGTAGCTAGGGGAAGACCTCCTCATAGATAGGTTACTGTTCAAAGTAAAAAAGCCCAGTCTGCCCTACTATTTACCTGAGCTAGAGGGAGACCCCTCCTAGATAGGTTACTGTATCAATGTATCACAGTTAAAAGCCCAGTCTGCCCTACTATTTACCCGTAGCTTGGGGGAGACCTCTCCCTAGATAGGTTACTGTATCAAAATTAAAAAGCCAGTCTGCCCTACTATTTACCGTGCTGGGGAGACCCCTCCTAGATAGGTTACTGTATCAAAGTTAAAAGCCCAGTCTGCCTACTATTTACCCGTAGCTAGGGGAAGACCTCCTCATAGATAGGTTACTGTATCAAAGTTAAAAAGCCCAGTCTGCCCTACTATTTACCCGTAGCTTGGGGGAGACCCCCTCCTAGATAGGTTACTGTATCAAAGTTAAAAAGCCAGTCTGCCCTACTATTTACCCGTAGCTAGGGGAAGACCTCCTCATAGATAGGTTACTGTATCAAGTTAAAAAGCCAGTCTGCCCTACTATTACCCGTAGCTTGGGGGGAGACCCCCTCCTAGATAGGTTACTGTATCAAAGTTAAAAAAGCCCAGTCTGCCCTACTATTTACCCGTAGCTAGGGAAGACCTCCTCATAGATAGGTTACTGTATCAAAGTTAAAAAGCCCAGTCTGCCCTACTATTTACCTGTAGCTAGAGGGAGACCTCCCTCCTAGATAGGTTACTGTATCAATGTATCACAGTTAAAAAGCCCAGTCTGTCCTACTATTTACCCGTAGCTTGGGGGAGACCTCCTCCTAGATAGGTTACTGTATCAAAATTAAAAAGCCCAGTCTGCCCTACTATTTACCCGTAGCTAGGGGGAAACCTTAAGAAATATTTACATTTTGAGGAATGTACATTTTTGTGTCTTTATTTATATAAATAATCGTATACATTTGCAGAATAAAACAAGATTCCTTTATTTATAAATACATGAGTGTAAATATTTACTAAAATTTTTGATTTTGTCTGATACACACAGAAAAGTGAGGGGATAGGAATGATAATCTTAGTGTAGAAGCGTAAGAAAATATATATGTAATGATATATCTTTATTTTTCACCATAACTATATATATATATATATATATATATATATGCACACACACACATATATAAATACATATATATGTGTGCTAATGAATATGATATTTTTTGTATCTATACATCTGTCTGTGTGAGATTGCATATGCATACAGACTCACATATAATCAACAAAAATAAAATGACTGGCTTTATGGCTGAAGTAGTTGCAATTTTCTCATTGCTACCAGGAAGTAAAAGCGAGGATTTTTATGCCAACTTTCAAAGTAAATTATCCATGTCACTTATACTAGATGACATGTAAACTCATTGGGGGGTCTCATGTAACATGGTCCAGGAATTGAACTCGGTTGTCTGAGTCCATTTCCTATGTCAACATCTGTTACACCAGTCGTTACAATAAAGTCGTTACAATAAAGTCGTTACAATAAATAAGTTGTTACAATAAAGGGTAAATTTCAATTTTTAGATTTGATTTCCCGCCAACCATAGAGCTCTTGTAGCTCAAATAATAGAGCAGCCAGAAAAATGAACATCTTGAATTATGTAATCTTTATTCCTTCCTCCATGTTGATAATTTTTTCCGCACTGTAAAAAAAAAAGTAAAGTCGACGGGGCGGCCTAAAGTCGGTATCAGCAAGTCAGCGAGGGAGTCTATTCCCTTTTCAATAGCGCTAGACCAAGGAGATTGTTTTAGCATCTGAGGAGGAGCATCACACCTACCATCAGCTCCTTACTTTACCACACAGATCCCTGTGCTACTCATACGCTGAGTTGGCGAGGACCGGTATCGAACTAGGAACCTTGTGGTTTCTAGCCGAACGCTCTACCGACTGAGCTAACCCGCCCCCTAGTGTAGGGGTTATTCATACAGATATACATATATATTTGAGAATAATTATCTAACCCTTTATCTACCAGAGTGCCCCAAACCACCTGAGATCATCAGCTCTTAGAAAATGGTTTAAACAAAAACAAATGACATTAAATGGTAAAATTATACCTTATATTTTTTTTAGTAATAATGACAGATATACCTGATTTGTCTGCACTCTTTTCTATCAGCCATAATGGTGTACCAGTGATATTTTAATGATAATAATAATACTGTAGACTGCTGTGTATAATGAGCACTCCTAATTTCAGAGGAAAATGGTTTAGAGTTAAAAAAGTGAAATTAATTAAATGAATACATTTCTATTCAGTTGCAAAGGACCAGTGATACAATACTAACTGGTCAACCATTTCAACACGTTCAGTGATGCTGATAGCTTTTTGATTTAGTGCATCCTGGGATGTGCATATTTGCTTTGAATGAGTCCCCTGGAAAATTTATGGGTCCCAACTAAAGCCGTCTAATACCTATCTTGTAATCTATCCTGTGTAATTTGTTTCTAAGAAACTATTGAAATGTATTTACAGTTAGCTTGAAACGGCGAGGGAAGAAAAAAGAAACACATTGGGATGCATGGATATGATTTTACTGTCCTTTTAGATTTTTGTGCGTCAGGGACGCAGGACACACACCTATCAGCATCTCTGCACATTATTGTGGATGGCATTGGTAGATAAAAGGGTTAATATAAAAATCTGAAAATCTCCAGTTCTTGAAATGGTTTCTTAATACTTTTTTTTAAATATAGAAATAAATAAAAGTAAAATGGGGAGGTACTTACTGTACTTGTACCACCAGTTACAAAAATTTTGGAGTTGGGACATGCAGCACACAGTATTTCTCCATTTCCTAAGCATTCAAATACATTTGTAGCCTGAAATAAAGAAACATAAAACAATAACAAATTACATTAAATGATAAAATTATAACTTATATTCTATTCTTTTAGTAATAATGACAGTAATTCTTGATTTGTCTGCACTCTTTTCTAACAGCCATAATGGCGTACCAGTCATATCTATTAATAATGGAGATTCACTTAAATGGAGATTCAAATAAACAATAACAAATGACATTAAATGATAAAATTATAACTTATATTCTATTCTTTTAGTAATAATGACAGTAATTCTTGATTTGTCTGCACTCTTTTCTAACAGCCATAATGGTGTACCAGTCATATCTATTAATAATGGAGATTCACTTAAATGGAGATTCAAATAAACAATAACAAATGACATTAAATGATAAAATTATAACTTATATTCTATTCTTTTAGTAATAATGACAGTAATTCTTGATTTGTCTCCACTCTTTTCTAACAGCCATAATGGCATACCAGTCATATCTATTAATAATGGAGATTCACTTGCGGTTTTTGTCTGTAACAAAAAAACTACGTCACTGCTTACGTCACATTACCCAAAATCGTCATAACATAGAATAAATACACTCAAAATTTGAACATGCAACAGTCCTCATTGTTTTTTAAAACAAGTTTTAATAAATACATGACTGGTATTATATATCTATATATAGTTTGCTTTATTTTAATACATATTTAAAGTTTACATTTCAAATTGTTTCATTTTTTAATCCTGTGCAATATGTTTCAAAAATCTATTTTTACATCACCCGAGGTCGTTTTTTATTTTGCTAGTTCTAATAATAATCAAAAACTAGCAGGACCTGTGGATATACCACAATATGATAATTTAATTATTACAACTTTTGATACGTTTACTTAAGAGCTATTGCGAAATATTTCAATATATAAAAAGTATGATAATCTTGATTTAACACTCATTCTTTTCTTTTCCTTTTTTCATCTTTTCATTATGTTCAATTTAAACAGGTTAGCATTATTGCTTCTGTGCACCCTCTTTAATATGTTTACTTAAGAGCTATTGCAAAATAGTTCAATATATAAAAAGTATGATAATCTCGATTTAACACTCTTTTCTTTTCTTTCTATCTTTTCATTATGTTTGATTGAAACAGATTACCGTCATTGCTTCCGTGCGCTCACCCCCTCTCTTTTTCTTTTCCCTACTCTATCATTTATTAAAACTGAAGGTTGCATATTTTTGTTAGTATCACTAATGTGTGATTTGAACTTACTTTGTCAGACTCATAGTTGCCCATTCTGATGGTCAAATCAGAGAAACCCCAGGCAAGATATTTATTGTAGTTTGGAGGAATAAGCACTTTGTTCTGCTCCACGGCCAAAACATATTTGTCATTATGGATGATCTGACCGACCATGCTCTTTAATTCTGGTAAAGAAAAGAAAAAGGAATTAAAAATTATTAAATTTATTAGATAAAAACGTAGATAAGCAATGAAGATTCAAAGGGATAAGGGAGAGAATGAGAGGATACAGGCAAAAAGTGAAAGATGAGTGAAAAAGGTCCATCTAGTTTAAATATAACATGAGAAAGTACCAGATTCAAAAGGATAAGGAAGAGAAGGAGAAGATACAGGCAAAGGGTGAGAGAAAATTAAAAAGGTCCTGCTGGTTTAGATATAACATGGGTAGGTAACAGATTGGAATGGATAAGGGAGACAACGAGAAGATACAGGCACAGAGTGAGAGAAGACAGGAAAGTTCCATCTAATTTATATATAACAGATTGGAAGGGATAAGGGAGGGAATAGGAAGATACAGACAAAGGAAAAAAGAAGAATGGAAATATTCAACTAATTTAGATATAACATTGTCAAGCAACAGATTGGAAGGGATAAGGAAGAGAAGGGGAAGATACAGGTAAAGGGTAAAAGAAAAGGGAAAGGTGCATTTAACTTATATATAACATGGATAGACAATAGATTCAAAAGGATAAGGAAAAGAAAGAGAAGATACAGTAAAAGTATGAGAAAAAGAGAGGATACAGGCAAAGGATGAGACAAGAATGGAATGGTTCAGCTAGTTTAGATATAACAATGGCTATAACATAGATTGGAAGGGATAAGGAAGAAAATGAGAAGATACAGGCAAACAGTGAGAGAATAGTTGAAAGGTCCATCTTGTTTAGATATAACATAGGAAGGCTATAGATTGAAAGGGATAAGGGAGAGAATGAGAAGATACAGGCAAAAGGGGAAAGAAAGGTCCATCTAGTTTAGATATAACATAGGAAGGCTATAGATTGAAAGGGATAAGGGAGAGAATGAGAAGATACAGGTAAAAGGGGAAAAAAGGGGTAGAAAGGTCCATCTAGGCTATAACATAGATTGGAAGGGAGAAAATGAGAAGATACAGGCAAACAGTGAGAGAATAGTTGAAAGGTCCATCTTGTTTAGATATACATAGGAAGGCTATAGATTGAAAAGGGATAAGGGAGAGAATGAGAAGATACAGGCAAAAGGGGAAAGAAATGGTAGAAAGGTCCATCTAGTTAAGATATAACATAGGAAGGCTATAGATTGAAAGGGATAAGGAGAGAATGAGAAGATACAGGCAAAAGGGGAAAGAAATGGTAGAAAGGTCCATCTAGTTAAGATATAACATAGGAAGGCTATAGATTGAAAGGGATAAGGGAGAGAATGAGAAGATACAGGCAAAAGGGGAAAGAAAGGGTAGAAAGGTCCATCTAGTTAAGATATATCATAGGAAGGCTATAGATTGAAAGGGATAAGGGAGAGAATGAGAAGATACAGGCAAAAGGGGAAAGAAAGGGTAGAAAGGTCCATCTAGTTAAGATATATCATAGGAAGGCTATAGATTGAAAGGGATAAGGGAGAGAATGAGAAGATACAGGCAAGGGGTAAGAGAAGAGCGGAAAGTTCAAGCTGGTTTAGATATAACATGAACAGGCAATAGATTCAAAAGGATAAGGAAGAAAATGAGAAGATACGGGCAAAGTATGAGAGAAAGAGAAGATACAGGCAAAGGATGAGACAAGAATGGAATGGTCCATCTAGTTCAGATATAACATGGGGAGGCAACAGATTGGATAGGATAAGGGAAAGAATGAGAAGATACAGGTAAAAGGAGAGAGAAAAGCAGAAAGGCCAATCTAGTTTAAATATAACATGGGCAGTTAATAGATTGGAATGGATAAGGGAGAGAAAGAGATGATACAGGCAAAGAACAGAGACATAAAATAATCAATAATCTTAGTTGTTAACATAGAATTTCCACAAGTCAAATTCAAAACAATAAAGTCAGTGCTTAGTACGAACCTTTGAACGGCTGCATAGTAGGTTTGAGATTGTCCACATTGTGGAAGAAGAGTTTATCGGCAGCGCCACTTGAAGTTGCAGACATTGGAATTGGATCAAGGTTTCGAATGTTTAATCTTTTTTGAGGATGAGGTTTTTTAAACAGCTAGAAAAGAAAAATACAAACATTGAAACAACTAGAAAGGTCAAGAAAATTAGTTTACAAAGGTCATATTCTTAAAAGTCATCTCTCTAATAAAAGTTTATTTCAGTTAGCATTGTCTGGGATTCTGAGATTTTCTATATATATATTTCTTATTATAATGGAGATTGTGTGTTTTTCTGTCTGTAACCGAAACTATATTACTAATCGAGTCACAATTAACATAGTTATTTACATAACATTCTTCTTGATTTTATTTATATTTAAACCTCAGTTATTAATAAAATTGCATTAACTTTTTATTAGTGTTGTCCATATCCACATACTAATAACATGCTATTGTATTTATATATACAAAAAATAGCGGTTTGCAGTGTGAACGGGAAGGCTAATTTGCATATTGATATTAAAAATGTGATTTTATTAAATGTGTGCTTAGTATTATTGATTTCTAATTGTTTGGTTTTATTTTAATGAATATAAGCAAAAATCTCTCCAATGAATCTTAAATGAAATCCATTAACAAGAAAAAATAAGTGTAATTTTATTCTTTATTTCCTAATTTAACTAAATAGTTAAATAAGTAAAATTCAGCAATGAAAGACGGCAGTGATGGAAGAGTAAGTTTCATTTCTATTTTTCTATTATAACTCTGTTTCAAATCTTTTTATCTGCATTCTTATTAGACTTTCTAATTTAATACGATATTTCATTACATTAAATCTTAAATACTTGCACCCGGAGGGTGCATATTTTTGCTAGTACCTATAAAAAAATAAATAAAAAAAATTATTTTCTGAAAAAATCCGTTGCAGGCCTACCATGAACGGGTTAAAACTCATCCTGTTTCAAAAAGAGAATTTGTCTATTGTTGAATTTGAAATATGTCTTCTTTTTTCTAAAACTGTTACACTAAGATATACATGATTGTCGCTGACCGAGAAACGTGTGGCGGATGTGCTTATATTTGAAACTACCGCATAACTTTTTTGGAACATCAATGTTTTCGTTTTGAATTCAAATTATTTTCAGCTCCTCTCTCGATGTTTCATGCATTAGTGTACTTCTATCGAAGGTTAGGTTAACATGACAATGCTAATTACGAGCTAAGAGGAGACAAGACCAGAACACGTGTTGATAGTTTCACAACTTTTATCCAACTCCCTGTGACCCCCAAGTCACAGCTACGAAACAACGGGCATAACCCTTTATTTCGTTCTTATCAGTAAGCAATTACTGATTATAACACTCGATGAGTCCGGAGTATAAACAAGCTCTGATGATGATTTTTATAAATCGAAATATTGTTCAATATTAGCTATGAATATGATATAAAATATTTTCACTTTAACAGCACATTGTGTTGTTTTCGTATCCTTTTATTTATACATATTTACCTATATATGAAGAGTAACAGATTGGGTAAAGATCATGTGTCCAATTGGACACATGGCACAATCAATATAGGTGTTGAGTTTATCTATCTATACATATATAAAGGGCAGTTGTGTATATGTGTATGTCTGGAGGAAACTTTGAAAATAAAACAATTAACAACAAAATAAATATATATATATTCAGTCACAATCACCAGGGCTTGGTTTTTGATAAAATGATATAAAGGGTAGTTGTGTATATGTGTATGTGTATGTCTGGAGGAAACTTTGAAAATAAAACAATTAATGACAAAGTAAATATATATATATATATATACATTCACTATCACCAGGGCTTGGTTTTAGAGCAAAAATAATGAAGATTTTATTTATATTTGCGAAGATATTTAAAAATTGAAATTTGTATAGTAACAGAAGGTAATTAAAATATGATATTGATTTATTGAATTAATCTGGCTTTGCTACAGACTTATCTTGAGAGGTGAAATTAACAGTTCGTTGGTGAAGTAGCGCTAGAAAGGGATTTCTACTCGCCGTCGTTTGGAGTGCAGTTGAGACGTCTCTCCAGGTGAAAGTTCTTAGGATAAGTAAAAGGGGAGTGCTTTTGAGACGTGTCCGTCCTGGTCGGTTCTCGTCCGATAAGTGATGGGGTTTGGTTTTGCCGCCAACATCGTATGTTGGCGATTCGCTCCCTAGCAGCAGGGGAAGATAATTCTACTATCGATTTTCCGATAAACAGTCTATCCCCGTGGATTGAATAAAGGGTTCGTTCAAAGTTCCATGAAGGCTACTGAGTTTGACAAGAAGGTTTCAGAGTTTGAGAAGGTTACTGAGCCCAAGAAACACCTGAAGAAGGCCGTAGGGCACATTGACCAAAATGTTGTGTATATAACAATGAAGATGGGGACAATAGTCTGAATAATCCAAATGATAAAAATAACTTTTGTCAAGAGCAGATGCGCTCTAGGGGAGCTAACGGCAGTCCACACTGATAGTAGTAAGATTGGGGGTACTTACCACTCACACAAATCCCCAAATGGGTTAGATGGGACTCCTTAGCCTTGGTTGGCAACCCATCTAGGACAAGGAAAAGTCTTGTTATAAAACCACCACTGCCTTGCAGCTTTACCTAATCCCAAGAAAAGGTTAGGGGAGCTGGAGTCCTTAAAGTGGTATGATGCTGAACTTCATCACTACCCTGCAACTCCTGCGACACTATCGTTGCCAAACTACATTAGTCCTTACCTTTCCTTTGGACCATAGTGACTGTGTGGAGAGGGGGGATTTGCTGCTTGGCCAACAGTTCATCATCGAATTGTTGTATACTCTCTTTACTTCTATTATTCTTCTGCTCATCTTTGGTATCTTACGTTCTTCTTCTAGCGTCTGGACTTCGTCTTGGGGACTTCGTGTCTGGTCTTCCATTGGGGATTTCTCTTTATCAGAAGCCCTGTGTCATTGGTAGTTTTTAGATAATAACCCAAGACTTCGATTTGCTTTAGATCATATTTTATTCTGAAATCCCCACCAGACTAACTGTGCTGATTGAGTACGGCAGTGCACTTAACACGACTTACCACCTTCATGGTTTGGCCGATACTGAACTAAAACTCTCTTTCTAATCTAAACCAGAAGAGGGTCTTCTCCACTGATTCTCATGGTATCCCCCAGAAGGAGGATCAGACTGAGGTCAAGCCGAGTCACTCAATCCTTCAAGGCCGCCGGCTGCAAATTATAACAGCCATTTTGGTTTCTACACTAATGGTACATAAGTGTTAGGAATCTAATAATTATGTAACAGAATAACAACCTGCCCAGGCTACAGAGTCCCACAATTAAACATAGTTCCACCCCACCTTTACCCAGGTGATGCCGAATAGCCTCTTCTAGTACCTAGTAAAAGAGTTTGACATGGATGAGAAAGGTATGAGGGTGGGGGAAAGAGATGAAAAATGTCCAACCTGCTTTGGAATCTGTCCAAAATTATTGATGAAGCCAATCGTAGCGTTTTTCTTGAGAGGGTCATCGATGCTGTAGATGTCTACATTTCCCTCGTAGAACAAATAGTGGAACACATTAGTAGCGTCCACGGCTGGGGGCCCACGTTGTTTGTATCCGAATATCAAGTCAATCCATTCGTGAAGGTGACTGCTCACATAATCACATTCAAGGGCCTGCGGAGAGAGAGAGAGAGAAATGAATAAAAAGGTATTTATTTGGGATTTTGATTTTAAATTTAAATTGAAACGAAGGACATGTATCAAAAAATGAGATCCAATATATATATATATATATATATATATATATATATATATGTGTGTGTGTGTGTGTATTTGGGCAGCATTCTTTCATTTAGTAGAATATCGGGTTTGAGGAAGAAATGAGCTTTGCACGATATATTAGGTTTTTTATACCTTTCAGGGCACTCGCTATTAAAATTTAAAGTAGTTGAGTTAACAGTTACAGGTTTTATATATATATATATATATATATAAAGTGTTGTTATAGGTCCAACAGGAGAAAATTAGATATTTCATAAAGAAATGGATTATGTTTTTTTTTGTCGCAAATGTAAAATGATAATTATTATTTTACATTTGCAACACGTGTTTCAGATCTTCAGAAGATATCAGAAAATCTGAAACACGTCACAAATGTAAAATAATAATAAAAATTTAAAAAAACAAAACATAATCCATTTTGTGGACCTTTTTTTTTATAAAACACACACATATATATATACTTGCTAATTATACACGCACACACCTATATACACTCATTACACACACACTATATACACTCATTACACACACACCTATATACACTCATTACACACACACACACACACACACACATTACACACACACACACACACATACATTACACACACACCACACACACACACAACACACATATATATATATATATATACACTCATTACACACACACACACACTTATATACTTATTACACACAGACACACATATATATACACTCATTACACATACACAAACATATATATATACTCATTACATATATACATCTAAAAATTTTAAAACAGATTGAATGACAAGGATTACCACTCGCTTTTCTCGTTATTCTGTGATAAATAATTTCTTATCTTATGCCCTGTAGATGATCTAATTAATAGATCGAAACACTGCAGTGTCGGCCCATAAACTCACCACTTAACCCATTTAAACCTGTGCTTTTTCATTTTTCTTAATATATACATATATATATATATATATATGCTCATTACACAGACACACATACACTCATTATATATATATATATATATATATATATGACAAATACACTTGTTATATTTTTCATTGGTTATCCAAAGAAGAAAAGAAATTACTTACCTCTCTGTGAACTCTGATGAATTCACGTGCGTCTTGTTTCGACCAAGTAGGCAGAATAACATTGCCTAACATCACGCCATTTTGTTTACTGCCTGCAAAAAAGTTACAACAGAAACGGGTTTTATTTATTGCATCTCAACCAAACAGAAAGAAAAACTACACTTTATTACAAAAATGATAGGCTAAGCCTATTCATTAGGAAACAATTGGAACTTATCAGGATCAAATTTGTATACTGTTAATTTTAAATCTAACTACAATACATCACAAAAATGATAGGCTATGCCTATTTATTATGAGACAATTAGTACTGACCAAGATCATTATTACAAAAATGATAGGCTATGCCTATTCATCACATAACAACCTTTGTAAAATTGAGAGAGAGAAATAGAGGGGGAGGGGGAGTAAAAATAATTATGGAAAATGTCCCTAACTAATTGTTAATTTTCAATCTTTACACTATATTACAAAAATGATGGGCCATGCCTATTCATTATAAAACAACTGATACTTACCAAGATCAAAATTGTTAGCATTTACCAAAAAGTCTGGCAAATAAAAGAATTCTGGAATTAGTTCCTTCACATCAGCCATGTTGTGTTTGGATGCTGATAGCCAACATTCTTTGACACTGTGGAACATGCGGTCGGCAAGATCGAAATGTCCACCCTAGAATGAAATGAAAAAAAAAAAAAAAAAAAAAGAAGAAATTTAAAAAAATGATTTCATTTTCCAAAAAATTTATTCAAAATTGTCTCCTGAATATTCAGCTCATATATTCCAGTGGGATTTTTATTGGTCAAAGCACCTCTAAAATTACTCCTTCCTGTGTTTTTATTCTACTGGCAATTATACTATTTGTAATAAAAGTAAAGTCGACAGGGCGGCCTAAAGTCAGCGAGGGAGTCTATCCCCTTTTCAATAGCGCTAGACCAGGAGATTGTTTTTTAGCATCTGAGGTGGAGCACCACACCTACCATCAGCTACTTACTTTACCACACAGATCCCTGTGCTACTCATAACGCTGAGTTGGCGAGGACCGGTATTGAACTAAGAACCTTGTGGTTTCTAGCCGAACGCTCTACCGACTGAGTTAACCTGGCCACTAGTGTAGGGGTTATTCATACAGATATACATATATATTTGAGAATAATTATCTAACCCTTTATCTACCAGAGTGCCCCAAACCACCCGAGATTGTCAGCTTTTAGAAAATGGTTTAAACAAAAACAAATGACATTAAATGGTAAAATTATACCTTATATTTTTTAGTAATAATGACAGATATACCTGATTTGTCTGCACTCTTTTCTATCAGCCATAATGGTGTACCAGTGATATTTTAATGATAATAATAATACTGTAGACTGCTGTGTATAATGAGCACTCCTAATTTCAGAGGAAAATGGTTTAGAGTTAAAAAAAGAGAAATGAATTAAATGAATACATTTCTATTCAGTTGCAAAGGATATTTTTTTATTAGACATAGTCAGTATAACCAGAGTTGCTGGCATATGTTTTATCATGTTTTACCAAGGTATTTGGGAGATTAGTGCAATTCATTCAAGCTCCTTAGTTGTTAGTAATCAATTTACCAAATAATAAAACTATTTCAGAGGCTAAGTATTTATAGAAGGAAAAAAAATAGAGGGGGGAGGAAATAAATATTTGTTTGTTCTGCTTATGATCAGTCTTTCGATCTCCAGTCTGTTTAAGATTGGTTTGGTTTCTTTGCACAATTATGGGGTTTCAAGTAAATGTTCTTTGTTGAGGGGGGGGGCAAAAAGAAGCGAGTCAAATGCCTTATTTGCAGGCTACAAGACTGTCGTCGTTTACCAGCAGCTGAAGTCGCAACACTCTTACTGCCGTCACCCCACTTCTACTTATACTGCCATTTCCCCTTATCATCCGGTCACATCAGTCAAACCTCGCACCCATGCACAATTCTCGTGCATTCGGATAGATGCGTGTAGGCCCCAAAATCCGGGCACCTGAATTGCACCTCGCGTCTATCCAGAGCCTAAATCTCATTTCTTTGCATTCCGGAGGGCACGGGTTTGACTCCGGCAGGCAAGACACTCTCACTCTTTTTCCAAAAAAGTACGGTGGTACTCGTTCTCCATCACAGTATTATCTGCGTTTCTCGGACTATTGTCCCCATCTTCATTGTTATTTGTACAACATTTCGGACGATATGCCCTCCGGCCTTCTTCAGGTATTTCTTGTCAGACTCGGGAACCTTCTTTTCGAACTCGGGAGCCATTACGGAACTTTGAACCTAACCCTTTATTCAGTCCACAGGGGTATCCTGTTCTCATTCCGCTAACCATAGCTGGGGTAGGATTTGTGTTAATTATTTTTCTATGTTACTGCCTCTGCTCAGGATTGAACCCGGAATCCAGAGATAACTGTCACTTAGAACTGTCTTAACCTAACTACCTTATCCACTAGGTCATGTGTCCAATTGGAGGCAGGTATTTATATCATTATCTGCAAGGATTCTTCCAACCTGTAGTTGTGTCAGTGCTACCGTATGGCTGCACCACTTGCACTCTAAGAAAACATTTAAAGGAAAGAGACTGTTGACTATTTGACTGGAAATTCAAACTACCAATCAAGTCTGTCATGGCCAATGTCTCAGATATAAACTAAATTTAATATTTAACACCTGAAAGAGAGGGGATTGGTTTGTTGGATTTTACAGCATGTCAACCCTTCTGGATTATTTTATGCTGAATACATTTTGTTCTTAATTGTCTGAATTTTTGAGATGAGGCTTGATATGTATAATCTTTATTTTTCAGACTGTTGTCCCTCATCTTTAACTCTTAACAGCCTATTAAGAATTTTCTAAGTCCAGAGCCGCATTCCTATAAGGATTTATTAAAAAAATGACTAAAAATGGCCTTTTCATTTAAAGTTACCTGTTATTTCCCTTAAATCAAAGACTTCTAAATATGTTTAATATTACATTTAAACAAAGGCCAGATCCCATTCCTATAAGGATTTATCAAAAAATGGCTAAAAATGGCCTTTTCATTTAAAGTTACTTGTTATTTCCTTAAATCAAAGACTTCTAAATATGTTTAATATTACATTTAAACAAAGTCCAGAGCCCCATTCCTATAAGGATTTATCAATAAATGGCTAAAAATGGCCTTTTCATTTAAAGTTACTTGTTATTTCCCTTAAATCAAAGACTTCTAAATATGTTTAATATTACATTTAAACAAAGTCCAGAGCCTCATTCCTATAAGGATTTATCAAAAAATGGCTAAAAATGGCCTTTTCATTTAAAGTTACCTGTTATTTCCCTTAAATCAAAGACTTCTAAATATGTTTAATATTACATTTAAACAAAGGCTATCGTTTGGGTCGGATTAGGAAAACAAAACGTGACTTCTGGCCGGGTGGAATGAGGTGGTATAAGACTTTAAGTGAAACTATTTATAATGCTTAGTAAATATTAGGGTACCTTATGTGTTGTAAGAGTTAGCAAGTAAGATTCGCAGACCATTGTTAGTGAGTTCGATTCTCACTGGGTGCCCCATACTTCTGGTCTAAGCTTAGTAAATAACTATAAATGATTTTCAAACTCACCTGTAACTTAAGAAAATGTTGAGTGAAGGGTTCCATGCGTACAAGATAGGAAGCAACAATCATGGCAGATGAATAATGGGTACCATAATGGTATGGTGGTGTTTCCCCTGCAAGTAAACAAATAAAATAAAACAAATTAAGAAAAATAAAGAAAAAAAAATCACTGTAAGCAAAAAACAAAACGGAAAATATCATAAAATGTGTTCTTAATTGTGCTTGTGCATTATTTGAAATTAACTTAATTGTTATTAAGAACACATTTTATGATAGTTTTGTGTGAAAACATACATTTGTATTGATTTGAACAAATTCGTATTTTCAGGGTAGATTTACGGTGAAATGAAAATGGCCAACCAAATCATAAGGCTTCCTCAAAGTGAAACAAACAAGGGGAGGTTACTCTCATTTATGTAACTAATGTTCAGACTACCAGGCCTTCTAGGTTATTGTTAGGGATAATATTAGAAATTGCTATATAAGACAAATTGGTAATCTTGAACTTTAAGTGACTAAATTCCTACCATAAAATTGTACTTGCACATTATTTGAAATGAACTTAATTGTTATTAAGAAGACATTTTATGATATATATTAATATTAATATTGATATTAATATCTAATTCTTAAAAGGACTTAACTCTGAAAGCAATGAGAGTTAAGTCCCTTTGCTCTTTTTCCGTAAAACTTGTAAACTATGGCAGCCATCTTTGATTCAACGTAATTTTCATGGAAAAAACAACACTTTTCAAATCCATTTTAATGCATGTTTTTAACTCCAAAATTTCATAAAAAGTCTTTTTAGTAACAATTAAGTTCATTTCAAATAATGCACAATCACAATTTTATGGAATATAGTCACTGAAAGTACAAGATTACCGATAAATTATGTTTTATTTAGGTCAATAAAATTTAAATTTATTTTGTTAACTGCTACCTTGGATATCTGAACCCTTACATAAGGCCATCTATGTTTTTGTTTGAATAATCAGAGGTTGCTAAATGATTTTTGCTTTATTTTGGTAAATAAAATAAAATTATATAATTATTATTTTGTAACAGTGTTTTACTATAGAAATACAATATAAAAGAGGAAAAAAAGGATTGTCAGTGGTCAGGAATTAATGCAAGCATGACTGAAAGGATAAGGTTATTATAGATATAATTATTATTTTGTAGCAGTGTTTTACTATAGAAATGAAAATGAGGAAGAAAGGGATTGTCAGTGGTCAGGAATTAATGCAAGCATTACTGACAGAATAAGGTTATTATAGACATAATTATTATTTTGAAGCAGTGTTTTACTATAGAAATGCATTGTAAATGAGGCGGAAAGGGATTGTCAGTGGTCAGGAATTAATACAAGCATTACTGACAGAATAGCAGTGTTTTACTATAGAAATGTATTGTAAAAGAAGAAGAAAGGGATTGTCAGTGGTCAGGAATTAATGCAAGTATTACTGATAGAATATAGCTATTTAATTCACAATGACATGCAAGGGAGACTATTTGGATACTTTCAAGTTTATTCATCAACAACTTTAAATGAAATAATTTAATCGTTTAAAATTTTTATAAAACTTCAATTTGATCAAATGCATTCAGTTTCATCTTGAAAGTTTAAAATATTAAGAAAAAAAAAAAGAAAAGGTTATTCAAAATGGTAACAGCAGAGCATGCTTTTATTTTATTTTATTTTTTTCTTACCTTGAGGATCATCCCAGTCATGGTAACGTTTTTTGAACTGCTTCAAGCGATCTGGAGTTTGAGCTCCCATAGGTTTTGATAAATCGCGGAATGAAGCTGGATTGGTCAAGTCCAATTCCTGAAATGTAAAAAACAAACAGTGAGTTTCTTGAAAAAATACAATCATATATATATATATATATATATATATATATAGACACATATAGGCTACAGTCCCAAGCCGATTATCGTTCAATTGTGTCGGATGTAAAAAGTGGCCGAATAAATTGTCCTTTATTATTAAAATGATATCACCCCAAAATTCCAATTTTTTTTCGCGCATAAGTTTATTGCCGCAAGAATTAATAAAATAAGTTTTAAGTGATTAAAATACGTATAGAACGAAAATAGCTCTGAATTCAATTAACCAATGAGATTACAGATTTTATCTGGAATGTAAACATCAGCTGGTGTTCTGTGTTTATGAAATAAAAAAAATGACCCTCAAAACGCCCCCCCAAAAATTCCTAATAATATGCTTTAGTAACTCAAGCAAACAATAATACTGCTTTAGTAACTAAAGTAAACAATTTTTTTTCTTCAGGAAAAATTTCAAAATATAATTTTCAATTAAAGAACTGGCTTTTTAGAAAAATTTTTTAAATTTTTTAATGAACCTAAAAAGCGTATGACTTTAGCCCCCCTACAGAAAATAATTTACCAAAATCAGGGAATTATCGGATTTTAATGAAACTTTCAGTGTTTATTTATCAATGAACGATCTTTATAATGCATTATTTATTTTATTTCAAAACTTTCATTTTTTTCAGGTCACTTAATTTTGACCCCACCTTATGTTGGGGGCGTAAATTGTTTTGGTCATTTTCGATACTAATTACAGTATAAATAAAGAGATAAAAGACCGAACTTATGAATAGAAACAACAAAAATTTACGCGATATGCGAAATACTATTATTTTTTTATTTTTTCTAAAAAGCAAATTCGCTTATTACTCATTTTATTTACGTGACTTGTTGTCACATGATGCGAAATACTATTTTTTTTTTTCTAAAAAGCAAATTCGCTTATTACTTATTTTATTTACGTGACTTGTTGTCACATGATGCGAAATACTATTATTTTTTCTAAAAAGCAAATTCGCTTATTACTCATTTTATTTACGTGATTTGTTGTCACATGATGAGTCCACGTTTTCTTAGAAAATTTTATGCTTTTTGGAAGGTAAATGCACATAAAACATTTTTTGTCGCTAACAACTGTTGCTTCTTCTTCGCTGGAGGTGGCCATTTTTACTTATTCGTATTCCGAACACACGATTCTCATTCGCTTATTCCGTTTTCGGAGCTACTCCATTTTGATTCGTATTTTTTTACAAAGTAGTCCGTTTAAATTTTACTTTTCGCATAATATCAAGATATGCCACCGATTGCAAAAACTTTTTATTAGCCTTTTTTGATTTTTAATTAATAATTACGCTAAAATTATTACCGCTAATTGTAGAGCATCGTAACTCGAAAACTAAGCCCTTTTTGACGCCTGGGACTGTAGCCTAATACACACAGAGCAATGGTGAAAAGGAGAGTAAGGATATTATATACATATATATATAGTCATCCACAGACACGTGTTTCGACTTATAAAGTCTCTTCAGTGTGGCTAGACATTTGTGAGCTACCTACAGCCGGGATTGAAATCCGATCGGTTCAGCATCAGTCAGACACCTTAACCGCTAGGCTATAGTCACGTCGATCCCGAAAATTTATGATAACAAATAATACAAAAATAAGTGAATCCAGTACTCCATAACATCGAGTTCCTTCATTTATTTTTAAATGCTTCATAATAACGCCCAACTTCAACATATAAAAAGATATAAAAATATATACCGAGAGAAGCATACGGAGACCCCTAAAACACAACATATATATATATATATATATATATATATATATGTATGTATGTATATATATATATATATATATATTTATAATAAATATGTGTAATCACAGCATCTTGAGACATGAACAAAATGGTTAGTAATAATGAAGTTGTTTTCCATTCATTTTCTGTAGCCCCCATGTATATATTACATTTACATAATTGTAAATTAATTAACCTAACAACCATTGTAGTGTTACTTACCTCACAATCATAATCAGTAAGAATCCATGGGAAAACAGGATATTGCATCAAATCGTTGTATGAACGACCAGCTAATGTGTTGAGATGCATCAAATATTGAAAGTTGTTAATCTCTCCTCTCTGAAAATATAAGAAAAAAATATATTAAGCATGTCTCTACTATATAATAAAATTACATCCAAGCTGTAGTACCATTTGGATTTTAATGATTTACTTGGAGAAAAAAGTTAGAGGGGAACTACATAAGATTCTGCATGCTGTTCTCAACTAAGCCTGCAAGATAGCACCTGTACAGTCAATTATAGCGCATCTCACAAATCATCTTAGTATGATGAGCAAGACATGATGGGGACTACTAGGGAAGTACAGATGAATTCATAAGCTACATTCTTCTATACAAAAATCAAGTGTAGCTTAGGTGGTCTCATCCTAGGATCAGAGTGTAGTTTCTGCAATCTCTGCCTAGAATCAAAGTGTTGTTTCGACACTCTCTGCCTAGGATCAGGATGTAGTTTCAGCTCTTTCTGCCTAGGATCAGGATGTAGTTTCAACACTCTCTGCCTAGGATCAGAGTGTAGTATCTGCACTGCTAAGGAGTGTAGTTCCAGTGCCCTCTATCTAGGATCAGAATGTAGTTTCTGTGCTATCTGCGTTGGACCAGAGTGTTGGATACTAATATACTATTATTATATACTTATGTACATATCTCAAAAACTTGATGTGCATGGACAATCCTGAATATACATACAGAATCAGGGCACTTGACTTAGTTGGGTACAAGATCATTTATCCGTGCAGCAGTGCATTTAAGAATAGCTTAGACACTGGGTAATCTGAACATTAATTACATAAATGAGAGTAACCTCCGCTTAATAACATTTAAGGTCATTTCAAATAATGATAAAAAATTAAGAACACATTTTATGATATTTTTGTTTTAAAACATGCAGTTGTATTGATTCGAACAAATTCGTTTTTTCAGTGCAGATTTACGGTGAAATGAAAATGGCCGACCAAAACATACGGCTTTCTGAAAGTGAAACAAACAAGGGGAGGTTACTCTCATTTATGTAGCTAATGTTCAGATTACCCACTTGACTTAGTTGGGTACAGGATCATGCAGCGGTGCATTTAAACAGCTTACACACTGGACTTCTTTCTCAATTTTTACCTCTTCTTAGACCAAAACATACATTTTTCTCAAAGTGAAATAAACAAGGGGAGGTTACTCTTATTTATGTAGCTAATGTTCAGATTACCCACTTGACTTAGTTGGGTACAGGATCATTTATCCGTGCAGCGGTGCATTTAAAAGTAGCTTACACACTAGACTTCCTTCTCAATTTTTACCTCCTCTTAGACCAAAACATACGGCTTTCTCAAAGTGAAACAAACAAGGGGAGATTACTCTCATTTATGTAGCTAATGTTCAGATTACCCACTTGACTTACACACTGGTCTTCCTTCTCAATTTTTACCTCCTCTTAGACCAAAACATACAGCTTTCTCAAAGTGAACAAACAAGGGGAGATTACTCTCATTTATGTAGCTAATGTTCAGATTACCCACTTGACTTACACACTGGTCTTCCTTCTCAATTTTTACCTCCTCTTAGACCAAAACATATGTCTTTCTCAAAGTGAAACAAACAAGGGGAGGTTACTCTCATTTATGTAGCTAATGTTCAGATTACCCACTTGACTTAGTTTGGTACAGGATCATTTATCCGTGCAGCGATGAATTTAAGAGTAGCTTACACACTGGACTTCCTTCTCAATTTTTACCTCCTCTTAGACCAAAACATACGTCTTTCTCAAAGTGAAACAAACAAGGGGAGGTTACTCTAATTTATGTAGCTAATGTTCAGATTACCCACTTAACTTACACACTGGACTTCCTTCTCAATTTTTACCTCCTCTTAGATATCAACATGTGAATACTCTTAAAGAAACATTTCTCTTGTTTTCTTCTTGCTGTGATGATATGAAATGAAGCATTTACAACATAAAGTCATAATAACTTAAAAACTTGATGTAAAAAGAATTTTTACCTCCCATCGTTGTGTCACTGATTTCTCACCCATCAGACTGCTAATGATCCCAGCACTGAAATAAAATAGAGTGGGGGTTAAAAAAAGAACGAAAAATTGTATCTGTACAAAAATGATAGCTTATAGAAACTAAGACTTGCTATTTTTTTTTTTTTTTGGGTCAGAGTGTTATTTGCTACAATGAAGATAATGAACTACTAGGTACTAATAGCTCAAGTAGTAGATATCAAATATTTTTAAACAATAAGTAGATAACAGTAAATTCCAGATGAATACATGTAAATTCCTAGTACATATATATATATATATATATATATATATATTGAAGAAATGGATACAACAGAAACCTACTCGAGTTTCATCGCTAGAATCATCAGGGTTAAATCCATTGAATTAATCGAGTTACCAATTAATTGCAGCTGATCAGACGTATGTTCATTGAATAAGATTTCAAGATTTGTAAGAAATCTTATTCAATGAACATACGTGTGATCAGCTGCAATTAATCGGTAACTCGATTAATTCAGTGGATTTAACCCTGATGATTCTAGCGATGAAACTCGAGTAGGTTTCTGTTTTATCCATTTCTTCAATAAATTTGCTCTACTTTGTATTGAGCACTTTGTATTTGTTTTATCACGGACTTAACCCCTGGATCCTGTGCACCTCCAACGATCGTGCCCATATTCACCGGTAAGCCACCCTTTATATATATATATATATATATATATATATATATATACACACATATACATATATATATGTGAAGAAAGGAAGTGAATCCGACGGTATGTAATATATCAAGAAAAATGAAAAAACACAGGTTTAAATGGGTTAAGTGGTGAGTTTATTGGCCGACGCTGCAGTGTTTCGATCTATTAATTAGATCATCTTCAGGGCATAAGATAAGAAATTATTTATCACAGAATAATGAGAAAAGCGAGTGTCTGTGATAAATAATTTCTTATCTTATGCCCTGAAGATAATCTAATTAATAGATCGAAACACTGCAGCGTCGGCCAATAAACTCACCACTTAACCCATTTAAACCTGTGTTTTTCATTTTTCTTGATATATTACATAATATATATATATATATATATATATATATATATATATATATATATATATATATATATTTATATATATATAAAAAAGTGTTGTTCTGGTTCCAATGGGAGAAAATTAAATATTTTATTAAAAAAGAAGGTCCGCAAAATGGATTAAGTTTTTAGAAATTTTTTTAATAATTATCTTACATATGCGACACATGTTTCAAATCTTCGGATATCTTATTCAGGCATTGATTAACCATATAAATATGAATTACATATATATATATATATATATATATGAAATTTAACATTTTTGAAAAAACAAATGATGTTATATAATTGCTGACAGAAATCTGTTTCGACCACTTCAATAGACCGGTCATCATCAAGAGCAGCATATGAGAGAAAGACGGGATAAATAACCGTTAGAAGAAAAGGTACAAACGAACGCTATTATTCAATGCTAGAATTTTTAAAAATGCGTGTTCTGTGTTAAAAATAAAATAAATTTTATTTTTAAAAATCTGAAGCATTATAGTTCATAATAAAACTCAAAAGAGTTTGATGTAAAATTATATAAAAGTGTATAATGAGTATCAAAATTGTTCATGACATATTCCAGCTAAAAGTAATTTACAAGTCCACAGCATAATTGAAGAAAGATGTAAAGTTTCAAATCACTTGTGGTGTTGATAAATCTGTAGTGTTGTAGATGAAAGCCTTCAGAGGTGTAAAAATCCGGAAAATTTTGTTTTTTCATTAGACAAATATGAAAAATAGATGGAAATTAATCCAACAGTATGAAATTTAACATGAAATTTAATTTGTTTTTTCAAAAATGTTAAATTTCATACAGTCGGATTAATTTCCATCTATTTTTCATATATATATTGAATTAATGTTACCATTGACTGGATGATTTGGCATTCTCCGTTTGTGGCATGGTGACCCAGTGTGTTAAGTCCCCGACTTTCACGCTGTGGTCCGCTGGTTCAATCTCTAGTGGCGGAGATTGTGGTATGCACTGCTGATGAGACCAAAGGAGGTCGAAACAGCTGTCCAGTGCTCTGATGACGCAAATGGTGTTTGCCGAGTTGTCTGGTCGTGGTGGTATGATTCAATTATCTATCCTCTATCAAAAAATTTAATATATACCCTTTGCCCATTAGGTTGTGTTCTGAAGGATTCAGGGCCCCGAATTGGGAAGTCGTTGTCCTGGAGGTGACCTTGCCCTCTGTAATCCTGCGATGGGATACACAGCAATACAGGTTAAGTGGCTGCGCAGTTTGAATTAATATTACCATTGACTAGATGATTTGGCATTCTCCGTTTGTGGCATGGTGGCCCAGTGTGTTAAGTCCCCGACTTTCACGCTGTGGTCCGCTAGTTCAATCTCTAGTGGCGGAGATTGTGGTATGCACTGCTGATGAGACCAAAGGAGGTCGAAACAGCTGTCCAGTGCTCCGGATGTCGCAAATGGTGTTTGCCGAGTTGTCTGGTCGTGGTGGTATGATTCAATTATCTATCCTCTATCAAAAATTTAATATATATATATATATATATATATATATATATATATATAATTTCCTATGAAGGAAAACTCTGAATCCAAACCTGTTGTACTGTTTAAAAATTGACCTTGTGTACTTCTGCTTGTGGAAACTGGAGTATAATATGGTCTTAGCATTAAATTCGAACTATATATATATATATGTGTATGTGTATATATATATATATGTGTATATATATATATATATATATATATATATATATGAGAAGTAAATACACAAACGATGTGTTTATGATATGGCTTTTTTTTTAGCCAACAATTTTTGGGAGAATATGTGCTTAATTGAAGTCATACCTAATTTTGAAAGTTAATTAATTAATAATTAATTAGGCGGGAATACCTATTCGAATGTAAGGCTAAACAAATCGAGAAAAATCAATCTCTGTATGTACATTTCGGCCTATTAGGCCTCATCAGCAGAGCTATATATATATATGTGTGTATATATATATATATATATATATATTAAAATATTATCTCACCTGGATTCAATCTTGGCATTTTGTTTTTGCCCTGATACGGATTGTTGGGCGTTGTCTGTTATTGCCGTAGCAACAGACAAAAATCTGTAAGAAGAGAGATAAATAGAAAAAAGAATTAGAAAACAAATATTATGATATTGCTCTACATTTTTGTGAAAAATTTTTACGATTTAGAGATGCTTTTAGAAATTATATATATATATATATATATATATATATATATATATATATATATATATATAAATATAATAAAATAAATATATAAAGGTTTTACAAAACCAAATTTTGTGTGTTTCTTAGTTAGAGACACATTAATGTTTCTGCAAGATTTCAAATTGAATGACATCTTTTTTTTGGAGTTATAAGTCGACACGTACATACCAGAAACATTCTTTTATATATATAGATGTGTGTGTGTGTGAAATTTATTGGGTAATTATTACATTATTATTATTAGATTAATAAATTTATTTAATTCATTAATAAATATATAAATGTGTGTATGTGTGTGAGTGTTCAGAAAAAGATTGAAAATTTAAAATCAAGATTTTATGATGATTGAGTTTTATCAACTTACTTTGCATAAACTTTGTTTCTAACTTTTCGAGGGAAAGCCAGCAGGTAATTACGTCCGTCTGCAGAGAAACTTCCACTGCAATTGGCTGCAGCAGATAGCGTCTCTTGTGTACCTCCCTGATGTCGTCATAGGAGAATTTGCTGCAGCTGAGGGGGGTGAAGAAAGAAGAAGAAAAATCAGAAAGGTTGGTATGAATATGAAAAATAAAGAAAATTTGGTGTGCAAATACAAAACATTTTTTTTAGAAAATGATGGTAAGAAGACAAAAAAAAAAAGAATAAAAAGGTATTTTCTAAGAGTACAAAAAGGTAGATGAAGTACAAAGAAAAATAAAAGGGTAGGTGAGTTTGTTTTATGGCATATCAACCCTTTTGAGGTTATTTTATGCCAAAACAAGTTATTTTGATAAAAGTTTCTGTTTCAAACTCTTAATATCTTCAAATTGGTATAAGTGGTTATTTCCTAGTTGAGTAACATGATATTACAGGGTGACCCAGAAAAAACAGAACCCAAATTATTTATTTATTTTCCCATCAAACTAACCCTAAACCCTAACCCTTATTGGACTTAAACTTCAAAAAAAAAAAAAAAAAAAAAATTAAAATTAAGTTTTATTACAAAATTTGTGGGTTCTCTTTTTTCTGGGTCACCCTGTAATATTATGTTACTTAACTAGGGGGGTTAGGGTATAGGGTTAGGGTTAGGATATAGGGTTAGTTTAATGGGAAAATAAATAAATAATTTGGGTTCTGTTTTTTCTGGGGTCACCCTGTAATATCATGTTACTCAACTAGGAAATAACCAAATAAGTTTTATTAACTTCATTTAGATTGGTTTGTTTGTTTTACGGTATACCAACCCTTTTTGGGTTATTTAATGCCAAAAAAAATCATTTTGATAAAAGTTTCTGTTTCAAGTTCTTAATATCTTCAAATTCACATAGAGAATTTTCATTAACTTCATTTAGTTTGGTTTGGTTTGATTTATTTAATGGTATAATAACCCTGTGAGTTATTTAATGCCAAAACTGTTAAAGTGTGAGATAAAAGTTGGTACTTAAGTTTCCTTTACAGGTGTATTTTTGTAGACGTATTTCGTGGATGTATTTTATATCTGATTCATAATTTTTGAGATATTTTTATTTCTCTCAAGAAGGATAAAATGTCATCCATGTTAGTATTCTCAAACAGACCCCTCATATTATTTGTGTTGAAATATTTATTTCTGATTGGAGCAAAAACTCCATGAGGAAATGTTTGACAGTACAAGGTGTTTGGCATGTTTCACATCGTGATTGATCTATATGTATAGATAGATAAAACATACATACATACATACATATAATAGTCAGGGTTTGATATTAATACTGTGCCGTCATCCCGGGACGATAAAAATTACATCCGGGACGATTAATACGTCATCCGGGACGATTAATACGTCATCTGGGACAGTTTGTTGGGGACGGTAAAAATTTATCCTAAAAGTTAGTACTACATTCCAATATTGGCCGTCCAGTGATTGCCTGAATGCTGACCTCAAAATGAGGCTATGGCACCACTGGTCTATTCTCAAAGCTATGTAATGAATAATGGAGGAGGGAAATAGTTTAAAAGGACCGAATTATGTACTACTCAGGGTAACTTAAAGTAAAAAAAGTATTTTTTTTAGCTCAAAACACACTAGGAAATGGATTTTTTGTCCAAATATCCAGAATTATCACTGCTTCAGCTTTTCTTAATGTTTAATTACATGTTATTATGCTACTGATGACTGACAAGTATAGATGATGCTAATGAATTAAACAAAGATATTTTGATTTCGGGATGGTCCAAACCCCATTCGGGACGGTTGATAATTTTTGTTCGGGATGGTTGATAATTTTTGTTCAGGACGGTCATGAAAAAAGTTTGTGTTGGGGCCTGATAATAGTATTTGATAATTTGCTTGAAGCATTGTTAAGTATATTATTATTTATTTATATTAAGAAGGCAATTACAATGCATATAAAAAATAAAATAATGTCCAGTGTCTAATCAATTTCAAAAACAGTCTCTGAAGATGAAGTTTCTTCGAAATTCATTAGACACTGGACATTATTTTATTTTTTTATACGCATTGTAATTGCCTTCTTAATTTAAATAAATAATAATATATGTATTGATGATAAAACCAATTTTATCACACACACACACACACACAGACATGTATGGACATAATAAAAGTTTATAGGTTGACCAATATATTCTCATGGAATGTGACCAAATTAGGTTTATTTTTCAACATAGTCCCCCCCTTGTGGTCCACACACTTCTTCCATGTTGCAGTGTTTGGATCCCATTGGTCAACAAAGTCATCAATAGCAGCTATGACATCATCATATGAACTTTTTAGCCCCCACCCCCAACTCTTCATATAAATAATTCAAATTTGACTTACATTCTTTTTTGGCAGCTGCCGCTACTTTTTGAAGTCCGTGGAATAATAGGTTCATGAAATCTGAAAGGAAAAAGAAGAAAAAAATTATATATATATATATATATATATATATGAGGAAAAATGAGTAAAGAAAAGAAATGTAGATGGATAAAATGAATTTAATCGATATCACTTACACATGTGTTTCGGTCAGTTTATGTGTGTGAAAATATTTCGCACACATAGAAGAATCGACCTTCATCAGAGTGAACATTTATTTTGAATGAAAAAATTCATTGGGAAAAAAAACAGATTTTTTGGAAATATTCGAAAATCGAATTTTTAAAAATTTGGAACGCTGAGAATAGTATATATATATATATATATAAATGCTCATATTTATATATGTAGAAAAACAAAAATCTGTGGGCTTAACAGCTTAGTCACGGATGATCCGACTATGAAACAGGTAGTACTGGGTTACATAATACCAGCAGCTCAGTGACCGTTGAGCAAAACACTTGCTCCGCCCTTTTACAAATCTTGTTTTTTGTTCTACAGGGGTCTAGCCACCCTCCTCACCAGACAAATTCTATGGGGTTACCGGTTTAGTCACCGATGATCCGACTATGAAACAGTATTGTGAATACTGGGTTACATAATACCAGTAGAATAGTGGCCGTTGAGCAAAGAGCTCCCTTTGCCCTTTTACAAATCTTGTTTTTCATTCTGCAGGGGATCTAGCTATCCTCCACACTATTTCATAGTCAGATCATCAGTGACTATGTTATATACTCGTTTGACTCAGGTATATAAATGGGGAGAGAGAGGAGAGGAGATGCGTTCTTACTGGTTCTGATTTGTCCTGCCATCCTCTTCTTTTTGGCTGATTTCTTCCTTCTTCCGGGTGGGTTGTCTACGCTCATTTCTTGGTTTGTAATAATTAAGCAAGACTTTATTGTTTTACAAGATGCCTTTATTCTTAATTAAAAACCCAAAGCTGAAAATGGGTTTTCAACTGCGTGGTGAGAAGCTGACATCTTAGGAACAAATGATCCTCACGTCTGCTCCTTTCTACTAATGGCCAAAATCTACCTAAGTCAGTTCCCTTCTCATGCTTGCCTTCAGCCAATCAACGTCTACGCCAGAGAAAGGTGAACTGCTTTCACTAATTTTCAACTTCCTATAACGGTTAATAGTAACTTTCTATTTACCATATCGTTATTTGAATTTTACTACACTTACATACATAATTCGTAGGCTACCCACAAATTATGTAACAAGTAAATTGGTAACCCCACAGAGCTTCTTCCGCACTTTTACAGGTTTTTCATTCTGTAGGGGGTCTAGCAACCCTCCTCACCAGAAAAAATCTGTGGGGTTACCGGTTTAGTCATCAATGATCCAACTATAAAACAGGTAGTACTGGGTTACATAATAGCAGTAACACAGTGGCTGTTGAGCATAGAGCTTCCTCCGCCCTATTACAAGGTTTTGGTTTGTTTTGTTTTACAGCATATCAACCTCAGTGGGTCATTTAATGCCGATAAAGTTTTGAAATAAATCAATTCTTAATGGATAATACAATTTTTAAAAAAATACATTTTTCTATTTAACCCATAGATGGGACCCTAACAGGTACTACCACTCCGGGTCAGAGTGGACCAGGGAGCAATGGTGATGAAGGGGTGCTCCACATTCCCCAAACCTCCAAAACTGGAACCTCACCATCAGATAGAGTTTAACGTCATTCCCAGGACATGTAGACCCTCAGTCACCGCCTTCTAGCACCCATATGATAAAAAGGGATTGGGGCTTGCCATAAGAGCAATAGGGTTGGGAAAATCATATAGGTGCTAGGGCTTGACGTGACCAGCCGATTAATTGGAGGGGGCCTCTCCGACCGCCCGTCTAGCCCAAGATAGGGCCAAAGTGGAGTATTGCATGTCATGAACTGCTCATCCACCTGGGCTCTATCCTTAAGCATCACGGGTCGCCACCCACGACCAACAGGTGGCCCCATTGGGGGAGTCTTACCCCACTGCAGAGGTGCAGTCGGCGCATTCTAACGCCCCAGCCGACAGGGCAGGCCCTTTTACAAGTCCTGTTTTTTATCCTGCAGGGGATCTAGCCACCCTCCTCACTTTCAAAGTCAGATCATCAGTGACTAAACCAATAACCCCACAATTATTTTGATATTGGATGTCAAAGAAACCTTAATCGTGCAAAACAATAAAAAGTCCGAACTTACTCTGGTGGTAAACTGTCAATGTCTTTAATTTCTTTGCTTTTCAATAAAGTGAAACCATCAATAACATAGAAATGTTCTTTGCCAAACAATAATAGTCCTTCAGCTGTGTCCAAACCTTGAATACGGGCACATCGGAACATATGGGTGATCTAAGGAAGAAAGAAATACATAACTTTAGCCAGGAAACAAACAAACAAAAAAAGAAAAAAAAAACAAACAAAAAAAAACAAAGAAAAGAGAACAAGCTACCTCATCAATGATATATATATATATATTTATATATATATATATATATATAAATGGACTCTCCCGTCGATTTCGACGTATGAGTGTTCATACAATGAACATCCACACAGTGATTTGTTTATAGTGGTGAAGGCTTGTGTTGGACCATCCACACTTTTTGGCACAGTCGATAGGAAAGAATTGGTGCATCAAAGGTTGCCACAAACCCAATCAACGACCGACCTCAGGAACTTTGAATTCAGAGTTATCCCTCTCCTAGACTGGTTACCTACCCAAGGCTGAAGAGCCCAGTCCGCCCTACTATTTAACCCATAGCTGGAGGGAGAATATATGGATTCATACCTTTCCCAAGGGTATTAGCGCTATGTGAAATGCCAACAGCTTCATCTAGGAATTGAACTCGAATCAACAAGTCCATTTTCCACGACTCTAACCACTAGCCCACTCGCCTCCATAATATATATATATATATATAATATATATATATATATATATTATATCATTAATATTGCTCTATTACAGATAATATGAGCACTCTCCTAATAATACTGTGTATATATATATATATATATATATATATATATATATTTACCAACCTCTCTGCACGAGCAGGATGCGACACAAGGTAAATTTTTTAAGCAGAGTTCAATAGGTTTGAATTCAGAGTTTTCTTTCTTCTAGACCGGTTGCCTAACCAAGGTTAAAGAGCCCAGTCTGCCCTACTATTTATCCATAGCTGGAGGGCGAGTAGGATTCATACCTTTCCCAAGGGTATTAGCACAAAGTGAAATGTAATTACCACATCCAGGATTTGAACTCGGGGCGTCAAGTCCATTTCCCATGACTTTAACTGTTACACCACGCGCTTCCATAATACTGTATATATCTGCTTACAACTGTCTCATCATGTGAGATAGTGTTAACCATACACTAGTAATTACCCGTCTGATGAGGCTAGACTCATTTTTTGAGTTTCAGGTCGAAATAAAAAAATATAATGGGATGACGGTTTGTTAAGTTTTTCTATATTGCTCTGTATATAATTCAATTGAGTATATATGTTTATACTTGGAAAAGGGGGTTGGAATGAATCCGACAGAATGAGGTAAAATATGAGGAATGAAAGAACAAAACACAGACAAAAATGTGTAGTATATTTCGCTGGAATATTGAATTCAGCTTCTTCAGCTTTTATTGAATCATTAGGATTATACAAGTGTTTTATAGAAGGGGGAAGTAGGTAGGTGGGTAAGTTTTGTGGTGAGGGAAAGATTTGATTGGTTATAGGAGACATCTTTGGGGAGGATAAGGAGGGGGACAGATGAGAAGAGAGTACTGAACTACCTACTTTCCCTTTCTATAAAACACTTGTATGATCCTAATGATTCAATAAAAGCTGAAGAAGCTGAATTCAATATTCCAGCGAAATATGCTACACATTTTTGTCTGAGTTTTGTTCTTTCATTCCTTATTTTATCTCATGTTTATACTTACAAGAGCATATTTTAATAAAAGTAAAGTCTTTTACATGTTTTCAGGTCAGTTAACTTTGAACCAGGTATCTTTGAGGTGTAACACAGATTCTCAAAGATACATGGTTCAAAGTTAACTTACCTGAAAACATGTAAAAGTTTTTAAATAAAATAACTGATGCATTATATCTTTTATTCATTAATATATCAATTTCATATCATATTGGTATTTTTTTCTTTGGCGGGGTGACTACGATGGTGGAATTTAGGTTTATTAAGTTCGATTTAACCAATAGGGTACTATTGTATTTACAAAGAAGAATTTTAAGTACCTTTTCTCCATCTCCCAGAAGACGTTAAGATGGCTTATTTGACGCTTTATTTTCACCCTGACTATCTTGTTGGCTGTCTGTTTTGTCCACATCAGTATTCGGTTCTGTATTACCACCAGGGTCGTCAGCATCATCCTCATTTTCAATACTTCGTAAGACACTGGTTTGTCGCCGTGGTAACAGTTTGGGGATATTCATTATTACTGTAGTTGAATAAAAAAGAAAACATCAAAATAAATTTGAAAAAAAATTTTTTTTTTTAAATCAAGATTTGGTTGAAGGAGTTGTGTTCAAAAAGTATTGAAATTGATGTTTTGAGTTGTTTTAATTTTAAAATTTAACTCTTTGCCTACTTTAAGCTGCTCACAGTGGCTCTCCCACTAATGTGGTCAAAGTACAAAAAACTGATGGTTAGTTCATTATAGTTGAGCAGAAGAACTCAGATTACAATAATAATAGGACTTTATTTGAATAGAATGAGTTTCTGAGGTGAATAGATAGTAAACTTTGAAATATCCCATAATACAGGTAAAAAAATACCAAGAAAATTTGGTAGGCAAGGAGTTAAACCACTCACAGCAGTTCTCCCACCACTGTGATTATTGTGACACTCTGTAAAATACAAAATGTCTATTCATATATGCACTTGATGAGTCCCCCCCCCCTCCAAAAAAAAAAAAATTGCAGTGATGGGGGATCAGTTTACACTTGTTTATAATACCAAAATGATCCTTACTTTATATCTAAAAACAAATGGCTACGGTTGTTTTTGCTTTTATGGCATATCAACCCTTTTCAGGTCATTTAATACCAAATCAAATCATTTTGATAAACAAAGGACTCAGGTTGCTTACAGTACCTGCTACTGCTTAAGTGGCCACCCAATTAAGATATTGAACAGGCTTATCGTGACTTAATTTCAGTGATCGAGCAGGAACCAGTGCTTTCTCTGTAATCAGTCTTAAAATATACTTAATTATAAAAATGAATGGAATCTAAAAAAAATGGGGGATCAGTTTACAACTTGGTTATAATACAAAATGATCCCTTACTTTATATCCAGAAACACAAATTGTTTAAGTTTACGGCATATAAACCTTTTTCGAGTTATTTAATGTCAAATTAAGTCATTTTGATAAACAAAGGATTCAGATTTCTTACAGTACCTTCTGTTGCTTAAGTGGTCACCCAATTAAGTATTGAACATGTATTGGTGCTTAACCTTCTATTATTCTAGTGGAACATTATACAAATGGTTGTTGTTTTACTTTATGGCATATCAACTCTTTTTGGGTCATTTAATGCAAACATCAAGTCATTTTGATAAACAAAGGATTCAGGTTGCTTACAGTACCTTCTGTTGCTTAATTAAGTATTAAACACCTCGTTCCCCTGCTTGATTTCTCAGTGATCTAGAAGGAATCAATGCTTTTAACATTACTAGACTGTAATTTCAATTTAGAATGACATCACAGATAATTTGAAAAAAAAAAAAAAATATTATGTGCGAACAAGACTGACCTTCTGAGTTTTGGTCCTACGGAATCCACTTCAGTCATGAAAAAATCTGCCTCATCAGTTTGAATGGGTAATTCATCGTCGCACAGGAAGCTCTGAGAGCGTATCTCGTGAACCAATCACGGCTGTCTCGACTGATGGCCACCTTGTATTTTAGAGGCTTCTGAAGAAAACCGGTAAAGAGTTTTGTAACAATGCAAACACAGGTGATCACCAATAAATATACATTAATCATACACAGGTAAACAATATCTTAGCTGAAATTAGGAAAACTAGCTATTTTCTAGGATAAAATCATTTGTAATGCATTCTTATAGTAAAATCATTTACAATGCATTCTCATAGTAAAATTATTCATAATGCATTCCTATAGTAAAATCATTTACAATGCATTCTTATAGCATTAAAATCATCATTTACAATGCATTCTTATAGTAAAATCATTTGCAATGCATTCTTATAGTAAAATCATTTGCAATGCATTCCTATAGTGCATTATAGTAAATCATTTGCAATGCATTCTTATAGTAAAATCATTTGCATGCAATCATTCCTATAGTAAAATCATTTGCACAATGCATTAATAGTAAAATCATTTACAATGCATATGTAAATCAATTTTTCAATGCATTCTTATATAAAAATCATTTGCATTCTTATAGTAAAATCATTTTCAATGCATTCTTATAGTAAATCATTTTCAATGCATTCTTATAGAAAAATTCATTTTCAATGCATTCTTATAGTAAATCATTTTCAATGCATTCTTATAGTAAATCATTTGCAATGCATTCTTATAGTAAAATCATTTTCAAATGCATTCTCTTATAGTAAAATCATTTACAATGCATTCTTATAGTAAAATCATTTTAATCTTAAAATGTTAAAATATTTACAATGCATTTCTATGTTAGAATATTTACAATGCATTTCTATGTTAAAAAATATTTACAATGCATTTCTATGTTAAAAATTTTACAATGCATTTCTATGTTAAAAATACTTACAATGCATTTCTATGTTAAGAATAACTACCAATGCATTTCTATAGCAAAACCCATTACAGTACACTCATATAATAATATTATTTACAATACAATACATATAGTAAAATTATTTGCCCTTTCTTTTCTATGGTAAAATCATCCCACCATTTGAATGAGAGCCGTAACATAACACTGGCCCTATCCTATTTTTGGTGTAAATTCTTAGAAAATATGGATTAGTTTTATATTTGAAAATTAATTTACAGTTAAATATGGATTAGTTTGATATATGAAAAAAGAATAAGGAACGCAACAAAATGAAATTTCAGTTTGAATTTGTTCAGTTGAATCCAACCTTCTTTTTTTAATTAATATCCTCTGCTGAAAACAAAGGTGGATGCTGGCTTATAATACCCTCAAATTTGTTAGCCAAGCATCTATGCAGCGATACTTACACTGGCATCCATATTTGGTCGTACAGGTAAGGATAGTGGGTATAAAACATGTCATTTCTCATTAACTTCTTCCGCATCCGACAGGGACCTACAAAAAGAAGATGGAATATGGTTTTCCCGATCAAGGTTTTTCGATAAAATAAATATTTACGGCTGAAAGTGAGAAAAATTAAATAATCAATGCGTTTGAACAGATAATAAGATCATTTAAAATCTTGTTTTAATTATTTTAAAAAGAAAAAAAAAAACGGTTATTTCCTATATAAGTCCAACATAAAACAAGGGAAAACCACTCTTGACTGAAAAATTATTTATTTATTTGATCTAATAAATAGGGCCGGGATAGCTTCAGTTGGTAGAGCGTTCGAGCTAGAAACCACCACAGTTTCTGTGTTCGATTCGGTCCTCGCCAACTCAGCGTAATGAGTAGCACAGGGATCTGTGCGGTAAAGTAAGGAGCTGGTGGTAGGTGTGGCGCCTCCACCTCAGATGCCAAAAACAATCTCCTTGGTCCTAGCGTTAGTGAAAAGGGGATAGACTCCCTCGTTGATTGGCTGATACTGACTTTAGGCCGCCCGACGACGACGACTATTTATTGATCTACTAGCGAAAAAAGAAGACGGGTTAGGGTTAGTTTAATGGGAAGATAAATAAATTTATCAGTCAAGGGTGGTTCCGCTTTGTTTATGTTAGACTTATAGGAAATACAAAACAATTTAAAAAAAAACTTTTAAAATGGGATACAATATTAGCATTCATAAGTACAATTGGCAAGGTTAGTATATTATCTGCGTTATTGGACTATTGTCCCGCATCTTCATTGTTATTTGTACAACGTTTTTGGCCAATATACCCTCCGGCCTTCTCAGGTATTTCTTCTCTCGGACTCGGAACCTTCTTTTTTTTTTTCTGAACTCGGGAACTTTCTGTTGTCATATTCGGGAGCCATCACGGAACCTTGAACAAGAAATACCTGAAGAGAACGGCCACGGAGGGGCATTAACGTTGTACAAATAACAGAAGATGGGAGAAATAGTCCCGAATAACGCACAAGATATACTAATCTTCAAGCTCATCTCAACATTTAAGAGAAATGGCAAAGGGTTATGCTACTGTACATTACCAATTTTTTTTCTATTAAACTAAAGCTGATGAAATTACAATGGATTTGGAATGACTCTCTTTTATGAGATAATTAAGCAGAACACTGGTAACAATTCTTAGATTTCAGAATATTTCCAAAAAATAAATATATATTAAGCTGAAGTGGAAAAAAATTAGATAATCAATGGGTTTGATCAGATAATATAATAATAATAAAAAGATCTGTAAAAATAGCAGTTTATTCTTTAAAAAAAAAAAGTAGAAGTTTTTATTTGGGGATATATATTAACACTACCTGTGAAAACACAAAATATAGCAAGATGGCTTCCATCTGCCTGTTACAAAAAAATTTACAGCAGTGTATAAAAGTCTGGCCCTATTCAAGAACCATAAGGCTAGAAAACA
>CM042181.1:5713109-5735609 GCA_023376005.1 Doryteuthis pealeii
CGACTAATTATACATAGAGCCATTTATATATAAAGTAAAAAAAGTAAAGTCATCAGGGTGGCCTAATGTCAGTATCAGCCAGACAGCGAGGGAGTCTATCCCCTTTTCATTAGCGCTAGACCAAGGAGAATATTTTTAGCATCTGAGGTAGAGTGCAACACCTACCATCAGCTCATTTTACCACACAGATACTTGTGCTACTCATACGCTGAGTTGGCGAGGGCCGGTATCAAACCATGAACCTTGGGATTCTTAGGCAGGCGCTCTACCGACTAAGCTAAACTGGCCCTTTATTTATAATTTATATATAATTTTTTAAAATTCAGTACCCTTCAAGAATGAATGAAATAAAATGTCTTCGGCATAAAATAACTCCACAAGAGTTGACCTGCCATAAAATCCAACCAACCAACCAATCTAAATTCCATAGTGTTGGTTTCTATAGGAGCACGTCACTTATGTGTTCATCTTTACTTTTCCAGCAGTGTCCAGCATGCCTTGTCCATATTACTCGGATAGTTTGTGAGATGGGGAGCATGTGGCCATACAGCTGTTTCCTTATGGGGTGTTTCCATGATTTGTTCAAGACCACACGCAACATTCTTGTGCATCTCCCATCTAGCTTATTCTCAAGGCGCCTTAGCACGGATATCCATGGCAATCTCTCGCCAACCCTCCCTATCATTCATTGACCCAGGAAGGTCCTCCACACAGCATCCAGCATCCTCGCAGAGTTGGTCAATGTAGGTCCTTGGTGGGCGGCCCACACTAGCATGCCTATGTGTTGGCTTCCACAGAACGTCGCTTATAAGTTCGTCTTTGTTTCTCTAGCAGTGTCCAGCATGTCTTGTCCGTATTACTTGGATGGTTTGTGTGATGGGGGCAGGTGGCCATACAGCTGTTTCCTTGTGGGGTGTTGTTTCCATGATTTGTTCAAGATCGCATGCAGCATTCTTGTACAGCACCCATCAAACTTATTCTCCAAATGGTTCATCAAGGTCCAAGTGGTGCAGCCATACAGTAACACTGATACCACCACGGCTGGAGAATTGTCGCTTTAACTTATCAGTGAGATCTGTTTTCCACATAACAGACAATCTGTTTATAGCTGACCATGCCTTCCTTATGTGTGCATTAAAAACTTAAATTAAAGACAAGAAAGTTATGATTTTTAAAAATGTCTCGGTATTTTCTGTGCCATGCAAATACTATATTGATGAATAGTATATGTATGTTCAAAATCCTTGCTTGTATTTTTAAGTTTATACTTCTTTTTCTTTTAATAATGGAGATTCAGTGTCTGTAACTGAAACTACATCACTGTTTACATCACAATACCCTCAGGAATTGCGTAAGTTTATCAATGAGTATTTGATTCATAGAATAAATCTTATTAACGATGTCTCTATGAAAATCTGAGTTAGATTTGCCTCAAAACAGCCCATGTTATTTATGCATTTAAAATCCTGCAATGTGTCTTAAATATCACTAAGAAATAAAGGTTTACATAATGTGGTGTGGTTTTAACAAAACCGGGTTTAATACATAATTGCTTGGTGTTATTGATCTCTAATATTATTGTTTATTTCTCAAACATATTAAATTCAATCCTATGAATGATACAACACTATCTTCTCACTGCTACTTAGGAAAGCATATTATTTTGTTCAAAGACAAACCCTTTAAGGATCCAATAGAAACAAAAGAAAAAAATAGATAATTATAACTAGCATAACATGTGGATATACCAGAGTATGATAACTTAATCATTACAATGTTTGATATGTTTACTTAAGAGCAATTACCAAATAGTTCAATATGTAAGTAAAGTCGTTGGGGCGGCCTAAAGTCGGTATCAGCCAGTCAGTGAGGGAGCCTATATCCTTTTCAATAGCGCTAGACCAAGGAGATTGTTTTTGCACCTGAGGTGGAGCGCCACACCTACCATCAGCTCCTTACTTTACCGCACAGATCCCTGTGCTATTCATACGCTGAGTTGGCGAGGACCGGTATCGAACTAGGAATCCTGATTTAACTTTCTCTCACATTTTTTTCTTTCCTTCTTTTCATCTTTTCATTATGTTCAATTGAAATAGCTTAGCATTATCGCTTCCATGCATTCAACCCCTCTCTTTAACTTTCCCCTACTCTCTTTCTTTCTTTATTATATATTTTCTGTGTAGCCTGTCCTTTTTCTTCCCTTTCTTTCTTTATAATAAAGACAGAATAGTCCAATATTTAGCTGAGGTGAGACCACTCATAAGAAATAAGAATTCAGCATATAAGCAACAACAATTAAAGTAAGTGTAATCTTTTTATATGTGTTCTTATTTTATTTCATTAGTTTAACATTTAAATACTTAAACCGCAGGGCGCATATTCTTGCTACTGTAAAAGTCGTCAGGGAGGCCTAAAGTCGTTAACAGCCAATCAGCGAGGGAATCTATCCCCTTTTCACTAGCGCTAGACCAAGGAGATTGTTTTGGCGTCTGAGGTGGAGCGCCACACCTACCATCAGCTCCTTATTTTACCGCAGAGATCCCTGTGCTACTCATACGCTGAGTTGGCGAGGGCTGGTTTCGAACTAGGAACCTTGTGGTTTCTAGTTGAACGCTCTACCGACTGAGCTAACCCGGGAGATTAAAATAATTGTCTTCCCTTGAATGGTGGCCATGATCACATATCTGTTGACCACATGATAACTCAGCCACTTACCCCTTTATCTACCACTGTTTAGAATTGAATTTTCTACAAAATCAAGGGAAGTAACTGATGTAATTAATTAAAAGTTGCTTCCCTTGGAGTCGTTTTTTTTTTTTTAATAAGGTAGGATGATAATTTACAAAGATGTTTTAATACTATTTTAAGATTTTATTATTTATCAACTAAAATTTAATTTTTTATTTTTTAGCAATTGCAAAGAGTATTAAATCAGGAACCTTGTGGTTCCTAGGCGGATGATCTACCAACTGAGCTAAACGGGACCTATGTTCTTGTGGAGAGACTAAAATAATTGTCTTCCCTTGGATTGTAGCCATGGTCACGTATCTGTTGACCACATGATAATTCAGCCACTTAATCCTTTATCTACTACTGTTTAGAATTGAATTTTCTACAAAATTAAGGGGAAATAACTAATGTAATTAATTAAAAGTTGTCTCCTTTGAAGTAGATTTTTTTTAATAAGGTAGGATGATAATTTACAAATATGTTCTAATATTTTTATTTATTGATTGTCAGGGGGAGAGGTCTGGCATTTTGATCATCTGGTGGTTTGGGGTGCTCTGATAGATAATGGGTTAAAACTTCCCCTTTTGTACATGTTCTTGAAAAGGATAAGACCTATCTTTTTTCAATCTTCACTCATGAAGCAAAAAGGATGTTTTTCTATTTCTCTTCATAGAACAGAATAGAGACAATTTGTCTCCAACTTCATCATGACATTTTATGATTTAGCATTTCGGTGTTTGTACGATGAAGCTAACCCTTGTAGTATCCGGAATTTTTCTGTAGATTATTGAAGTCAGTTAGCCTACTGTTGGTTTTAATAACAGCAGCTAAGTAGAACTTCAATATGGCGCTGCGAACAGGATCGTTACTGTCCTTCCAGATCGTCAGTACCAAATCAGGGTGATTTGGGTCATTCCATTCCTTGAGTTCTGATTGGTTGCTTGACTGGTTGATCTGCATGACACTGTGGAGTCTTATATATACTTTGTCATTTTGCAGTGGACTTTGTGGCATTTCGAGTTTGTATTGAGTTACAATCGCATGCTACCTTGTCTTCCCAGTTTGACGGTAATTGGAACTTATTCTTCACGATGGTGAGTTATCATTGTTTCTACATAGACCATAGTGCACATCTTTTGGATCTATTTAATTGCAGTCTGGGTTGGTCTATAATCTTCCACTCTATATTATATGTGGTTCCTTGGTCTTTGTACTTCCATATGTGATTTGCGAGCGTTGGAGCTGCCTTTTTTTTTCTTGTTAATGAATAATTTATTATATAAGCTTTGGTTACGGAGTGGTTATTGCTGGCTGGTGTTATTGTTGCTTCATATATTATGGATTTCATGCTGCATCTTTGTTTTAGTGGACAGTCTTTTTTCATTCTACATGAACATGTTGAGCCCTACTTAGGTTTACGTCTGGCTGTTATTATGGAGTTCATGGATGGCCTGCAAGGAGTAACTGGTTTTTATTGTATTTCTGTTATATATATATATATGTTTTACTGCATATAAAAACCATTGAAGACAGGTAAGTTTTTTTTATCGTTTCTTGTACAATTTCTTACACTTTGAGGAACATTACGTACAGTTTACCTGTTGGGGACACATATATTATGTTGTTGTTTTTTTGTTGCATGTATCTATTAAACACTCATGTGCATTGTTCATTAGGGTAGGTCAATTTTGTAACTGTAATGTCTCCCATGTGGCAAAAGTTGCAAATTAACAAAAATAATTACCACACACAATATTTTTCTTCAAAACTTTAGCTTCATTTGAGAAAATAGATTTCAATCTTTTAAAATGTTATCACTATTACAGTAGGTAAAAAGCTGCATATTGGAGGTGTCAGAGATGGGGGATATATTTTCAATTTGAATTCTAGTTATAATATTTCATTCATTAAGTTTAAAATGACAGTCTTTTCTGTTTTAGATATTGAAATTATGAGAAGTAAACAAACAAACAATGTGTTTTGATATGGCTTTATTTAGCCAACAATTTTTAGGAGAATATGTGCTTAATTGAAGTCTTACCTAATTTGGAAAATTAATTAATAATTAATGATTGTATGCCCGCCTAATTCATTAATTATTAATTAATTAATTTTCTAAATTAGGTACAACTTCAATTAAGCACATATTCTCCCAAATATTGAAATTACTAAATTTTCTAACCAATTTCTAGGCTAAACGTTGTGGAAAGATTTTTGGTACATTATAGCAGATGATCTTTGATACTATTTCCTCAAATAATGGTTCAAGTAAGATTCGTATTGATTTCAAGACAAATATCAACAACCTTATATATGGTCTATATCGTTTATGTTTCCCTTTCTTTCTTTCTTTCTTTCTGTTTTTCCATTACACTTAAGCCTATCATTTTTATGTTTTCCCTTTCTTTCTATCTTTTTTCTTTTTTTCCCTTTCTTTCTTTCTTTTATTTTTTTAATTATTTTTTGCCGTGTAATATTCTATTCTTTGCATAACGTATTAGTACTGAGGAATCTTCGGATCTCTTTTTCTCTTTTCTTTCCAATATTCAACATCCCGTGTTTAAATCTTATTCTATCTTTCTTTCCATCTTTTTCACTCAAGCATTTAATTTCCTTTTTTCTTTCTCATTTTTCGCCTTTCAATTTAATCAACCCAGAAAATGATTTTCACAATGTAAATTAAAAAGATTTATCTCAAAAGAATTATGTCCCACCTAAATAAACCATTTCCCTTTCCGATGTAACTTAGATATTCACCAGACCAAGCCATTATATAATGTATGAGAGTGATCCCCAAGCTGCCCTGTCGACTGGGGCGTTAGAATGCACCGACTGCACCTCTGCAGATGGGTAAGACTCCCCAATGGGGCCACATGTTGGCCGTGGGTGGAGACCCGTGATGCTTCAGGATAGAACCCAGGTGGATGAGCAGTTCATGACCTGCAATACTCCACTTTGGCCTTATCTTAGGCTAGACGGGCGGTCGGAGAGGCCCCCTCCGATCAATCGGCTGGTCACATCAAGCCCTAGCTCCTATATAATTTTTACCGGAAATGCATGCTGCAGATGTTGGGAAAATTCAGGAATATGAGTGGGAATTTGGCGTACATTTTCAATCTAAATAATCCAACAAATAGGCTCTTACTTATATCCTAAAATAATATATTTGCATATATCTACTTAAATTCAAATACATATTTTAGAAAATATCCTGGTGTTGTATACTGTAACTGGATTTTTATAAGAGACGACAAACACTTATATATATATATAGATGTGAGGTATCCAAAACTTGGTAGTAATGGATGATTCTATATGTGATTTCTAAGACACTGTATTATTATTGTATGATCCAGTATGTACAAATACAGTGAATCTTTAAATCACTACAGAGAGCTCAATGTATTATAATCTTTTTAGATTATATACAGAGCAATATTTATCTTTGAAAAGAAGGAAAAACTCAACACCGTTATTCCATAATTAATTTATTTCGACCAAAATTGGGGCCTTTATAAATCTAAGTTGATTTAACAAAGCTCCCCAAATCAAGTCTCATCAGATGGATTTGATTTGGGGAGTTTTGTTAAATCAACTTCGATTTATAAAGGCCCCAATTTTGGTTGAAATAAATTTATTATGGAATAACGGTGTTGAGTTTTTTCCTTCCTTTCAAAGATATAATAAAAATAGTTTTTGGTTTCAGTATTTATTATACCAACACACGACTTTTGCTGGTTTGAGAGAATTTGATATTTAAAAAAAGTGAAAACTCAACCTACCCTATTGTTCATGCGAGTTAGATTTTTGTCTTTCCTTACCGAATTTGCAGTTGCCCTGGCTGGGGACTGTAGAATATGCTGACCACACCTCTGTAGAGGGATAAAATCCCTGCCTCCCCAATGGGGCAACCTACTGGCTGTGGGTAGTGACTGGTGATGCTTAAGAATGGAATCCTGGTGTCTGAGAAGTCCACTTTGGCCCTTACTTACCAAGGAAGTGATCCAATTTCTCTGGTTGGAAGGAGTGTTAGGAGCTGAAATTCATTGGAGGCTTTTAGCACAATACCGAGACAGTGCACTACCACGTTGAAGTGTTTATGATTGGATACAGAAGTTTAAAAGTGTCTGGAAAACTGTGATGCCCAAAGAGGGAGCAGGACACCACTGATGAGAAGATTTCAGCATGCTCGAGATGGTAATGGCGAACTGGTGAGTTATCATCAATGAGGTTGCATTTCATGTCTGATGAGTTTCTTTTTTATCTTTTCAAATTTCTGCGCCAATTTTTTAATATCAGGGTGGAATCTGTTGATTAGTATACCAAAATTTGATTAGTACGCACTCAATTACACCTACCCCTGATGATGGCCCTTCAGAGTGTTGAAAGTACAAGGGATGAAAATTTTGGCATACTAATCAATTCCATACTGATATTAAGAAATTGAAAAGAAACTCATCAGATATGAGATGTATGTCTTGTTTAATACCGTATGAATCATATATCTTATTATAATGGAGATTGTGTGTTTGTCTGTCTGAATCCGAAACTAAATCACTACTCAAGTCACAATTCCCTTAGTTATTGACGTCACATTCACCTTGAATTTATTTTTATTTAAACCTCAGTTATTGATAAAATTGTTATACCTTATTAATACTTTTGACTTTATCTACATTCTAATAACATGCAATTGTATTTATATATACAACAAAATAGCGGGTTACAGTGTGAACAGGAAAGCTAATTTGCATATTGATATTAAAAGTTTAATTTTATTAAATATGCGCTTGGTATTATTGATTTCTAATTGTTTGTTTTTTCTTAATGAATATGAGCAAAAAACTCGGGGATAAATCTTAAAAGAAATCCTTTAATATAAAGAAATAACAGTAATTTTATTCTTTACTTCCTAATTTAACTAAATAGTTAAATTAGGAAAATTCAGCAATAAAAGGAGGAGTGATGAAAAATGATGGAAAGACTTAGTTTCAAAGTTGTTCTATTCTTCGATTATACCCCCTCTGTTTCAAATCATTTATTTTGGATTTTTTTTATTTAGTTTCAAAAGTATTTCAAATTTAACATATTTCATTACATTAAAATTCAAATACTTGCACCCGGAGGGTGCATATATTTGCTAGTATATATATATATATATATATATACTAACATACACACTACTGATCAAAGGTTTGGGACCACCCTAAATTTGTTTCTCTAAGCTAATAATAAAGTCTAATTTTGCATATTAGGATAAATAAATTCACCCATTGTGTATGTGTAAACCCTTGTGTAAAATTCAAACAAAATAATGATTAAAAACAGCTCAAAACTGTTTCAAATTATCTAAAATCAAAGGAAGATAATTGAATTTTGTGAATCATGACTTGGACCCCCTCAGACTCCAGATCTTTTATCAATTGAACTAATCTGGGATAAAATTTCGTTTGGAATTCATATCACAGGACTATAAATTTAAAAAATAAAAAAATAAAAATCTGTTTTCAAATGCCTTTTAAGTAATAAAGAATTCATCATTCGCATCTGATGAGTCGGGAGAGTTAGACACTTTGTCTAAGCTCCCTGAAATAGACTATAATGCTAAATCTCTAAGTCTTTTGTTATTTCTTTACTTATATATATATTTCTTAAAGTGTGGATTCTATGTATGCTTGTTATAAAAAATTAAACATTCCCCAAAATATAGCAAATCATGTATTTTTTTCCTGATGCTTCATTTCCAACGGCCTTTAATTTGAAGTACATTATATTTCTTCAACATTTTCATTCGGTTATTAATATTACCTAAACTTATAAGCCATTTTCATTTTCCTTGTGTGTGTGTGTGTTAGGGTAGCATAGACATAAAGTAAACGGCGCTTGGTAACTGTCAGTTTCTCACTTATGTAATTTTCAAATCCATCACCATTGACTTTATGTCTATGCAACACTCTTAGATATATATGCTCTATCAATGATATTTACCACTCTTTACTTATAAATATAGCAAACTGTATATATATATATATATATATATATATTATTATTATTATTATTATTATTATTGTTATTATTTATTTATATTACGAAGGAAATTACAATGTGTATAAAAAAAAGTAAAATAATGTCCAGTGTCTAATCAATTTCGAAGAAACCTCATCTTCAGAGACTGTCTTTGAAACGACTCCATTTCAAAATCAGTCTCTGAAGATGAAGTTTCTTCGAAATTGATTAGACACTGAACATTATTTTATTTTTTTATACGCATTATAATTGCCTTCGTAATATAAATAAATAATAATATACTTAACAAAGCTTCAAGCAAATTATCATACTCTATTTTATATATATATATATATATATATATGATACATGCATAGATAATTTCTACAGTCTTTATGCTATTCACCTTTTTAATAACTTCTCTTCAATGTTAGATATAGCTATTTTAAAATCCAGGATGAGGCTTGCTGAGTATTATTTTGATTTTTCGGACTGTTGTCCTCATTTTTATTGTGGTATTTAAAATCACAACATTTTTGTTGCTGTATCCTCTGGCCTTCTTCCTGTTCCCTATGTATCCGAGCCTAACAACATTATTATTCGTTTTCTTTCAATTAATTTGCACAAGGGTGTAAATTTAATACTAATAATTTATACAAAATTATTTTTCTTGTACAGCTCCCATCTAGCTTATTCTCAAGGCACCTCATTAGGGTCCAAGTGGTGCAGCCATACAACCACAGCTTGGATGAATTGTCGTTTTAACTTATCAGTGAGATTGGATTTCCATACGACTGATAATCTGTTTATAGCCGACCATGCCTTTCCTATTCATGTATTAACATCGCTTTCTGTGGATGAGATATTACTACCTAGGTATTTGAATGGTTCTACTGGCTTTAGGGGCTTACCGTTGAGTGTGGAGATGTCACCTTTCTTTTTGAAACACATGAACTCAGTTTTATTGGAGTTCACATAGAGGCCGATATTCTTTGCTGCCTTCTCTAGGCGATGCAATAGTGACTCGGAGCTGACCAAGAATGCTGCATGCGGTCTTGAACAAGTTGCGGAAAAAGCACCCCACAAGGAAGCAGCTGTACAGCCACCTGCCTCCTATCTTACAAATTTATTTATATGTATTTATATGTATTTATTGAAACTTGTTTTAAAATACAATAACGACCGTCTAAGGTTGCATGCTCAAATCTTTAGTGTATTTATTCTGTTATGACGATTTTGGACCCTAACAAAGTGCCTTGAGAATAAGCTAGATGGGAGCTGCACAAGAATGCTGCATGCGATCTTGAACAAATCATGGAAACAGCACCCCGCAAGGAAGCAGCTATGTGGCCACTTACCCCCTATCTCACAAACCATCCGAGTAAGACAGACAAGGCATGCTGGATACTGCTGGAGGAGCAAAGTTAATATAAGTGACATTCTCCTGTGGAAGCCAACACATGGACATGTGTTGCCGCCCAGCAAGGACCTACATTGAACAACTCTGCATGGATACTGGATGCTGTGCAGTGGACCTTCCTGGGACAATGAATGATAGAGAAGGTTGGCGAGAGATTGTCATCGATATCCATGATAACTGCGCAACATGATGATGATACAAAATTATATGGTTCAAAGTAACTATTCCTATTTATTAATAATACTCATTTGTTTGTACACAGTTATAAGCTATCAAGTATTCCTATCTAATACTAATAATTTTTACAGTTATATGGTTTCAAGTATTCCTATCTAATACCAATAATTTTTAAACAATTATATGGCTTCAAGTAATTAATAATAATAATAATAATAATAATCTATTATCCATTAAGAATTGATTTATTTCAAAACTTTATCGTCATTAAATGACCCATTGAGGTTGATATGCCGTAAAACAAACCAAACCAAACCAATAATAATAATTTTATTTGTCTGAATTTTTGCGATGAGGCTTGATAATTTGTATTATTTAGATTTTTTTGTGTCTCTTGTCTTTATCCGAACCCTTTATTCAATCCACCAGGATAGACTGTTCTCATTCTGCTAAACATGATTGGGTACAAGTATTAAGCTATGTTAAGTATTCTGTTATTTTTGCCTGTGGTCAGAATTGAACCTGCAACCCCCAGATGATTGTCACTTAGAACTGTAATATCTGTTGTGCCCAACTTGACAATTCAGAGTGAATTTTTGGAAACTATAAACCTAATGTTCTTTTTTTTTTCTAAAATATTTGGTAATCTTGAACTTTAAGTGACTAAATTCCTACCATAAAATTGTACTTGCGCATTATTTGAAATGAACTTAATTGTTATTAAAAACACATTTTATGATATTTTGAAGTTAATAGTGTTGTGTTTTCTCCGTGAAAATTATGTTTGAATCAAAGAAGGCTGCCATTTACAAGCTTCTTCTCGGACAAAGAACAAAGGGACTTAACTCTCATTACTTTGAGAGATTTAAACGAGAATTAAGTCCCTTGGTTCTTTTTCCGAGAAGAAGCTTGTAAACAATGGCAGCCATCTTTGATTAAAAAACTACCCATATTAATAATGCATTCAAAATATTGATATAAGTGTTATATATCTCTAAGAAATAAAAATTTACATAGTATATGGTGGGAATGATTTGCATAATGATTTTAACAAAACTGGGTTTAAGAAATAATTATTTGCTGTTACAAAGGGACTTAACTCTCATTGCTTTGAGAGTTAAGTCCTTTTAAGACTTAAATGAGAGTTAAGTCCCTTTGTTCTTTTTCCGAGAAGAAGCTTGTAAACAATGGCAGCCATCTTTGATTCGACATAATTTTCACGGAGAAAACACAACGCTTTTCAAATTTATTTTAATGCATGTTTTTAACTTCAAAATATGATAAAATGTCTTTTTAATAACAATTAAACGAAATAAAATGATGAAAGTAAACTCGGTGGGGGGCACAGTCAAGTCCGACGTATATGTTCTCCCAACTAACAAAGTCCTTAGTCTGCAACAATCTCTCACAAAAGTACGACTCTCTTCTTAACAGCAAAACTCCTATCGGTCTGGGAGGATAGGCTCTTAAATACACAGTTAATATGTACATCCGGGCTTCTTACTCTGGTTTGGCATTGCCCGTTTAGAACTTCAATATTCACCAGCATTTTGAGTACGTGCGTCAATACTGTTTACATCCGGTTACTGCACTGTATGTAATAATGTTTAGTAGTTATATGGTTTTCATGTATTCCTTCTAATTGGTTTCAAGTATTTCTAGTCTTAATACTAATATTTTACAGAGTATAATGGTTTCAAGTCATTTCTATTCTATGCTAATAAGGTTTTACAGTTTATATGGGTTTCAAGTATTCCTATCTAATGCTAATAATTTTTACAGTTATAATGTTTCAACAGTATTCCTATCTAATACTAATAATTTTTACCAGTTATATGGTTTCAAGTATTCCTATCTAATGCTAATATTTTACAGTTATATGGTTTCAAGTATTCCTATCTAATGCTAATAATGTTTATAGTTATATGGTTTCATGTATTCCTATCTAATTGGTTTCAAAGACTTTCCTATCTAATACTAATAATTTTACAGTTATATGTTTCAAGTATTGCCTATTAAGCTAATAATTTTTACAGTTATATGGTCATGTATCCTACTAATTGGTTCAAGTATCCTATCTAATGCTAATAATTTTTACAGTTATATGGTTTCATGTATTCCTATCTAATTGTTTTCAAGTATTCTCTATCTATGCTTAATAATGTTATAGTTATTGGTTTCATGTTTCCTACTAATTGGTCAAGTATTCCTATCTAATCACTAATAATTTTTTACAGTTATATTGGTTTAAGTTTCCTATCTAATACAAATAATTTTACAGTATATATGGTCAAGTATTCGTTACAATTACTAATAATATTTACAGTTATATGGTTTCAAGTATTTCCTATCTAATACTAATAATATTTCAGTATATGGTTGAAGTATCCTTATCAAACTATAATTTTTACAGTTATATGGTTTCAAGTATTATCTAATACTATTTTTTTAGTTGTTTCAAGTATTCCTATTCTAATACTAATAATTTTTATAGTTATATGGTTTCAATTAACTATTCCTATTTAATATAATAATATAATAATAATAGTTTGACACAGTTATATGGTTTCAAGTATTCCTATCTAATACAATAATTTTTACAGTTATATGGTTTCAAGTATTCGTATCTTAATACTAATATATTTAACAGTTATATGGTTCAAGTATCCTATTAATAACTAATAATTTTTACAGTTATATGGTTTCAAAGTATTCCTATCTTAATACTAATTTTTTTTAGTTGTTTCAAGGTATTCCTATCTAATACTAATAATTTTATAGTTATATGGTTTCAAGTAACTATTCTATTTAATAATATAATATAATGTAATGTTTGTACCACAGTTATATGGTTTTCAATATTCCTATCTAATACCAATAATTTTTTACAGTTATATGGTGTTCAAGTATTCCTATCTAATACAAATATTTTTACAGTTATATGGTTTCAAGTATTCCTATCTAATACCAATATTTTTGAACAGTTATATGGTTTCAAAGTTATTCTAATCTAATACAAATATTTTCTACAGTTATATGGTTTCAAGTATTTATCTCAATACCAATAATTTTTAAACAAATTAATGGCTTCAAGTAACAAATAATAATGTAATAATCCTATTGTCTGAATTTTTGCGATTGAGGCTTGATAATTTGTATCATTTTAGATTTTTGTTCTGTTGTCTATCTTATTGTTATCTACACAACATTTTGCCGATTGTATCCTCCGGCTTTCTTTCGAATAACCTCTCGTCTAATTTGGAGTCTTCAGGGAATAAACGACCCTTTATTCAATCCACCAGGATAGACTGTTCTCATTCTGCTAAGCATGATTGGTACAAGTGTTAAGCTATGTTAAGTATTCTGTTATTTTTGCCTGTGGTCAGAATTGAACCTGCAACCCCCAGATGATTGTCACTTAGAACTGTAATATCTGTTGTGCCCTGGGTCCAACTGTTCTCAAGGTCCGACGATATTGCTTTCTCCCAACTAAAAGTCCTTAGTCTGCAACAATCTCTCACAAAAGTACGACTCTCTTCTTAACAGCAAAACTTCTCCTATCGTCTCCTCGGTCTGCAGGAAGGCTCTTAAATACACAGTTAATATGTACATCCGGGCTTTCTTACTCTTTGGTTGGCATTGCCCGTTTAGAACTNCAACTCAATATTCACCAGCATTTTGAGTACGTGCGTCAATACTGTTTACATCCGGGTTACTGCCAACAGCATTTCAGCGACGAGGAGGTAGCGAGTTCAAATATCCATAGCCACTCACCACACTCCTCCCCCTCGCACAGGCCAAACATATCCGGACGCGCTTTATTCGTGGGGGTTGGGAATCTGCTCATCCACAGTTCTGCCTTTCAATTTCGCTATAGTTCAGTACAATTTTATGGTAGGGATTTAGTCGCTTAAAGTTCAAGATTACCAAATATTTACCTGTATACTTATGTTTTTTTTTACCTTCACTCCTGTTACCTTTTCAATTATTGGTTCCTAAATTGTATTCATCTTTATACTTGGTCTACTTAAGAGATTACTATAGCCTATCATATGAGCTGATTCTTTGAGGCGTCTTCTCTTCCAATGTTCTTCTCTATCTATTATCCTAACTTCATCCCAGATGGTTTCCCTTTATTCAATCCATGGGGGTATCCTGTTCTCATTCCACTAACCATAGCTGGGGTACAGGCATTAAGCTATGTTAATTATTATTCTATGTTACTGCTGCCCCTGACCAGGATTGAATCTGCAGTCTAGAGATAACTGACACTTTGAACTGCCTTAACCTAACTCCTTTATCCACTAGGCCATGTGTCCAATTGGACTGTTCTCACTCCACTAACCATAGCTGGGGTACAGGCATTAAGCTATGTTAATTATTATTCTATGTTACTGCTGCCCCTGACCAGGATTGAATCTGCAGTCTAGAGATAACTGACACTTTGAACTGCCTTAACCTAACTCCTTTATCCACTAGGCCATGTGTCCAATTGGACTGTTCTCACTCCACTAACCATAGCTGGGGTACAGGCATTAAGCTATGTTAATTATTATTCTATGTTACTGTTGCCCTTGATCAGGATTGAACCTGCAGCCTTGGTAAAACAAGACATTAGTTTTATAAGTTCCTAAAATTTATACTGAATTATCCAATTATGTCACTTAAAACTGTGTTAACTCCACTATGCTGTGTGTCCAATTGGACAATTCAATGTAAATTTTGGTAACTTATAAACCTAATGTCTTGTTTTACCTAGAATATCTATCTCTTTTACTTATGTATGATTTTTTTACCTTGACTCACATTGCATTTTTTATTTTGGGTGTGTTTTTAATCTAATCTCACCTTTTTAATTATCGTTCCCATATTGTATTCATCTCTATACTCAGGCTATAGTAACCTCTTAAGTAGACCATCATATGAGCTGATTCTTTGAGGAATCTTATCTTCCAATGTTCTTCCTAAACTATTATCCTAACTTCATCCATAAAGGCAGATGGTTTCCCTTTTCTATCCATATATGATCAGCCATTTTAACTTTATACTTGGTCTACTTAAGAGATTACTATAGACTAACATATGAGCTGATTCTTTGAGGAATCTTATCTCCCAATGTTCTTCCCTATCTATTATCTTATTATTAAATTTTCACACATTATATATGAAAATAATTCTGAGACTGTCTTCTATTAGTGATATAGTGCTCTTTTGTTTGCTGATCTTATACTTTTTGAAGAAATCTCTATCAACTTTGGTCTATCATATTTTCAGTATTATTTGGATTATTCAGACTATTGTTATCTGTACAACGTTTGGCTGATGTGCCCTCCGGCCTTCTTCAGGTATTACTTGTCGGACTCGAAAACTTTCTCAGACTTGGGAACCTTCTTGTCAAAATCGGGAGCTATCATGGAACTCTGAACCAATTGGACAATTCAGTGTGAATTTTGGAAACTTATAACTTATTTGCCTAGAATAACCACCTATTCACTTATGTAAGGTTTTTCTTTTGTTTTTAAAAAATCTAATCTAGCCTTTTAATTATAGGTTCCCATATTGTGTTCATTCTATGCTTGGTCTACTATAGACTAACATATGAGCTGATTCTTTGAGGAATCTTATCTTCCAATGTTCTTCCCTATCTATTATCTTAGGCACATGGTGTAATGTTTAAAGTCATTGGAAATGGACTCGTCACCCTGAGTTCAAATCCTGGACGTGGTTATTGCATTTCACTTAGCGCTAATACCCTTGGGAAAGGTATGAATCCTACTCTCCCTCCAGCTATGAGTAAATAGTAGGGCAGACTGGGCTCTTTAACCTTGGTTAGGCAACCGGCCTAGGAGAAGGAAAAACTCTGAATTCAAACCTGTTGAACTCCGCTTAAGAAATTGACCTTGTGTTACATCCTGCTCATGCGGAGGGGTTGGTAAATATGTATCTATTATCTTAACTTCATCCCATAAGGGCAGATGGTTTCCCTTTTCTATCCATATATGGTCTGCCATACCCGACTTTTCTATTTCCCCTCGTACCACTGCTTTACGATGTTCTTCTAGTCTTACTTTCAGTGGGCGGCATTTGTATACTTTACCACAGCTGCATGGGATGGAATATACACTATTCTTGGATTTAGTATGCAGTAGTAGAAGAGCTGTTGTGAGCGGTTTAAAGTAAGTAAAGAATTAGGACTATGCTATTAGGTGTAAATCCATAAAAATATGATGAAAGAAAAAGCTGTATTTTTTTTTCTTAAATCTAATTTTAAAAAAAAATCTAATCTAGCCTTTTTAATTATAGGCTCCCATTAATCTCTATACTTGGTCTACTAAGTGTTAAGTATTCTATGTTATTATTGCCTGTGGTCAGGATTGAACCTGCAACCCTCAGATGATTGTCACATAGAACTATAATATCTGTTGTGCCATGTGAACAACTTGAAAATTTGGAGTTCATTTTTGGAAACTATAAACCTAATGTTCATCCTATAAGGGCAGATATACCCAACTTTTCTATTTTCTCTTGTACCACTGTTTTTCGTTGATCCTCTAGTCTTATTTTCAATGGATGGGATATCTCATCTTTGTATACTTTGTCACAGCTGCATGGGATGGAATATACACAATTATTGGTCATGTAATATTCTGTTGGAGGCTTGACTCGGAGGAGATGTTTACGAAGAGTTGAGTCACTTCCTTAAGCTGTCCATTTCTTTTTTATATACATCGTTACTGTTGATGGCTTTTGCCCTTGCCCAATGTTGTAGGCGACAGATGACTCCTTTCTTTACATTGTATGGACTAGTACAAACTAAAAAACACCCTCCAGGCGATGTAAAAATAGATTTTTAAAACATTGCCTAAGGGGTGGGAGTTCATTAAAGGATTAAAAAATAAAACAATTTGAAATGTAAACTTTAAATATGTATTAAAATAAAACAAATTATATATAGATATATAATACCAGTTATTTATTTATTTATTAAAACTTGTTTTAAAAAAACAATGAGGACTGTTTAATGTTGCATGTTCAAATTTTGAGTGTATTTATTCTATGTTATGACGATTTTGGGTAATATGACGTAAGCAGTGACGTAATTATTGTTACAGACAAAAACCGGAAGCGAATCTCCATTATTAATAGATATATGTTAATACAGTTCCAAGTGACAATCATCTGTAGGTTGCAGGTTCAATCCTAGCCTGGTGGATTGAATTACTGGTTCACTTCAAAGTTCCCTGAAGATTCCCAATTAGTTTGACTAGAAGGCTGGAGGATACATCGGTCAAAACGTTGTGTAGATAACAATAAATATATGGTTAATGGAATACAAGAAGGTTCCTGAATTCAACAAGAAATTCCTGAAGACGGCCGGAGGACATAAGAAGATGAGGACAATTTATTTTCTTCAAGTATCTATAATAATTGAAATGTTTAAAACGTCGACTAAATCTCCAAATATCAATAAATCACATTTATTCATTATTTTTTCCTCCTACTGTCGGATTCATTTCCATTTCTTCCTAAAATTTTGTTTTTATACAGAAGAGAAGTTATGAGAAACAATACACAGCACAAAGACTTTATGGACAAACTGTAACTATATATATATATATATATGGATTAAAATTGAGGAAAACGGATAATGCACAAAAGAATTATATTCAATTGATATTTCGCCTTGGTGTGTACATGAAGCTTCGTCAAATTTGGCTTTATGTACATACCAAGGTTAAATATCAATTGAATATAATTCTTTTGTGCTTTAGCCATTTTTTCTCAGTTTTAATCACACACACACATTACATACATATACACACAAGGTGTGTAAAAAAAAAAAAAGAAAGTTCCATTAATTCTTCATTTCTATCTTGGAGCTTTAAACATGGTACTTTTTTGACGCACCTTGTATTCTGAAAAAAATAATGAATGGAACGTTATTCTTTTTTTTCTTCTTCAGAATACAAGGTGTGGAAAAAATACAAAAAATCTCGATACTTTTTTGACACACCTTGTGTGTGTGTGTGTGTATGTATATATATATATATATATATATATATAATATATATAATCAATGGTAATATTATGGTTTTACACTCATAACTTGAAGTTTCATGGTAATCCAATCATCAATGTTGAAAATTTTCACGACTGGTTTTTAACATCTCAACCATTGAACTCATCTGATGATTGGATTACCATGAAACTTAAGTTATGAGTGTAAAACCATAATATTATCATTGATTATAAATCTGCTCTGCTTTATTAGCATTGAGCACCTTTCCATGCAAATACTTTTCTCATTTTTTCATTCACTATTCATTATATATATTATATATATTATATATATATGTATATATGTATATGTATCATTATATACAAGACATCAAAGGCAAAAAATAATTTTAAAAATTGAGTTTTCCAGATTACTGAACTCATTCTTTGTACTGTTATGCTTTCAGGTGCAAGAAAATGTTAACGAGTCCCAGTTCAGCTCTTTTCCAGCAACATGAATCATTCCATTCTATCACATAATGCAAAATATCTTTATTTAATGGCATATCAACCTTTGTGGGTTATTTAATGCCAAATTCATTCTTGTAGAAGAACAATGGTGGTATTATTTAAGGATGAGAGGGTTCATACCTTTCCCAAGGGTATTAGTCCAAAAGTAAACATATTAGTTTGACTGGAGTTTGAACCTGCGTACTAAGATTTAACAGTTTAGTACGTTAGCCACTATACCACAGGATCTTTTCACCATGGATTCAATTCCAGAAGAAGACTGTAGAATGATTTGGCTGAAATATTTTGGTTACAATAAAGGGAATAGAAAGAATGAGTTTAAGATTCAATTTCAGAAGAAGGCTGTAGAATGATTTGGCTGAAATATTTTGGTTACAATAAAGGGAATAGAAAGAATGAGTTTAAGATTCAATTTCAGAAGAAGGAATAAAGGGAATAGAAAGAATGAGTTTAAGATTCAATTTCAGAAGAAGGCTGTAGAATGATTTGGCTGAAATATTTTGGTTACAATAAAGGGAATAGAAAGAATGAGTTTAAGATTCAATTTCAGAAGAAGGCTGTAGAATGATTTGGCTGAAATATTTTCATTATAATAAAAGGGATGGGGATTGAAAGAATGAGTTTAATAGCCGGAAAAACTCTCGGATTTGATAATACCTTCCCGGAATTAGGGAAAGTAAAAATTGCGTTTTTTTTTTTTGTAGTAGATATTCAAGCAAAATAAATTTCATTTTTTAATGCCAGCATCCGTCTATTACCAAAATATCCCATTTCCTGGAATGTTAAAAAAAAAAAAAAAAAAAACAATCACAGTACCTTTCTTGTCTAATGTCTTTTTTTTTTTTTTTTTTTATTTTTTTTTTCCTTTTTGAACAGGATAAAACTGCTGTAGTTTAAAAGCAGCCAGAGAATAATAAGCAACAGAAAATTATTCAGGAACAGCAAAAACAATAACAGAAGAACGTATAACAAAGAAAATTAAAAAAAATTAAAAAAAAACAATATGAGCACAGGTAAAAAAAAAAAATTCATAAAAATAAGATTAAACATGAGCTTTTTCAAAGACATGGGTCAGGGTGAAAATGAGTTTGTCTTTTGTTTTGTTATCTTTTTTGTTTTCAAACCCCTCCCCACCCATCATTTTTCCTTTTTTTTTTTTTTTAAATAATTTTTAAAACCCACGTTGTAGGATTTTTTTCTTTCTGATCTTTTTTTTCCTCAATGATTTTTAAAACCCACGTTGTAGGATTTTTTCTTTCGGATCTTTTTTTTTTTTTTCAATGATTTTTAAAACCCACGTTGTAGGATTTTTTTTTTTTTTTTTTTCGGATTTCTTTTTTTTTCCCTCCTTGTAAATTGTTCATGATCAAGTTCATACTTGTAAAATCCTTTCTTTTTTTTTTTCTCCTTTTTTTTTTTTTTTTTTTTATGTCTGGCATTTCTCGAGCATTTATTTTGCAAATATGACTAGAAACTTTAAGGTCAAGAAATAAAATGTCACTGTGACCTTTGACAGATTTTTTTCTTCTTTCTACAGGTCAACATAACAACATTAGTTAAAATATTTGTGTGTGTGTGTGTGAATGTAGGTATATTCATATACACATGTGCATCATATATATGACATGTGTATTTAGGTAGCAAACCTTCCTTTAGACATGTTTCATTGGATACATATGAGGATTATTTATTTGGATTTGGTTTTATATGTCTGTTTGTCACCACCAATGTCACAATTCCCTTAGTTATTATTCTCATTCATTCAGATTTGGTTTTTATTAAACCTTTTTTTGCTGGCAAGAAAGATGTTGCAAAATTGAATGGATTTTTTTTTCTTTTGTTCATAATTAGAATCCAGTTAGATTAATAATAATAATAATAATAATAATAATAATAATAATCTTATTATAATAGAGATTATATATCTGTTTGTCACCACCAATGTCACAATTCCCTTAGTTATTATTCTCAAAGATATTGCAAAATTGAATGGATTTTTTTCTTTTGTTTATAATTAGAAACTGGTTAGATTAATAATGATAATAATCTTATAATAGATTGTGCGCCTGTCTGTCACCACCAATGTCACAATTCCCTTAGTTATTATTCTCAATGATTATTAATAATCATTATTTAATCTTAATCAACATCTTATTTATTAACACTGTCTCTGTTAAAGTCTAGCCAAGTTAATATGCCTCAAAACAACCCATGTTATTAATGCATTTCAAATCCTGCAATGTGTGTTATATATCACTAAGAAAAAAATGATTACATAGTATATGATATGGCTAATTTGTATACTGGTTTTATCAAAACTGGGTTTAATAAATAATTACTTGGTGTCATTGATTTCTCATATTACTGTTTTATTCTCAAATGGATTAATAGCAATTTTATATAGAAATTTAAAATAAGTGATCTTTTTATGTTCTTATTTAGTTTTGTTAGTCTTTCTAATTTAATATATTTTAATACATTAAAACTTAAATACTTGTGCTCAGAAGGTGTATATTTTTTTTAATAATAATATGAAGATGTCAGTGATACCAATAGTGATTGGTACACTTGGAATGGTCTCCAAAGACTTGGAAAGAAGACTGCAGGAATTAGAAATACGTGGAAGAATGGAGACTGTACAGAGCACAGCATTGTTAAGATCAGCTAGAATACTTAGAGTCTCCAGTTAAAACTGGTAGGAAAATCTAATTCTATTAATAATGGAGATTTGGTTTCTATTTGTCTGTAACCGAAACTATGTACATGTTTAGCATCAAAATTATTCCTCATTGTTTTTTTAAAAAATCAAGTTTTAATAAATACATGCCCGATATATTTAAAGTTATCAGAACTAAGTTTCCATTTCAAATTGTTTTATTTTTTCTACTCCTTTATAAATTTGATGATTTTTACTTACTTATGGTACAAACTCTCTGACATTGAATTTTTAACTCCTACCCTTTCAGGCAATATCTTTGAAAAATTAATTTTTACACCGCCCGGATGGTTTTTTTTTTTTTTTTTTGCTAGTAATATAATAATAATAATAATAGGTTAATGATATTTTTAGATAGTTACGGACTTCATTTTTTAAATTTTTTTTTAACTCCTTTAATAAATTTGATGAGTTTAATAACTTATGGTACAAACCCTCCGATATTGAATTTATAACTTCAGCTCAGGCAATATCTTTCAAAAATTAATTTTTACACTGCCCAGAGGTTGTTTTTTTTTTTGTGCTAATAATAATAATGAATAATAGGGTAATGATATTTTTAGATAGTTACGGACTTCATTTTTTAAAACTTGTTTTGTATACTTATGATATCTAATGTATATACTACCATATCCTGGTGTAATAGTTTACAAGCTAGTCTCGCAGACCTAGTACTACTGAGTAGCGAGTTTGATGCTAATTTTTCAATCAACTTTCACCTTTAATTAAAACTTTTTTTTAAAAATCTCCACCTTGTACATAAAGTCCATGTGCACTTTAAATGAATTTAAATTTTAAAGTGCACCCGGATTTTGCGGATAGACTGTATAAACAATATTCAAATTTAGTTAGTATTCATTTCCATCTTATTTCTCTTGCTTTTTATCACAATTAAATCATCATTTCATGGTTGTAAGTTCAA
>CM042181.1:5740609-5765609 GCA_023376005.1 Doryteuthis pealeii
CATGTGTGTATATATATATATATGTGTGTGTCTGTTTAATTTAAAGCTATATTCAAATTTCATTACATTTTAGCCACTTTTATTCATGTGTACAGATATGCACATATGTGTGTCTCTCTCTCCCTCATATATATATATATATATATATATATATATATTGTGTGTGTGTGTGTGTGTGTGTGTGATACAAATGCTTAAAAGTAGTTGTATTTTTTAAATTCAAATTTCATTAGTGTTTACATTCTCTTGTTCATGTGTATGTGGGTACACATGTCTTTGTGTAAATATACTCATAAGTATGTATTTTTATCTAACCACATAGATATGCGGGAAAGTAATTACCTGTAACTTTTCCAGATATTTATATGGTAATATGAAAATACATAAATATGACTTCCCTATAAGACCTTTTTTTTTAAAAATTCATTTGCATATATATATATATGTATACATGTATCTATGCATGATTACAAATGTATACATCCTCATATATGTATGTGCATATATATATTATAGTATACAATACATTTAAGGTTCCATTGTTACAATTGGCACCTTAAATGTATTGTAAACTATAATAAATAAATACAGCTCTTATATGCGTAATCGAGCACTTGATTTCCAATTCTCCTATACTAAAAAAGGACTATATATATATATATATATATATAAATAAAAAGTGGGATAATCATTGTTTTTTATCTTAGAACTCTTAGGATTTGCACCACTATTATATATATATATATATATATATATATGAGAGTACGTAAATAAACACTGTTTATTTGATATGGCTTTTAGCCGACAATTTTTGGAGGATATGTGCTTAATTGAAGTCATACCTAATTTTGAAAATTAATTAGTTAATAATTAATGAATTTAGGTGGGCATATATGTTCAAAATGTAAGGCTAAACAAATCGAGAAAATGTCAATCCCTGAATGTACATTTCGACATATTAGGTCTCATCTGCAAGGTTATAGACATGGGAGACTGCTCCGTGTGTGACTCGAAACCTCGACTACCAAGCTGACATATATATATATATATATATATAATTTGTTTGTGTCTGACACAAACATTTTTATTTTAATTCAAATTTAAAACCATATTTGAATTTCATTAGCAATAAGTTGACTTTCTAGCTTGTTTTTATTCATGCATATATGTGCGTGTTTGTGTTCATATATATCTATTTTTATTTAACCATAACCAAATAGATACGCAAGGGAAGTAATCACCTATAAATTTCCAGATATTTTTATGGTAATATGAAAATACATAATGTGAAAGATGCATGTTTATATAAATATATTTCAAGTATAAAATGATAATAAAACAGGATAAAAAACTTATGACTCATCGTTTCACATTGTCTATGAGGTGAGCTAGTATATTATTCTATACTTGAAATATATTGTTATATTGCTCTGCATTTTTATACATTGAGCACTCTAAAGATTTTATGAATTAAAAACACTTTAAGCATTAAATTTTAAATCATAATTGTTTTTCTTATATATATGTAAACAAACAAACAATGTTTTATATGGCTTTTTTCAGAGAATATGTGCTTAATTGAAGTCATACCTAATTTTGAAAATTAATTAATAATTAATGAATTAAGGCATTATTCAAATTATATCAAGAAAATCAATATGTACATTTTTGTTAATCAATTAGATTATTTTGTCAAGCTTGCTCCCCGCCACTTATGCTTTGACTTTGATATATATACATATGTATGTGCATGTGTATGTGTGTATACTTATGTACCTATTTGTATGTATGTATGATACATGCCATATTTATATACAGTGTGTATGTGTATGCATGTACGTATATGTGCTCCTTAAATATGTGTGCTCTTGTTTGTATACCATTGTGTATGCATGTACAAATGCTACTCGCACCCAAATATGATGAAAAAAACAGGAAATGGTCTTACTCGAACATGAGTTGACAGCCATTATTATTATTATGCATGTACATACATACATTAATGTATCTTATGTGAATGTAGGTGTGTACTAGTATATGCACATATGTACGTATATGCTATTAAGATAACTGTGACCAATTAAATAATTTTCAAAGTCTATCAATATTTTAAATATAGTTGTGAAAAAAAACATATTCCTTTTTATTTTATTTTAGAGAATGTTGCTGCTTTACTATGTCAGCCATCTTAAGATATTTGTCAAATTTCTCCATGAATAAATAATTTATCAACCAATAGAATTAAAGCTCCTAAATTTGCAGAGAATCTGACAGCCAATCAGATTTGAGCTTATATTTCATTAGTTGATTTCCCCTGAAGACCCATTTAAGTAGTTTCTATTGTAAGCTTAAATCTCATTGGCCCTTTATTCTTTGTAAATTTAAATGCTTCAATCTGATTGGTCATAAAACACATGTCCACATGGAGAAATTCAATAAACTGTTGATATATATATGTATAGCATATCAGGTTTTCAAATTTTGAAATATTGGCCATTGTTTTGTTTTTATACTTTGTGTGTATATATATATATTTATACATATAAGCTAGGACAGAAATAATAGGTCAGTTAATAATATATATATATGCTGTTACTGGCCTATTACTTCTGCCCAATATTCTATATATATTGTTTGTGTGTGTGGTGTGTGTGTGTGTGTGTGAGGTGGGCAAGAACTGGAGGGACTACTGTTGTCATGGTGATAGCTTGTATCTTTGCATGAGGGAATGGGGTTCAACACTGTTCCTCTCAATCCAATGTCCGGGTAAGAGTTCTCCTCAGGGGTGGGCTGTCACCGCTTGAAGATATATGTACCCAGAGCAAAGTAGGCAGACCGTAGATGAAGAGGTGGCGAGCTAGACTTTACGTACGAACAGCTGCTGTGTTATCCGCAGCATGTTGCATGCGTAGCATGTTGTAGCAAGTCTGACATACTCGCACAGGTTTTAAGATTCGAAGACGACGGATCTCCGTTTCAAAACGGCTACACCTGAAAAGGAAGAAGAGAAAAATAAACATTAGAATTTAATTTGAAATATTCAGATTTTACTATGAAAATGCATTGGAAATGATTTTTACAATGAAAATGCATTGGAAATGATTTTTACTATGAAAATGCATTGGACAATCATTTTTACTATAAAAATGCATTGTAATAAAGCTGCATATTAAATATTTTTACTAGAGGAATGCATTGGAAATTGTTTTGTTATATGAATACATTGTTTTATAAAAGGAATACATTATAAAAGATTTTTTTCTAGAGGATTGAATTGTAAATGATTTTATATTAAAAATTCATTATATTCATTTTAATAATTTGCCTCGTGTATTTACCGACCCCCCACACATGAAAAGGATGTGACATAAGGTCAGTTTCTAAGGAGAGTTTAACAGGTTTGAATTCAGAATTTTCCTTTCCTTGACCGGTTGCCATACCAGTCTATCCTACTATTTACTCCTAGCTGGAAGGAGAATTATTGGATTCATACCTTTCCCAAGAGTATTAGTTCCATGTGAAATTTTGCTATGTCCATTTCTTATGATGATAACCATTACACCATGAGTGCCTAATTATAAGTCTGTGACACCATTGAGGCCTATTTTGTGTTTTACTCAGAAAGTTTTTACTGCTAGTTTAAACCCCTTTATATCATTGCATATAGCTCATTGAAATATTTCAGATGAGTTTCAGAGGTCCTTCTACCAATGAGAAACTCACTGGAGATAAGTGTATTGAATGCCAAGGGACTCTAACACCATTGAGGACTCTCTTGTGTTTTACTCAGTAAGGTTTTACTGCTAGTTTAAACCCATTATATCATTGCATACAGCTTGTTGAAATCTTCATTTTGTACATAAAACAGATGCTGATAGGTACTGGGATATCCATGCATCCCAGTGTTTTTCTTTTTTCTTCTCTTACCATTTCAAGCTAACTGTAAATACATTTCAGTAGTTTCTTTGAAACAAATTATACGGGATAGGTTACAAGGTAGTAGGAGTTAGACGGCTTTAGTTGTTTGCCCAGATCATAAATGAAAACCCTACAATTTATTAAGAAACTTTAGTTGGGACCCATAAATTTTCTCAGGGACTCATTCAAAGCAAATATGTGCATCACAGGACGCACTAAATCAAAAAGCTATCAGCGTCACTGCTTGAGTAGTAATATGGTTTCAGTTACAGACAAACACACTATCTCCATTATAATAAGTTTATTTCACCTTATTTTTCATAAGGTGAACCATAGACCTTATAAAAGTTCTCTCCAATCTGTTTATCATTAAGCCTGTTTGTTCAGTAAAATGGTTATTCCTATATATAGAGTGAGTGAGGGAGAGGCTCTGTGATTGGATATACCAATCACGTGATAGCCCAGAGTTTAGGCGCAATATCCAAAAAGCAAAAGTCAGACAGATTCCACCAGCGGCTCCAGAAGGCAACGAATTCAGGGGCTCTAACAAACCACCCTAAGATATCTTCTCCAACACGACGGTAAGTCCCTTAAACTCAACTTTATATACAGGAAGGACTTTATATTGTTGTTTGTTCTTTTATGTCTAGTCAATAAATTGTTTGAATTAGAGGAAATATTAATTCCTTTCTTGTTGTTAGTCTTAGAATTGAATGTTATACTTACACAATAAGCCCTTACTAGAATTTTGATATTTTTTTATGAGAGTTTGCTTTTAAAATAAAGAAAGACCCACCTCCACCCAATCCAAAAAGCCTGTTTGTTTCTCCAGATCATAAATAAAAACCCAACAATCTATTAAGAAACTTTAAATGGGACCCATAAATTTTCCCAGGGACTCATTCAAAGCAAATATTTGTGTCCCAGGATGCACTAAATTAAAAAAATCTATTAGCATCACTGCATTATGTGAATAGTGGACTCTTCTGGAATGTGAGGAATATATGCCAATAATGCATAATGTCATTTGTAGTCATCTCTTAACTCAACATTTCTTCAAATTCAAACTACAAGTTTCTTAAGCGGAGTTTAACAGGTTTGAATTCAGAGTTTTCCTTCCCCTAGACTGGTTACCTAACCAAGGTTAAAGAGCCCAGTCTGTTCTGCTATTTGCCCATAGCTGGAGGAAAATTAAAAAGCTATCAGCATCACTGATAAAATATATTTTTCTCTCCACTAATCAAAGCTATATTTATCTTCTAATAACATCAAAACATTGTATAAAAGAAAAAAAACTGCCTCAATAATGTTGTGGACTGTTAATAAAAATAATTTACAGCGATATAGGATCATGGAGGAGTGTAGTGCAGTGTAGGAAATGGACACAATGAGACGAGTTCAAATCCTGGACGAGGCTGGTTTAATTTCACATAGTGCTAATATCCTTGGGAAAGGTATGCATCTATTCTCCCTTCAGCTATAGGTAAATAGTAGGGCAGACTGGGCTCTTTAAACTTTGTATAGCAACCAGTCTAGGAGAAGGAAAACTGAATTCAAACCTGTTAACTCTGCTTAATAAATAAACCTTGTGCCACATCCTGCTTGTAAAATGGAGATTTGGTGTCTGTTTGTAACTGAAACTATGTCACAATACCCTCAGGAATTGTGTAAGTTTATCAATGTTAATTTGCATACTAAAATCAATTCTATGAATGATTTTATATCGAAACCAATTAAAATATAATTAAGATAAATAATCTTTTTTATATGTGTTCTTATTAAATTTTATTATTCCTTCTAACTTAAATACTTACGCCTACAAAGTACATATTCTTGTGAGTACAAATAATATTTAAACAGATCTATTTGATCAAAAGATGGAACCCTAACAGGTACTCCCACTTCATATCAGAGTGGACCAATGAGGCTACAGACTGGGCGAACACTTCACTGGAAATAAAAATGCCTGATCCACTCACTTGGAACAGAAAACTTGTCCACAGTTTCTGCAATGATGGCGTCGCTCCGAGAAAGAGAATTTCACTCTACAAGACAAACAGCTATCAACTCCTTCATCCTTCATCCAATGGTCAGCTACAACCCGTCCCGGTTGGTCAGTTACAGTCCAGCTGTAGATACGGCCACGAGCATCACCAACATAAATTGTTTTGTGATCTCTGGAAAAAGAAAAAGAATTGTACATTTTAGGATTTTTACCATTGTTGAAATGATTTTTACAATAAAAATGCATTTGGAAATGATTTTTACAATAAAAATGCATTTGAAAATTTTTACAATAAAAATGCATTTGGAAATGATTTTTAAAAAATGCATTTGGAAAATGATTTTCAAAAATGCATTGGAAATGATTTTCACTATAAAAAATGCATTGGAAATGATTTTTAACTATAAAAATGCATTGGAAATGATTTTTACTATAAAATGCTTTGGAAATGATTTTTAATATAAATGCATTGGAAATGATTTTTACAATAAAATGCATTGGAAATGATTTTTACATGAAAATGCATTGGAAATCATTTTTAACTATAAAAATGCATTGGAAATGATTTTCACTATAAAAATGCATTGGAAATGATTTTCACTATAAAAATGCATTGGAAATGATTTTTTAACTATAAAAATGCATTGGAAATGATTTTTACTATAAAAATGCTTTGGAAATGATTTTTAATATAAAAATGCATTGGAAATGATTTTTACAATAAAAATGCATTGGAAATGATTTTTACCATGAAAATGCATTGGAAATCATTTTTAACTATAAAAATGCATTGGAAATCATTTTCACTATAAAAATGCATTGGAAATGATTTTCACTATAAAAATGCATTGGAAATGATTTTTAACTATAAAAATGCATTGGAAATGATTTTTAACTATAAAAATGCATTGGAAATGATTTTTACAATAAAAAAATTACCCTTTTCAGCATAGATGTCCCTCACCTGGTTTGAGAGCACCTGGCCTAAATTATTGATCTAATGACGTTAAAGTATGAAAATTGACTTACTTGGCCACTGCTATGGCAGTGACGGCGGCAGGGTCTTTGTTGTCCTTGCGTTCGAATGCTGTATGCATGGTCAATTTGCTGCGATACATCAACTGCCTCTGCCAGCGGAAGCCTGGTAGGGAATAAAAAACAAAACAAAAAAAAAAACAGTAGAAATTGCTGGTTTTAGTTATGCATAATTTCATGTCAAATCATCCAGAAAAATTTAAAAATTTAAATTTAAATTTAAATTTAAAAAAAAATTTTTTTTAAATTAAAAAAAATTTAAATTTGAATTTTAAAAATATAAATTGAAATTGAAATTTAAGTTGAGTTGAGTTGAGTTATGTTGATTTTTAAAATCTCCAAATTTGGTGGGGTTCACGAAAAATGGCAACTTTTTGTAATAATTTTTGTCTGTAAAATGAGTTCTAGAGCTTCCCTACTACTAAAAATTGGTTTATAAAAGCATTTTTACCCAAGGAATCCAAAAATGCTATTAAAACTCTTAACATCCTATACCACCTCATTCCACCCGGCCGGAAGTCACATTCATTTTCCTAATCTACCCAAGATGATAGCCTTTGTTTAAATATAATATTAAACATATTTAGAAGTCTTTAATTTAAGGGAAATAACAGTTAACTTTAAATGAAAAGGCCATTTTTAGCCATTTATTGATAAATGGTTATAGGAATTGGGCTCTGGACTTAGAAAATTCTCATCAGGATGTTAAGAGTTAAAAAAGTCTTAGTCAACTAATTTTAAGTTATTTCTGATTTTTTCATAGCACTGGATCTATGATAGAAAAATTATTTTATTATTATTTCACATATATTGAACATTATTTGTATCAAAAAGGTAGTATAATTTTTGCTCAGAATTGAAGCCAGAACAAATTACCCTTATAAGATTCTAGATATTTATATATCATTATATACACACATTAAAATGATCCTTTTAAAATTGTATAAAAAGATAAAAAGAATTTTAACAGACATTACTATAAAAATATATTGTAAATGATTTTATTATAGAAATGCATAGTAAATCAGGAAGAAAGGGATTGTCAGTGATCAGGAATTAATGCAAGGATTACTGATAAAGTAAGGTTATTATAGATATAATTATTATGTTGTAGCAGTGTTTTACTATAGAAAAGGGATTGTCAGTGGTCAGGAATTAATACACACATTACTGAAAGGATAGGGCTATTATAGGTATAATTATCATTTGACAGCAGTAAGAAAGGTATTGTCTGTGGTCAGGAATTAATGCAAGGATTACTGATAGAATCAGGTTCTTATAGTACAATAATATTATTTTGTAACAGTATTTTACTATAGAAATACATTGTAAAATAAGGAAAACGAGAACTGTATACTAACTTACTTCAACATAAACATGGAACACGAGAACTCAAGGAATGGAATCACCCAAATGCATGCATGAAATATTCCTGAGTGCCATAAATACCAGCTGATTTGGGCACCAGTTTCAGTTATGTTTAGTTAGTATACTGTTAGTTTGAACAACAATAACTAACTTACTTCAACATAAATACGGAACATGAGTATCACAGTCACCACCCATGGCCAACAGGTGGTCCCATTCTTACCCCTCTGCCAAAATGCAGTCAGTGTATTCTAAATCCCCAGCTGATAGAGCTAACATAGATAAGGAACACGAGAACAGTACGAGGTATGTCAGAAAAGTTCCAGGACTGGTGTGTATCACAAAAAATTTATTTTAAATCTAAACTACAAACTGAGTAATTTCATGTCAAATCATCCACCTCATGTCACCCACTCAGGGCTCGATATTAATATCGTCCCGGGGACGATAAAAATTACATCTGGGACGATCAATACGTCATCCAGGACAGTTTGCCAGGGATGGTAAAAATTTTTCCTAAAAGTTAGTACTACATTCTAATATTGGCCGTCCAGTGATTTCCCCAATGCTGACCTCAAAATGAGGCTACGGCACCACAGGTCTATTCTCAAAGCCATGTTATGAATAATGGTGGAGGGAGATAGTTTAAAAGGACCAAATTATGTACTAATAACCTTACCCAGGGTAACTTAAACTAAAAGAGTATTTTTTTAGCACAAAACACACTAAGAAATGGATTTTTTTGTCCAAATATCCAGAATTATCACTGCTTCAGCTTTTCTTAATGTTTTATTACATGTTATTATGCTATTGATGACTGACAAGTACAGATGATGCTAATGAATTAAAGAAAAATATTTTGATTTCGGGACGGTCCATAATTTTTGTTCGGGAAAAATTTAGTGTTGGGGCCTGCACCCACCCACTTCAATTTTTATGAAATTTTTTTACAGCTGTGGACTATGTTAAAGTTAGACAATCCCTAAAATTTGAGCTTCCAATTCAAAAAATTGGCGGAGTTATATTGATTTTTAGCTCTCCAAATTTAAGGGGGGGGGGGGCGAAAAATGGGCACTTTTTGTAATCTATTTTTGTCTGTAAAATGAGTGCTAGAGCTTCCCTGCTCCTAAAAATTGGTTTATAATATAAAAGCATTTTTGCCCAAGAAATCCAAAAATGCTATCGAAAAAGTCTGAAAGTCAACCTACTCTGAATGAGGAGACAACACTTACCCTCTCGTAAATGATTTTTCATTGATAGTTTAGGTTTTCGATTTTGGTTCTCATTAAACTTATTGAAACTTGGAACGTCTGACGAAGAAATCACAACAAAGTCAGATGAAGACGATTTGGCCGAATCTTTGTCGCTGTCGTGCTCCGCCTTATCTAGACTGTCCGTCTGGTCATCTGCTTTGATTGTGTCCGTCGACTCGTCCATATCGGCAGCAGTATTCTGTTGGTCAGAAAAATTAGATTTACTTGACAGGTCGTCTCTTATCGAGTCCGTGCTATCCGGCGTCTTCCGGATCCTCTGTTGCTCTTGTTCGAGCTCTAAGAGTGCATCGACCGCTGCATCGACCGATTTGACGCTTCCGTTGTCCACCGCGGACAACCTTGGACATTCCTCAAAGATCAGTAACTCATTGCTGGCTGCAGTGTCCAGATCGTCCTCCACACTGGCAGTATCACTTGTTTTATAGATGTCACTCGCGCTGCTCGTAGAACTCAAGTTGCTCTCGTTTCGTTTATCGGTCGGCCCAAGACCGGACATTTCATCCTTGCACGCGGCTAAGCGTCGACTAAAATAACTCTCACTTTCGGCCGAGGATCCAAGCTCGATTTCCTTCGTTGCCAAATAATCAGGATCTTTGAATTCTTTTAGACGATCGGCAACAGCCTTAGCGTCGACAATGTAGCTGTCGCAGGATTCTCGTCGTCCAAGACGAGGCATATCAGTGGGTTTGCTTACTGAGTTAGTGGAAGTAACTTTATTGGAGACAGTGCTGCCCTGAGTGCTTGGGATGGTGCTTGTTTTGGTGTCAGTGGTGGTGGATGTTGTCGTCGTGGTGGTGGCTGATAATGGAGCAAGGCTATCAGTAACATCATCTTTGCCTTTGTTTTCTTTGGTGCAGGCTTTGCATTTAGCCTCTTCGGGGACTTGCACAAATTCTACACTCCACATCTGCAAAAACAAATAGATAAGATTAATTACTATAAAAATTAACAGTGCCCTTGAGGAAGGTCGTGAACGAAAACTCACCGAATAGTTGGTTGGATTTTACGGCATGTCAACCCTTGTTGGGTTATTTTATGCCAAAGTCATTTTGTATTATACATTCTTCATGGGTATTCAATCTTTTTTTTTTTTTAAACATTTTTTTAAAATTGAACCCATAACAGGTACTACTGCTCCAAGTCAGCATAGATCTGGGAGCTATAGTGATGAAGGGGTACTCCACATGCCCCAGAGCTCCAGAATTGGAACCTCACCATCAGATAGAGTTTAATGTCATTCCCAGGATATAAAGACCCCCAGCCACTGCCTTCTAGCACCCATATAATAAGAAGGATTGGGGGTTGCCATAAGGGCAATAGTGTTGGGGCAATCATATAGGTGCTAGGGCTTGACATGACCAGCCAATTGATCGGAAGGGGCCTCTCTGACCACCTGTCTAGCCCAAGTAAGGGCCAAAGTGGAGTATTGCAATGTCATGGATTGCTCAGCCACCTGGGTTCCATCCTTAGACATCACAGGTCGCCACCCACGGCCAACAGTTTAACTTAGTTTAATTCTAACAATTAATTAAAGAACAAATAAAAACAATGAGTAACAATATAAAGTCCTTCCTGTTATTGTGTTAGTATAACATTTAATTCTAAGGTTAATAGCAACAAATAAATGAATTAAAACTTAGTTTAATTCTAACAATTAATTAAAGAACAAATAAAAACAATGAGTAACAATATAAAGTCCTTCCTGCGTATAAAGTCAAGTTTGAGAGACTTACAGGTGTGATGGAGAACATATCTGGTATCTTAGTGATTTCTTGGAGAGAATTTCTGGTCAACGCGCATACAAGAGCTGGTCCAGGATCTATCTACCCTTGTGCGCAATATCTTCTGGGCTCATCACGTGATTGGTATATCAAATCACCGAAAGCCTCTTCCTCACTTAACCCCCACACACAAGAGTAAACATTTTACTGACCCAACAAGCGTATTAAGAAAATTGGGGGTCAACTAGTTAAACTAAAGTCGTCGGGGAGGCCAAGAGTCAGTATCAGCGAGGGAGTCTATCCCCTTTTCACTAGCGCTAAACCAAGGAGATTGTTTTTAGTGTCTGAGGTGGAGCGCCACACCTACCATCCGCTCCTCACTCTACCGACTGAGTTGGCCAGATAATATTTATCACCAAGTAAAGTTGACCCGTAAATCAACTGTGTGAGCTGTGGGAATAGCTGTTTGATGTCCCTGGAAAGGCAGGTTTCATATATTTTCTATGAGTGTGTGTGTGTGTGGGGGGGGGGGGGGTAGGCATCTTATTATAATGGAGATTGTGTGTTTTTCTGTCTGTAACCGAAACTATATTCCTACTCAAGTCACAATTCTCTTAGTTATTGACATCACATTCTCCATGATTTTATTTTTATCTAAACCTCAATTATTAATAAAATTGTCTTACATTATTAATACTGTTAACTATGTCTACATACTGACAACATGCAATTATATTTATATATACAAGAAAATAGCGGTTTACAGTGTGAATGGGAAGGCTAATTTGCATATTAATATTAAAAAATCGGATTTAATAAATATGTGCTTAGTATTATTTGATTTCTCTAACTGTTGGTTTTATTTTAATGAATAAAGCAAAAATCTCTTCAATGAATCTTAAAAGAAATCCATTAACAAGATAAAATAACTGTCATTTTATTCTTTACTTCCTCTTTTAACTAAATACTTAAATTAGAAAAAATAAACAATGAAAGACGAGAGTGATGGAAGAGTAAGTTTTTCCATTTTTTATATACTCCCTCTTTTCAAATCTTTTATTATACTCCCTCTGTTTCAAATCTTTTATTATACTCCCTCTGTTTCAAATCTTTTTATCTGTATTCTTATTTAGTTTCATTAGCCTTTCTAATTTAATACAATATTTTATTACATTAAAACTTAAATACTTGCACCCGGAGGGTGCATATATTTGCTAGTTTAGTTAATGTTGAAATGACAAGTAAGTAAGTATATGATAATTGTGACCAATGGCATTAACCTATTTGTGTACTTGTAGCACATGGAACAACATAATGGTATAATGATATTATTATTATTATTATTATTATTAATTATTAATAATAATAATAATAATAATAATAATAATGGTTGGTTTTTCATCTTTCATATAAATGTCATTGTGGTACTTTTACTAAAAACCTTGTTTGATAATAGGGTATGAGCAGAACCCTTTAGAAATTTCATGCTGAATGTTTCCAGTTTAGACTTAGAACAACCTGAAATATTCTCTCTCTTTCTTTTTATATATATATATATATATATATATATATATATATACAAGTAGTAAAGTCGACGGGGTGGCCTAAAGTCAGTATCAGCCAGTCAGCGAGGGAGTCTATCCCCTTTTCAATAGCGCTAGACCAAGGAGATTGTTTTAGCATCTGAGATGGAGCGCCACACCTACCATCAGCTCCTTACTTTACCGCACAGATCCCTGTGCTACTCATACGCTGAGTTGGCGGGGACCGGTATCGAACTAGGAACCTTGTGGTTTCTAGCTGAACGCTCTACCGACTGAGCTAACCTGGACCCTTATATATATATATATATATATATATATATATATATATAGTGATGCTGATAGCTTTTTGATTTAGTGCGTCCTGGGATGCACATATTTGCTTTGAATGAGTCCCCAAGAAATTTGATGGGTCTCGACTAATGTTTCATAAATTGTGGGTTTTTATTTATTTATGATCTGGTGAAACAACTAAAGCCGTCCAACTCCTACCTTGTAACCTATCCTGTTTAATTTGTTTCTAAGAAACTATTGAGATGTATTTACAGTTAGCTTGAAATGGTGAGGAAAGAAAAACATATGCATGGATACGATTTTACTGAGTCCTTTATAAAAATTGACATGTAGTGGAATAGAGTGGTTTGGGGGGGGGGGCATGAGACCCTGGCAACGTCCCTAATGACAGGTGTTATTTACCAACAGAAATCATCTGACTTACCCTGACGACACCATCACTGCTGCCCGTCAGTATTACATTTTGACAATCCCATTCCATCATCTGAAAAAGAAAAAGTAAAATACAATTTTTGATGGGTACTTGATTTGGTTTGGTTTGTTTTTGTTTTACGGCATATCAACCTCAGTGGGTCATTTAATGCCGATAAAGTTTTGAAATAAATCAATTCTTAATGGATAATACAATTTTTTTTTATAAATACATTTTTCTATTTAACCCATAGATGGGACCCTAACAGGTACTACCACTCCGGGTCAGAGTGGACCAGGGAGCAATGGTGATGAAGGGGTGCTCCACATTCCCCAAACCTCCAAAACTGGAACCTCACCATCAGATAGAGTTTAACGTCATTCCCAGGACATGTAGACCCGCAGCCACCGCCTTCTAGCACCCATATGATAAAAAGGGGTTGGGGCTTGCCATAAGGGCAATCATATAGGTGATAGGGCTTGACGTGACCAGCCGATTGATCGGAGGGGGCCTTTCCGACCGCCCGTCTAGCCCCAGATAGGGCCAAAGTGAGTACTGCATGTCATGAACTGCTCATCCACCTGGGCTCTATCCTTAAGCATCATGGGTCGCCACCCACGGCCAACAGGTGGCCCCATTGGAAGAGTCTTACCCCTCTGCAGAGGTGCAGTCGGTGCATTCTAACGCCCCAGCCGACAGGGCGGTTGATGGGTACTATGCTAGTCATTAAACAAATATCACTTACATAAATACATTCATACTTACATTTACATACATACATACATTGACCCCTTCCTTTCTTTCTGGACTCTGTGCAAACATCAGCATGATCTCAGTTGATTACGTGACCAGATCCATGTACACACCTTCCCCACCCCTGTGGCCTATGTGACAAGCAACACGTACCACACTTAGACTTTTCCCCTTGGGCCATTATGATTAGAGTTTCAAGGTTTGTGCATCCTGCTCTTGTAAGGACTTCTGTGTTAGGTGTGTTGGAATTCCACTTACTTACATACATTCATATTATTATCATGTATTACTTACATACATTCATATTCATTTGTACAATAACAAAAATATTATCAGGTGCCTCACCAATCAGGAAGCTGGGGCGGAGACTTGTTCCCCCCCCCCAAGATGTGTAACCCAAGGCCATGATTTCGATTGGCCGTCCAATCAAATGTGACCGCGTGGGTGGGTTTTTGTACACCCCCTGATGTTTACACTAGGGCTATTGGTCCGGCGTTTCTATTGGCTGGATTCCAGGCAGATCGGACAGCTGGTTCTTGACCAGATTGGACAACTGCTTCCGTAGCAGATTGATAGCTCCATCTCATAGCCCTTGTCACCGTCTTTGCTTTGTCATCTTGTTGCTCAAAGTCCTGAATTTGAATCAGAACTCAACATATATCGCCAGTCAGTCCACAAAATTCCGACTCAACTTCAACTTCGACACCCCTTTGTGGTTGTACATGATTTTTATCACTGTATAATTAATAAAGGTCATTTATTGTTAAAAACGCGTTCGTATTAATTGTGGAACAACATTGGTGAATTTGGTCACTTTCAGGTACAGCCCGGAGCAAGCACTTCAACTTTCCTGTGGGTCAAATAACACCCATCGTGTTAGATTCGGCGCAGCGACAGCATAGTGTTACATTTGGTCCCGTGACCAGATCATGGTATTACATTTGGCACCCCGACCAGCATAGTATTACATTTGTTGCCGTGACCACCATAGTATTACATTTGTGGCACCCCGACCAGCATCATTTGGTCACCATTTGGCACCCCGACCAGCATAGTATTACATTTGTTGCCGTGACCACCATAGTATTACATTTGTCCCGTGACCAGATCATAGTATTACATTTGGCACCCCGACCAGCATAGTATTACATTTGTTGCCGTGACCACCATAGTATTACATTTGGTCCCGTGACCAGATCATAGTATTACATTTGGCACCGACCAGCATAGTATTACATTTGTTGCCGTGACCACCATAGTATTACATTTGGTCCCGTGACCAGATCATAGTATTACATTTGGCACCACCGACCAGCATAGTATTACATTTGTTGCCGTGACACCATAGTATTACATTTGGTCCGTGACCAGATCATGGTATTACATTTGGCACCCCGACCAGCATAGTATTACATTTGTTGCCGTGACCACCATAGTATTACATTTGGTCCCGTGACCAGATCATGGTATTACATTTGGCACCCGACCAGCATAGTATTACATTTGTGCCGTGACCACCATAGTATTACATTTGGTCCCGTGACCAGATCATGGTATTACATTTGGCACCCCCGACCAGCATAGTATTACATTTGTTGCCGTGACCACCATAGTATTACATTTGGTCCCGTGACCAGATCATGGTATTACATTTGGCACCCGACCAGCATAGTATTACATTTGTTGCCACCATAGTATTACATTTGGTCCGTGACCAGATCATGGTATTACATTTGGCACCCCCGACCAGCATAGTATTACATTTGTTGCCGTGACCACCATAGTATTACATTTGGTCCCGTGACCAGATCATGGTATTACATTTGGCACCCCGACCAACATCATATTACACAATTATATCAAATTTTTCTGTAACTTTTCAGGCATTGACTGAAAAAAGATGGAAATAAAAATACAATTTTGTTGAGCAGAAAGAATAAAATAAGTTAGTGTGTGTTGTTACCTGTGACATGGCAACTGTGAATATCTGTTGGTTCCTAGCAGTGGCTGTGTTGACACTGGCAATTTCCTCACCATTAATAGTCCATACATAAAGGTATGTCCCAGCGCAGGTGGCAATATCACCCTGAAAATTAATTACAAAAAAAACATTAAAATTTAACCATTAACTATATATATATATATAATATATATATATATATATATATATATATATATATACATTAAAATGATCCTTGTATATATATATATATATATATATATATATATATATATATATATATATATACACACACACACACACACACATACAAGGATCATTTAATAAATAAGGTGAAATATTGCCCAAGGAGTTGAAAATAGGAAGCACTGTTTATTATAGAAATTTGCATTGGAAATGGTTTTGCATTGGAAATGGTTTTACTATTGGAAATGGTTTACTATAGAAATGCATTGGAAATGATTTTACTATAAGAATGCATTGGAAATGATTTTACTATAATGCATTGAAATGATTTACTATAAGAATGCATTGGAAATGATTTTACTATAAGAATGCATTGGAAATGGTTTTACTATAGAAATGCATTGGAAATGGTTTTACTATAAGAATGCATTGGAAATGATTTTACTATAAGAATGCATTGGAAATGATTTTACTATAAGAATGCATTGTAAATGGTTTTACTATAGAAATGCATTGGAAATGGTTTTACTATAGAAATGCATTGGAAATGGTTTTACTATAGAAATGCATTTATGGGTGTCATTCATAGATAAGGTGAATAAAGAGTTGGCAATAGGAAGTACTGTATCACTAAATCATACTTCTCCATACACATCACAATTATTATTTTTTCTTTTTTCTTTTGGGAGAGGTCTTTTGGAAAATATCTTTTTCATTCATTTTATTCTATACATTAATTCTTAACTATATATATATATATATATATACATATATATATATTAAACACCAAAAATTGAAGCGGGCTATTAGAAAGTGTAACTTTCAGCCCAGCAACATTCAAAGTGGAGAAGTTCCAACATGTAGTTTATGTGGAAGAGTATGTCTCCCCAGGACTGGCCTGGTGAGTCATCTGAGAAAACACAAAGATAGAGTGTCAAATGCTACTGGTACCCAACTATGATGATGATTAAAAAACAAAAAAACAAAAACAGGAAATGGTCTTACTCGAACAAGAGTTGACAGTCATCACACTCATACCATAAAAGAAGAATATTTGACGTCATATTTCAAACCGTCTACCTTTCCAGCATTCTTTCTTCAAACTTTGAACAGATTGATAAACAAGGACTATTGCAGTTTTTCTTGTTATTCTGTGATAAAATTTTTTAAAACTTTTCCTTATATCAACAAATGCCCTGAAGAAGATCTACTTAACAGATTGAAACACTGCAGTGTCTGCTAATAAACTTACCACTCATTTTATTTAAACCTGTGTTTTTTCAAATTTCTTACTACACTACATACCGTCGGATTCACTTCCATCTCTTCACACACACACACATATATATATATATATATATATATGTATTCATACACGTTTTGTAAGGGAATAAAATGTTTTTCTTTTTTAAATTGTTAGAGCATGATATTACTGCATTTTTGTTATCTAGATGTGTACACGTTTTTTTACACCCTAATGCTACACAAAGAAATCAAAATGAGAGAAAGACAAGATAAACGGGTGCCATCTTACCGTTAATTCATTGACACACACAGCGGCTACTGGGGCTGCATGACCCCTCAGCTGTCGCACTAGCACCAAACGGTTCAAATCCCAGATGATACATGACCTATCTCGGGAACCACTGACTATGACATTATATGCAGGAGAGGCAGCCAAACAGGTGACTGCCTCGTTGTGGCCGTAGAGTGGACACTTCAAGACCACTCGTTTCTCTTTGGGTTTGTATTCCCAAACACTGACTACCTGAAACGAGAAGAAAGGTAAGATGTAAGATAAAAAAAGAAAAGAAAAAGAACCATAATTAATTTTGGGACAAAGATCAAGAGTATGGATTTGCCCAACCACTTCCCCATGAGTAGGATGTAACACAAGGTAAATTTTAAAGTGAATTACAGCTGATTTGGTTATTCTCCTACACCAGTTGCTATATCAAGGCTAAAGAGCCCAGTCTGCCCTACTATTTACCCGTAGGTAGGGGGAGACCTCCTCATAGATTGGTTACTGTATCAAAGTTAAAAAGCCCAGTCTGCCCTACTATTTACCCATAGCTAGGGGGAGACCTCCTCCTAGATAGGTTACTGTATCAAAGTTAAAAAGCCCAGTCTGCCCTACTATTTACCCGTAGGTAGGGGGAGACCTCCTCATAGATTGGTTTACTGTATCAAAGTTAAAAGCCCAGTCTGCCCTACTATTTACCCATAGGTAGGGGAGACCTCCTCATAGATTGGTTACTGTATCAAAGTTAAAAAAGCCCAGTCTGCCCTACTATTTACCCGTAGCTAGGGGGAGACCTCCTCCTAGATAGGTTACTGTATCAAAGTTAAAAAGCCCAGTCTGCCCTACTATTTACCCGTAGCTAGGGGGAGACCTCCTCCTAGATAGGTTACTGTATCAAAGTTAAAAAGCCCAGTCTGCCCTACTATTTACCCGTAGCTAGGGGGAGACCTCCTCCTAGATAGGTTACTGTATCAAAGTTAAAAAGCCCAGTCTGCCCTACTATTTACCCTTAGCTAGGGGGAGACCTCCTCCTAGATAGGTTATTGTATCAAGATTAAAGAGCCCAGTCTGCCCTACTATTTACCCATAACTGGAGAAGACCATCTCCTAAGGTTGCTGTACTAAGGTTAAATAGCCCAGTCTTCTATTTACATAGCTGGAAAAGAGCTTGATAGGTTGTGCTATTATTTATGCATAGCTGGTGGAGACCCTCAGGGTAGGTTGCAGTATCCAGACTAAAGAGCCCAGTCTGTCCTAATATATTTCCATAGCTGGGAAAGACCTTCTTCAAGAAGAAGTTGCATTATGCATAGCTGGTGGAGACCCTCAGGGTAGGTTGCAGTATCCAGACTAAAGAGCCCAGTCTGTCCTAATATTTTTCCATAGCTGGGAAAGACTTTCTTCAAGAAGAAGTTGTATTATGCATAGCTGGTGGAGACCCTCAGGGTAGGTTGCAGTATCCAGACTAAAGAGCCCAGTCTGTCCTAATATATTTCCATAGCTGGGAAAGACCTTCTTCAAGAAGAAGTTGCATTATGCATAGCTGGTGGAGACCCTCAGGGTAGGTTGCAGTATCCAGGCTAAAGAGCCCAGTCTGCACTACTATTTATCTATAGTCGGTGAAGACCTTCTAGATATGTTCTATCAAGGCTAAAGAACCCAAACTACCCTACTATTTAGTCATAGGGAGAAGAGTTGAATTCATGCCTCAAGGGCATAAGAGTGAAGTGAATCATTAATAGCCATGTCCAGGAATTGAACTCGGTTGTCTGAATCCATTTCCTATGACAACATTTGTTACACCAGCTGTTACAATAAAGGGTAAGTTTCAATTTTTAGATTCGATTTTCCGCCAACCATAAAGCTCTTGTAGCTCAAATAATAGAGCAGCCAGAAAAATGAACATCTTGAATTATGTAATCTTTATTCCTTCCTCCATGTTGATAATTTTTTCTGCACTGTAAAAAAAAAGTAAAGTCGACGGGGCGGCCTAAAGTCGGTATCAGCCAGTCAGCGAGGGAGTCTATCCCCTTTTCAATAGCGCTAGACCAAGGAGATTGTTTTAGCATCTGAGGTGGAAGCGCCACACCTACCATCAGCTCCTTATTTTACCGCACAGATCCCTGTGCTACTCATAACGCTGAGTTGGCGAGGACCGGTATCGAACTAGGAACCTTGTGGTTTCTAGCCGAACGCTCTACCGACTGAGCTAACCCGGCCCCTAGTGTAGGGGTTATTCATACAGATATACATATATATTTGAGAATAATTATCTAACCCTTTATCTACCAGAGTGCCCCAAACCACCTGAGATTGTCAGCTTTTAGAAAATGGTTTAAACAAAAACAAATGACATTAAATGGTAAAATTATACCTTATATTTTTTAGTAATAATGACAGATATACCTGATTTGTCTGCACTCTTTTCTATCAGCCATAATGGTGTACCAGTGATATTTTAATGATAATAATAATACTGTAGACTGCTGTGTATAATGAGCACTCCTAATTTCAGAGGAAAATGGTTTAGAGTTAAAAAAGTGAAATTAATTAAATGAATACATTTCTATTCAGTTGCAAAGGACCAGTGATACAATACTAACTGGTCAACCATTTCAACACGTTCAGTGATGCTGATAGCTTTTTGATTTAGTGCATCCTGGGATGCGCATATTTGCTTTGAATGAGTCCCCTGGTAAATTTATGGGTCCCAACTAAAGCCGTCTAATACCTATCTTGTAACCTATCCTGTGTAATTTGTTTCTAAGAAACTATTGAAATGTATTTACAGTTAGCTTGAAATGGTGAGGGAAGAAAAAAGAAAGACATTGGGACACATGGATACGATTTTACTGCGTCCTTTTAGATTTTTGTTCGTCAGGGACGCAGGACACATACCTATCAGCATCTCTGCACATTATTGTGGATGGCAGTGGTAGATAAAGGGTTAATATAAAAATCTGAAAATCTCCAGTTCTTGAAATGGTTTCTTAAAAAATACTTTTTTAAATATAGAAATAAATAAATAAAAGTAAAATGGGGAGGTACTTACTGTACTTGTACCACCAGTTACAAAAATTTTGGAGTTGGGACATGCAGCACACAGTATTTCTCCATTTCCTAAGCATTCAAATACATTTGTAGCCTGAAATAAAGAAACATAAAAAATAAACAATAACAAATGACATTAAATGATAAAATTATAACTTATATTCTATTCTTTTAGTAATAATGACAGTAATTCTTGATTTGTCTGCACTCTTTTCTAACAGCCATAATGGTGTATCAGTCATATCTATTAATAATGGAAATTCAAATAAACAATAACAAATGACATTAAATGATAAAATTATAACTTATATTCTATTCTTTTAGTAATAATGACAGTAATACTTGATTTGTCTGCACTCTTTTCTAACAGCCATAGTGGCGTACCAGTCATATCTATTAATAATGGAGATTCACTTGCGGTTTTTGTCTGTAACAAAAAAACTATGTCACTGCTTACGTCACATTACCCAAAATTGTCATAACATAGAATAAATACACTCAAAATTTGAACATGCAACATTAGACAGTCCTCATTGTTTTTAAAACAAGTTTTAATAAATACATGACTGGTATTATATATCTATATATAGTTTGTTTTATTTTAATACATATTTAAAGTTTACATTTCAAATTGTTTCATTTTTTAATCCTGTGCAATATGTTTCAAAAATCTATTTTTACATTTTTTTATTTTGCTAGTTCTAATAATAATCAAAAACTAGCAGGACCTGTGGATATACCACAATATGATAATTTAATTATTACAACTTTTGATACGTTTACTTAAGAGCTATTGCAAATATTTCAATATATAAAAAGTATGATAATCTTGATTTAACACTCTCATTCTTTTCTTTTCCTTTTTTTCATCTTTTCATTATGTTCAATTTAAACAGGTTAGCATTATTGCTTCTGTGCACCCCCTTTAATACGTTTACTTAAGAACTATTGCGAAATAGTTCAATATATAAAAAGTATGATAATCTCGATTTAACACTCACTCTTTTCTTTCTTTTCATCTTTTCATTATGTTTGATTGAAACAGATTACCGTCATTGCTTCCGTGTGCTCACCCCCTCTCTTTTTCTTTTCCCTACTCTATCATTTATTAAAACTGAAGGTTGCATATTTTTGTTAGTATCACTAACGTGTGATTTGAACTTACTTTGTCAGACTCATAGTTGCCCATTCTGATGGTCAAATCAGAGAAACCCCAGGCAAGATATTTATTGTAGTTTGGAGGAATAAGCACTTTGTTCTGCTCCACGGCCAAAACATATTTGTCATTATGGATGATCTGACCGACCATGCTCTTTAATTCTGGTAAAGAAAAGAAAAAGGAATTAAAAATTATTAAATTTATTAGATAAAAACGTAGATAAGCAATGAAGATTCAAAGGGATAAGGGAGAAAATGAGAAGATACAGGTAAAGGGTGAGAGAAAATTGGAAAGGTCTATCTAGTTTAGATATAACATGGGAAAGTACCAGATTCAAAGGGATAAGGGAGAGAATGAGAAGATACAGGCAAAGGGTAAGAAAATATGAGGGTACAGCTCGTTTAAATATAATATGAGCTGGGAACTGATTGGATGGGATAAGGGAGAGATAAGAAGATACAGGCAAAGTTTCATCTAGTTTAGATATAACATGGGTTGGTAACAGATTCAAAAGGATAAGGAAAAGAAAGAGAAGATACAGGTAAAGTATGAGAGAAGAATGGAATGGTCCAGCTAGTTTAGATATAACATGGGCTGATTGGAAGGGATAAGGGAGAGAATGAGAAGATACAGGCAAATAGAGAGAAAATAGTTGAAAGGTCTATCTAGTTTAGATATAACATAGGAAAGCTATAGATTGAAAAGGATAAGGGAGAGAATGAGAAGATACAGCCAAAAAGGGATAGAAAGGTCCATCTACTTTAAATATAATATGGGCAGGTAATAGATTGGAATAGATAAGGGAGAGAATGAGAAGATACAGCCAAAAAGGGATAGAAAGGTCCATCTACTTTAGATATAATATGGGCAGGTAATAGATTGGAATAGATAAGGAGAGAATGAGAAGATACAGCCAAAAGGGATAGAAAGGTCCATCTACTTTAAATATAATATGGGCAGGTAATAGATTGGAATAGATAAGGGAGAGAATGAGAAGATACAGGAAGAGCAGAGACATAAGTTAATGAATATTCTTAGTTGTCAACACAGAATTTCCACAAATCAAATTTGTAAAAATGAAATCAGTGCTTAGTACGAACCTTTGAACGGCTGCAGATTGAAAGGGATAAGGGAGAGATAAGGCAAAAATTAAGAAAAGAGCGGAAAGTTCAAGCTGGTTTAAATATAACATGAACAGGCAATAGATTGAAAAAGAGAAGATACGGGCAAAGTATGAGAGAAAGAGAAGATACAGGCAAAGGATGAGACAAGAATGGAATGGTCCATCTAGTTTAGATATAACATGGGTAGGCAACAGATTGGATAGGATAAGGGAAAGAATGAGAAGATACAGGTAAAAGGAGAGAGAAAAGCAGAAAGGCCAATCTAGTTTAAATATAACATGGGCAGTTAATAGATTGGAATGGATAAGGGAGAGAAAGAGATGATACAGGCAAAGAACAGAGACATAAAATAATCAATAATCTTAGTTGTTAACATAGAATTTCCACAAGTCAAATTCAAAACAATAAAGTCAGTGCTTAGTACGAACCTTTGAACGGCTGCATAGTAGGTTTGAGATTGTCCACATTGTGGAAGAAGAGTTTATCGGCAGCGCCACTTGAAGTTGCAGACATTGGAATTGGGTCAAGGTTTCGAATGTTTAATCTTTTTTGAGGATGAGGTTTTTTAAACAGCTAGAAAAGAAAAATACAAACATTGAAACGACTAGAAAGGTCAAGAAAATTAGTTTAGAAAGGTCATATTCTTAAAAGCCATCTTTCTAATAAAAGTTTATTTCAGTTAGCATTGTCTGGGATTCTGAGATTGTGTATATATATATATATTTACCTATAAAAAAATAAAAATAAAAAATAAAAAATTCTTTTCTGAAAAAATCCGTTGCAGGCCTACCATCAACGGGTTAAAACTCATCCTGTTTCAAAAAGAGAATTTGTCTATTGTTGAATTTGAAATATGTCTTCTTTTTTCTAAAACTGTTACACTAAGATATACATGATTGTCGCTGACCGAGAAACGTGTGGTGGATGTGCTTATATTTGAAACTACCGCATAACTTTTTTGGAACATCAATGTTTTCGTTTTGAATTCAAATTATTTTCAGCTCCTCTCTCGATGTTTCATGCATTAGTGTACTTCTATCGAAGGTTATGTTAGTAACAGAACAATTCTAATTACGAGCTAAGAGGAGACAAGACCAGAACACGTGTTGATAGGTTCACAACTTTTATCCAACTCCCTGTGACCCCCAAGTCACAGCTACGAAACAATGGGCATAACCCTTTATTTCGTTCTTATCAGTAAGCAATTACTGTTTATAACACTCGATGAGTCTGAAGTAAAAACAAGCTCTGAAGATGATTTTTATAAATCGATATATTGTTCAATATTAGCTATGAATATGATATAAAATGTTTTCATTTTAACAGCATATTGTGTTGTTTTCGTATCCTTTTATCTATACATATTTACCTATATATGAAGAGTAACAGATTGGGTAAAGGTCATGTGTCCAATTGGACACACAGCATAACCAATATAGGTGTTAAGTTTATCTATCTATACATATATAAAGGGCAGTTGTGTATATGTGTATGTCTGGAGGAAACTTCGAAAATAAAACAATTAATGACAAAGCAAAGTAAGTAAAGTCGTCGGGCGGCCTAAAGTCGGTATCAGCCAGTCATCGCTAGACCAAGGAGATTGTTTTGGCGTCTGAGGTGGAGCGCCACACCTACCATCAGCTCCTTACTTTACTGCACAGATCCCTGTGCTACTCA
>CM042181.1:5770609-5773109 GCA_023376005.1 Doryteuthis pealeii
TTTAGTAATAATGACAGATATACCTGATTTGTCTGCACTCTTTTCTATCAGCCATAATGGTGTACCAGTGATATTTTAATGATAATAATAATACTGTAGACTGCTGTGTATAATGAGCACTCCTAATTTCAGAGGAAAATGGTTTAGAGTTAAAAAAAGAGAAATGAATTAAATGAATACATTTCTATTCAGTTGCAAAGGATATTTTTTTATTAGACATAGTCAGTATAACCAGAGTTGCTGGCATATGTTTTATCATGTTTTACCAAGGTATTTGGGAGATTAGTGCAATTTATTCAAGCTCCTTAGTTGTTAGTAATCAATTTACCAAATAATAAAACTATTTCAGAGGCTAAGTATTTATAGGAGGAAAAAAAATAGAGGGGGAGTGGGGAATAAATATTTGTTTGTTCTGCTTATGATCAGTCTTTCGATCTCCAGTCTCTTTAAGATTGGTTTGGTTTCTTTGCACAATTATGGGGTTTCAAGTAAATGTTCTTTATTGAGGGGTGGGTGGGCAAAAAGAAGCCAGTCAAATGCCTTATTCGCAGGCTACAACACTGTCGTCTACCAGCAGCTGAAGTCGCAACACTCTTACTGCCGTCACCCCACTTCTACTTATACTGCACATCAGTCGAACCTCACGCCCGTGCACAATTCTCGTGCATTCGGATAGACGCGTGTAGACCCCAACATCTGGGCATCTGAATTGCACCTCGCGTCCATCCAGCGCCTAAATCTCATTTCTTTGCATTCCGGAGGGTGCGGGTTCGACTCCGGCAGGCAAGGCACTCTCACTCTTTTTCCAAATAAGTACGGTGGTACTCGTTCTCCATCACAGTATTATCTGCGTTTCTCAGACTATTGTCCCCATCTTCATTGTTATTTGTACAACATTTCAGCCGATATGCCCTCCAGTCTACTTCAGGTATTTCTTGTCAGACTCGGGAACCTTCTTTTCGAACTCGTGAGCCATCACGGAACTTTGAACCTAACCCTTTATTCAGTCCACGGGGGTATCCTGTTCTCATTCCGCTAACCATAGCTGGGGTAGGAGTTGTGTTAATTATTTTTCTATGTTACTGCCTCTACTCGGGATTGAACCCGGAAACCAGAGATAACTGTCACTTAGAACTGTCTTAACCTAACTACCTTATCCACTAGGCCATATGTCCAATTGGAGGCAGGTATTTATATCATTATCTGCGAGGATTCTTCCAACCTGTAGTTGTGTCAGTGCTACCGTATGGCTGCACCACTTGCACTCTAAGAAAACACTTAAAGGAAAGAGACTTGACTATTTGACTGGAAATTCAAACTACCAATCAAGTCTGTCATGGCCAATGTCTCAGATATAAACTAAATTTAATATTTAACACCTGAAAGAGAGGGGATTGGTTTGTTGGATTTTACAGCATGTCAACCCTTCTGGATTATTTTATGCTGAATACATTTTGTTCTTAATTGTCTGAATTTTTGAGATGAGGCTTGATATGCATAATCTTGATTTTTCAGACTGTTGTCCTCATCTTTAATGTGATAGTTATTAACACAACCTTTTAGCTGCTGTATCCTCTGGTGTCTCCTGTGTATCCGAGCATAGCAATGACCCAACCTGGGAAATCATTTTGAATAGTTTAGCTGTTGATCAAACTAGGCATAAAATAATTTTGAAGATTTTATTCAAATAATGATGTTATTGTTTTTTGGACGCCTATCATTCCGACATGTGTCACGAGAAGCATCATGATCATTTAAAAAAACACATTTTTTTTTAACAACTTTCATAAATGATTTTCAAATTTTGGGGAGGTGCATGGCCTAATGGTTATTGTTTTTTGGACGCCTATCATTCCGACATGTGTCACGAGAAGCATCATGATCATTTAAAAAAAAAAAAAATTTTTTTAACAACTTTCATAAATGATTTTCAAATTTTGGGGAGGTGCATGGTCTAATGGTTAGAGTCGTAGGAAATTGACTCGTTGCCCTGAGTTCCTGGACGTTCACATGACGCTAATACCCTTGGGGAAAGTATGAATCCAATTCTCCCTTCAGCTTTCTCCCTTGAGTAAATAGCAGGGCAGACTGGGTTTTTTAACCATGGCTAAGTAACCAGTTTAGGAGAAGGAAAACTCTGAATTCCAACCTGTTAAAATCCGCTTAAGAAATAGACCTTGTGTCACATCCTGCTCATGCAGAGGGATTGGTAAATATATATATCACTAATTGGGCACCTCATGTGGTGTAATGGTTAGCAAGTTAGATTAGCAGACTATTGTTAGTGAGTTCGATGCTCCATACTTCTGGCCTTGTGCCACAACTAAGTTAAGCAAAGAAAATAACTGGGTACCTCATGTGGTGTAAGTCATAAAGGTAGATTAGCAGACCATTATGAGTTTGATTCTCACTGAGTGACCCATATGTCTGACCTTGTGCCACAACTAAACTAAGTAAATTACAGGGCACCTCACATAGTGTAATGGTTAGCTAGCTAGAT
>CM042181.1:5775609-5790609 GCA_023376005.1 Doryteuthis pealeii
TGTATCTTGTTTTCCATTCATTTTCTGTAGCCCCCATGTATATATTACATTTAAAAGCAATTGTAAATCAACTAACCTAAAAGCAATGTAATGTTACTTACCTCACAATCATAATCAGTAAGAATCCATGGGAAAACAGGATATTGCATCAAATCGTTGTATGAACGACCAGCTAATGTGTTGAGATGCATCAAATATTGAAAGTTGTTAATCTCTCCTCTCTGAAAAAATAAGAAAAAAAAATATACTAAGTATGTCTCTACTATATAATAAAATTCCATCCAAGCTGTAGTAATACTTGGATTTTAATGATTTACTTGGAGAAAAAGTTAGAGGGGAACTACATAAGATTCTGCATGCTGTTCTGATCTAAGCCTGCAAGATAGCACCTGTACAGTCAATTATAGCCCATCTCACAAACCTTCTTAGTATGATGAGCAAGACATGATGGGGACTACTAGGGAAGTACAGATGAATTCATTAGCTACATTCTTCTATTCAAAAATCAAGTGTAGCTTAGGTGGTCTCATCCTAGGATCAGAGTGTAGTTTCTGCAATCTCTGTCTAGAATCAAAGTGTAGTGTATGTACTCTTACCTAGGATCAGGATGTACTTTCAACACTCTCTGCCTAGGATCAGAGTGTAGTATCTGCACTCTCTGCTAAGGAGTGTATTTCCAGTGCCCTCTATCTAGGATCAGAATGTAGTTTCTGTGCTATCTGCGTTGGATCAGAGTGTTGGATACTAATATACTATTATTATATACTTATGTACATATCTCAAAAACTTGATGTGCAGGAATAATCCTGAATATACATACAGAACCAGGGCACTTGACTTAGTTGGGTACAAGATCATTTATCTGTGCAGCATTTAAGAGTAGCTTAGACACTGGGTAATCTGAACATTAATTACATAAATGAGAGTAACCTCCTCTTAATAACATTTAAGGTCATTTCAAATAATGATAAAAAATTAAGAACACATTTTATGATATTTTCGTGTTAAAACATGCTGTTGTATTGATTTGAACAAATTCGTATTTTCAGTGTAGATTTATAGTAAAATGAAAATGGCTGACCAGAACATATGGCTTTCTCAAAGTGAAACAAACAAGGGGAGGTTACTCTCATTTATGTAGCTAATGTTCAGATTACCCACTTGACTTACACACTGGACTTCCTTCTCAATTTTTACCTCCTCTTAGATATCAACATGTGAATACTCTTAAAGAAACATTTCTCTTGTTTTCTTCTTGCTGTGATGATATGAAATGAAGCATTTACAACATAAAGTCAGAATAACTTAAAAATTTGATGTAAAAACAATTTTTACCTCCCATCGTTGAGTCACTGATTTTTCACCCATCAGACTGCTAATGATCCCAGCACTGAAATAAAATAGAGTGGGGGTTAAAAAAGAATTTTTTAAAATATCTGTACAAAAATGATAGCTTATAGAAACTAAGACTTGGTATTTTTTTTTTTTTGGTCAGAGTGTTATTTGCTAGAGTGAAGATAATGAACTACTAGGTACTAATAGCTCAAGTAGTAGATATCAAATATTTTTAAACAATGATAAGTAGATAACAGTAAATTGCAGATGTATATATGTAAATTCCTAGTACATTAATAAATATATATATATATATATATATATATATATAAAGTGTTGTTCTGGTTCCAATGGTAAAAAATTAAATATTTTATAAAAAAAGAAGGTCTGCAAAATGGATTAAGTTTTTAGAATTTTTTTTTATTATTATCTTACATATGTGACACGTGTTTCAAATCTTCTGATATCTTCAGGCATTGATTAACCATATGAATATGAATGATATATATATATATATATGAAATTTAACATTTTTGAAAAAACAAATGATGTTATATAATTGCTGACAGAAATCTGTTTCGACCACTTCAATAGACCGGTCATCATCAAGAACAACATATGAGAGAAAGACGGGATAAACAACAGTTAGAAGGAAGGGTACAAACGAACTCTATTATTCAATGCTAGAATTTTTAAAAATGCGTGTTCTGTGTTAAAAATAAAATTAATTTTATTTTTTAAAAATCAGAAGCATTATAGTTTATAATAAAACTCAAAAGAGTTTGATGTAAAATTATATAAAAGTGTATAATGAGTATCAAAATTGTTCATGATATATTCCAGCTAAAAGTAATTTACAAGTCCACAGCATAATTGAAGAAAGATGTAAAGTTTAAATCACTTGTGGTGTTGATAAATCTGTAGTGTTGTAGATGAAAGCCTTCAGAGGTGTAAAAATCCAGAAAATTTTGTTTTTTCATTAGACAAATATGAAAAATAGATGGAAATTAATCCAACAGTATTAAATTTAACATGAAATTTAATTTGTTTTTTCAAAAATGTTAAATTTCATACTGTCGGATTAATTTCCATCTATTTTTCATATATATATATAATTTCCTATGAAGGAAAACTCTGAATCCAAACCTGTTGTACTGTTTAAAAATTGACCTTGTGTACTTCTGCTTGAGGAAACTGGAGTATAATATGGTCTTAGCATTAAATTCAAACTATATATATATATATATATATATATATATATATATATATATGTGTGTGTGTGTGTGTGTGGATATATATATATATATATATATATATATATATATATACATATTTGGGAGAATATGGGCTTAATTGAAGTCGTACCTAATTTTGAAAGTTAATTAATTAATAATTAATTAATTAGGCGGGCATACCTATTCAAAAGTAAGGCTAAACAAATCGAGAAAAATCAATCTCTGTATGTACATTTCGGCCTACTAGGCCTCATCAGCAGAGCGCACAAGGCGGTCTTCCTGTCTATAGCTCTGCTGATGTTTAGCCTTACATTTGAATAGGTATGCCCGCCTAATTAATTAATTATTAATTAATTAACTTTCAAAATTAGGTACGACTTCAATTAAGCACATATTCTCCCAAAAATTGTCGGCTAAAAAAAGCCATATCAAAACACATTGTTTGTGTATTTACTTCTCATATATATATATATATATATATATATATGTGTGTGTGTGTGTATGTGTGTATATATATATATATATATATATATATATATATATATATATATTAAAATATTATCTCACCTGGATTCAATCTTGGCATTTTGTTTTTGCCCTGATACGGATTGTTGGGCGTTGTCTGTTATTGCCGTAGCAACAGACAAAAATCTGTAAGAAGAGAGATAAATAGAAAAAAAGAATTAGAAAACAAATATTATGATATTGCTCTACATTTTTGTGAAAAATTTTTACGATTTAGAAATGCTTTTAGAAATTATATATATATATATATATATATATATATAATATAATATAATAAAATAAATATATAAAGGTTTTACAAAACCAAATTTTGTGTGTTTCTTAGTTAGAGACACATTAATGTTTCTGCAAGATTTCAAATTGAATGATATCTTTTTTTGGAGTTATAAGTCGACACGTACATACCAGAAACATTCTTTTATATATATAGATGTGTGTGTGAAATTTATTGGGTAATTATTACATTATTATTATTAGATTAATAAATTTATTTAATTCATTAATAAATATATAAATGTGTGTATGTGTGTGAGTGTTCAGAAAGAGATTGAAAATTTAAAATCAAGATTTTATGATGATTGAGTTTTATCAACTTACTTTGCATAAACTTTGTTTCTAACTTTTCGAGGGAAAGCCAGCAGGTAATTACGTCCGTCTGCAGAGAAAACTTCCACTGCAATTGGCTGCAGCAGATAGCGTCTCTTGTGTACCTCCCTGATGTCGTCATAGGAGAATTTGCTGCAGCTGAGGGGGGTGAAGAAAGAAGAAGAAAAATCAGAAAGGTTGGTATGAATATGAAAATTAAAGAAATTTTGGTGCAAATACAAAAACATTTTTTTTAGAAAACAATGGTAAGAAGACAAAAAAAAAAAAAAAAAAAAAAAAAAGGTATGTTCTAAGAGTACAAAAAAGGTAGATGAAGTACAAAGAAAAATAAAAGGGTAGGTGAGTTTGTTTTATGGCATATCAACCCTTTTAGGGTTATTTTATGCCAAAACAAGTTATTTTGATAAAAGTTTCTGTTTCAAACTCTTAATATCTTCAAATTGGTATAAGTGGTTATTTCCTAGTTGAGTAACATGATATTACAGGGTGACCCAGAAAAAACAGAACCCAAATTATCTATTTATTTTCCCCATCAAACTAACCCTAAACCCTAACCGTTATTGGTCAAACTTAAAAAAAAAAAAAAAAAAAAAAATTAAAATTAACAGTTTTATTACAAAAATTTGTGGGTTCTCTTTTTTTTCTGGGTCACCCTGTAATATTATGTTACTCAACTAGGGGGGTTAGGGGTTAGGGTTGGGGTTAGTTTAATGGGAAAATAAATAATTTGGGTTCTGTGTTTTCTGGGTCACCATGTAATATTATGTTACTCAACTAGGGGGGTTAGGGTTGGGGTTAGTTTAATGGGAAAATAAATAATTTGGGTTCTGTTTTTTCTGGGTCACCCTGTAATATTATGTTACTCAACTAGGGTTAGGGTTAGGGTTGGGGTATAGGGTTAGTTGAATGGGAAAATAAATAAATAATTTGGGTTCTGTGTTTTCTGGGTCACCATGTAATATCATGTTACTCAACTAGGAAATAACCAAATAAGTTTTATTAACTTCATTTAGATTGGTTTGTTTGTTTTACGGTATATCAACCCTTTTTGGGTTATTTAATGCCAAAACAAATCATTTTGATAAAAGTTTCTGTTTCAAGTTCTTAATATCTTCAAATTCACATAGAGAATTTTCATTAACTTCATTTAGTTTGGTTTGGTTTGATTTGTTTAATGGCATAATAACCCCGTGGGTTATTTAATGCCAAAAACTGTTAAAGTGTGAGATAAAAGTTGGTACTCAAGTTTCCTTTACAGGTGTAATTTTTGTAGACGTATTTCGTGGATGTATTTTATATCTGATTCATAATTTTTTAGATATTTTTATTTCTCTCAAGAAGGATAAAATGTAATCCATGTTAGTATTCTCAAACAAATCACTCATATTATTTGTGTTGAAATATTTATTTCTGATTGGAGCAAAAACTCCATGAGGAAATGTTTGACAGTACAAGGTGTTTGGCATGTCTCACATTGTGATTGATCTATATGTATAGATAGATAAAACACACATACATACATATAATAGTCAGGGTTTGCCATTAACGCCGTCCTGGGGATGATAAAAATTACATCCGGGACGATTAATACGTCATCCGGGACAGTTTGCTGGGGACGGTAAAAATTTATCCTAAAAGTTAGTACTACATTCCAATATTGGCCGTCCAGTGATTGCCCGAATGCTGACCTCAAAATAAGGCTATGGCACCGCAGGTCTATTCTCAAAGCCATGTAATGAATAATAGTGGAGGGAGATAGTTTAAAAGGACTGAATTATGTACTATTAACCTTACTCAGGGTAACTTAAAGTAAAAAAGTATTTTTTTTAGCTAGGAAATAGATTTTTTGTCCAAATATCCAGAATTATCACTGCTTCAGCTTTTCTTAATGTTTTATTACATGTTATTATGCTACTGATGACTGACAAGTATAAATGATGCTTATGAATTAAACAAAAATATTTTGATTTTGGGATGGTTGATAATTTTTGTTCGAGACGGTCATAAAAAAAGTTAGTGTTGGGGCCTGATAATAGTATTTGATAATTTGCTTGAAGCATTGTTAAGTATATTATTATTTATTTATATTAAGAAGGCAATTACAATGCATATAAAAAAATAAAATAATGTCCAGTGTCTAATCAATTTCAAAGAAACAGTCTCTGAAGATGAAGTTTCTTCGAAATTCATTAGACACTGGACATTATTTTATTTTATTTATACGCATTATAATTGCCTTCTTAATATAAATAAATAATAATATATGTATTGATGATAAAACAAAATTTTATCACATACACTTTACACACACATGTATGGACATAATAAAAGTTTATAGGTTGACCAATATATTCACATGGAATGTGACCAAATTAGGTTTATTTTTCAACATAGTCCCCCCTTGTGGTCCACACACTTCTTCCATGTTGCAGTGTTTGGATCCCATTGGTCAACAAAGTCATCAATAGCAGCTATGACATCATCATATGAACTTTTTAGCCCCCACCCCCAACTCTTCGTATAGATAATTCAAATTTGACTTACATTCTTTTTTGGCAGCTGCCGCTACTTTTTGAAGTCCGTGGAATAATAGGTTCATGAAATCTGAAAGGAAAAAGAAGAAAAACATTATATATATATATATTTGGGAGAATATGTGCTTAATTGAAGTCAGACTTAATTTTTTTGAAAGTTAATTCATTAATGATAATTAGGCGGGATTTAATTATTCATTAATGAATTAACTTTCAAAAAAATTAGGTCTGACTTCAATTAAGCACATATTCTCCCAAATACTGTCGGCTGAAAATAGCTAGATTTGTTTACATTTGCACATATATATATAAACGCTCATATGTATATATGTAAAAAAACAAAAATCTGTAGGCTTACCGGTTTAGTCACCGATGATCCGACTATGAAACAGGTAGTACTGGGTTACATAATACCAGTAGCTCAGTGACCGTTGAGCAAAACGCTTGCTCCGCTCTTTTTTGTTCTACAGGGGGTCTAGCCACCCTCCTCACCAGATAAAATCTATGGGGTTACCAGTTTAGACACTGATGATCCGACTATGAAACAGTATTGTGAATACTGGGTCACATAATACCAGTAGCTCAGTGACCGTTGAGCAAAATGCTAGCTCCACCCTTTTACAAATCTTATTTTTCGTTCTACAGGGGTTTAGCCACCCCCCTCACCAAACAAAATCTGTGGGGGTTACTGATTTAGTCATCAATGATCCAACTATAAAACAGGTAGAACTGGGTTACATAATACAGTAGCACAGTGGCTTCCTCCGCCCTTTTACAAGTCCTGTTTTTTATCTTGCAGGGGGTCTAGCCACCCTCCTCACTTTCAAAGTCAGATCATCAGTGACTAAACCGATAACCCCACAATTATTTTGATATTGGATGTCAAAGAAACCTTAATCGTGTAAAACAATAAAAAGTCCGAACTTACTCTGGTGGTAAACTGTCAATGTCTTTAATTTCTTTGCTTTTCAATAAAGTGAAACCATCAATAACATAGAAATGTTCTTTGCCGAACAATAATAGTCCTTCAGCTGTGTCCAAACCTTGAATACGGGCACATCGGAACATATGGGTGATCTAAGGAAGAAAGAAATACACAACTTTAGCCAGGAAACAAACAAACAAAAGAAAAAAAAAGAAAAGAGAACAAGCTACCTCATCAATGATAAATATATACATATATATATATATATATATATTTATGAAGTAGTCAAACTGTGTTTGAAATGGCAAAGGCCGACAATTTGTGGGAGATTATGTGCTTAATTAAAGTCATACCTAATTTTGTTAATTAATTATAACTAAATGAATTAGGCGTGCATATCGGTTTAAATGTAAAGCGTAAACAAATCGAGAAAAAGTCATCTCTGTATGTACATTTCAGCCCATTAGGCCTCATCAGCAGAGCTATAGACAGGGTAGTGCTTTGTGCGTGATTCGAACCCTACCCGTCAGGCTGACATGCGGACATTCCAACCACTACACTAGCTAGCTTCCCCAGAATTTCTCGTTCATTTTAAACTGGTATATATATTTATCTATCATCAATATTGCTCTATTACAGATAATGAGCACTCTCCTAATAATACTGTGTATATACATATTTACCAACCCCTCCACATGAGCAGGATGCGACACAAGGTGAATTTTTTAAGCGGAGTTCAATAGGTTTGAATTCAGAGTTTTCCTTCTCCTAGACCGGTTGCCTAACCAAGGTTAAAGTGCTCAGTCTGCCCTACTATCTATCCATAGCTGGAGGGCGAGTAGGATTCATACCTTTCCCAAGGGTATTAGCGCAAAGTGAAATGCAATTAGCACGTCCAGGATTTGAACTCAGGGCGTCAAGTCCATTTCCCATGACTTTAACTGTTACACCACGCGCTTCCATAATAATGTATATATCTGCTTACAACTGTCTCATCATGTGAGATAGTGTTAACCATACACTAGTAATTACCCGTCTGATGAGGCTAGACTCATTTTTTGAGTTTCAGGTCGAAATAAAAAATATAACGGGATGACGGTTTGTTAAGTTTTTCTGTATTGCTCTGTATATAATTCAATTGAGTATATATGTTTATACTTGGAAAAGGGGGTTAGAATGAATCCGACAGAATGAGGTAAAATATGAGGAATGAAAGAACAAAACACAGACAAAAATGTGTAGTATATTTCGCTGGAATATTGAATTCAGCTTCTTCAGCTTTTATTGAATCATCAGGATCATACAAGTGTTTTATAGAAGGGGGAAGTAGGTAGGTGGGTAAGTTTTGTGGTGAGGGAAAGATTTGATTGGTTATAGGAGACATCTTTGGGGAAGATAAGGAGGGGGACAGATGAGAAGAGAGTACCGAACTACCTACTTTCCCTTTCTATAAAACACTTGTATGATCCTAATGATTCAATAAAAGCTGAAGAAGCTGAATTCAATATTCCAACGAAATATGCTACACATTTTTGTTTGAGTTTTGTTCTTTCATTCCTTATTTTATCTCATGTTTATACTTACAAAGCATATTTTAATAAAAGTAAAGTCTTTTACATTTTTTCAGGTCAGTTAACTTTGAACCAGGTATCTTTGAAGCGTAACACAGATTCTCAAAGATACATGGTTCAAAGTTAACTTACCTGAAAACATGTAAAAGTTTTTAAATAAAATAACTGATGCATTATATCTTTTATTCATTAATATATCAATTTCATATCATATTGGTATTTTTTTTCTTTTGGCGGGGTGACATACGATGGTGGAATTTAGGTTTATTAAGTTCGATTTAACCAATAAGGTACTATTGTATTTACAAAGAAGAAATTTTAAGTACCTTTTCTCCATCTCCCAGAAGACGTAAGATGGCTTGATTTGACGCTTTATTTTCACCCTGACTATCTTGTTGGCTGTCTGTTTTGTCCACATCAGTATTCGGTTCTGTATTACCACCAGGGTCGTCAGCATCATCCTCATTTTCAATACTTCGTAAGACACTGGTTTGTCGCCGTGGTAACAGTTTGGGGATATTCATTATTACTGTAGTTGAATAAAAAAGAAAACATCAAAATAAATTTGAAATTTTTAAATCAAGATTTGGTTGAAGGAGTGGTGTTCAAAAAGTATTGAAACTGATGTTTTGAGTTGTTTCAATTTAAAAATTTAACTCTTTGCCTACTTTAAGCTGCTCACAGTGGCTCTCCCACTACTGTGGTCAAAGTACAAAAAACTGATGGTTAGTTCATTATAGTTGAGCAGAAGAACTCAGATTACAATAATAATAGGACTTTATTTGAATAGAATGACTTTCTGAGGTGAATAGATAGTAAACTTTGAAATATCCCATCATACAGGTAAAAAAATACCAAGAAAAATTGGTAGGCAAGGAGTTAAACCACTCACAGCAGTTCTCCCACCACTGTGATTATTGTGACACTCTGTAAAATACAAAATGTCTATTCATATATGCACTTGATGAGTCCCCCCACCCTCCAAAAAAAAAAAAAATTGCAGTGATGGGGGATCAGTTTACAACTTGTTTATAATACCAAAATGATACATTACTTTATATCTAAAAACAAATGGCTACGGTTGTTTTGTTTTATGGCATATCAACCCTTTTCAGGTCATTTAATACCAAATCAAATCATTTTGATAAACAAAGGACTCAGGTTGCTTACAGTACCTGCTTTGCTTAAGTGGCCACCCAATTAAGATATTGAACAGGCTTATCGTGACTTAATTTCAGTGATCGAGCAGGAACCAGTGCTTTCTCTGTAATCAGTCTTAAAATATACTTAATTATAAAAATGAATGGAATCTTAAAAAAATGGGGGATCAGTTTACAACTTGGTTATAATACAAAATGATCCCTCACTTTATATCCAGAAACACAAATTGCTAAGGCTGTTTGGTTTTACAGCATATCAACCTTTTGATAAACTAAGGATTCAGGTTTCTTACAGTACCTGCTATTGCTTAAGTGGCCACCCAATTAAGATATTGAACAGGCTTATCGCTGCTTAATTTCAGTGATCTAGCAGGAAGCAGTGCGTTCAGTGTGACCTAACCGTAATCAGTCTTAAAATATACTTAATTATAAAAATGAATTGAATCTAAAAAATGGGGGATCAGTTTACAACTTGGTAATAATACAAAATGATCCCTTACTTTATATCCAGAAACACAAATTGTTTGGTTTACGGCATATGAACCTTTTTCGAGTTATTTAATGTCAAATTAAGTCATTTTGATAAACAAAGGATTCAGATTTCTTACAGTACCTTCTGTTGCTTAAGTGGTCACCCAATTAAGTATTGAACATGTTTATTGGTGCTTAACTTCTATTATTTCTAGTGGAACATTATACAAATGGTTGGTTGTTTTACTTTATGGCATATCAACCCTTTTTGGGTCATTTAATGCCAAATCAAGTCATTTTGATAAACAAAGGATTCAGGTTGCTTACAGTACCTTCTGTTGCTTAATTAAGTATTAAACACCCTCGTTGCTGCTTGATTTCAGTGATCTAGAAGGAATCAATGCTTTTAACATTACTAGACTGTAATTTCAATTTAGAATGACATCACAGATAATTTGAAAAAAAAAAAAAATTATTGTGCGAACAAGACTGACCTTCTGAGTTTTGGTCTACGGAATCCACTTCAGTCATGAAAAAATCTGCCTCATCAGTTTGAATGGGTAATTCATCGTCGCACAGGAAGCTCTGAGAGCGGTACCTCGTGAACCAATCACGGCTGTCTCGACTGATGGCCACCTTGTATTTTAGAGGCTTCTGAAGAAAACCGGTAAAGAGTTTTGTAACAATGCAAACACAGGTGATCACCAATAAATATATATATATACATTAATCATACACAGGTAAACAATATCTTAGCTGAAATTAGGAAAACTAGCTATTTTCTAGGATAAAATCATTTGCAATGCTTTTCTATAGTAAAATCATTTCCTATGCATTCTTATAGTAAAAATCATTTATAATGCATTTTTATAGTAAAATCATTTCCTATGAATTCTTATAGTAAAAATCATTTATAATGCATTTTTATAGTAAAATCATTTGCAATGCATTCTTATAGTAAAAATCATTTGCAATGCATTCTTATAGTGAAATCATTTGCAATGCATTCTTATAGTAAAATCATTTGCAATGCATTCTTATAGTAAAATCATTTGCAATGCATTCTTATAGTAAAATCATTTCCAATGCATTCTTATAGTAAAATCATTTCCAATGCATTCTTATAGTAAAATCATTTCCAATGCATTCTTATAGTAAAATCATTTATAGTGCACTCATATAATAATCTCATTTATAATGCATACATATAGTAAAATCATTTGCAATACTTTCCTATTGTAAAAATCATTTTCAATGCATTTCTATGTTAAAAAAATATTTACAATGCATTTCTATGTTAAAAAATATTTACAATGCATTTCTATGTTAAAATATTTACAATGCATTTCTATGTTAAAATATTTACAATGCATTCCATGTTTGTTAAAATATTTACAATGCATTTCTATGTTAAAATATTTACAATGCATTTCTATAGCAAAACCCATTACAGTACACTCATATAATAATATTATTTACAATACATACATATAGTAAAATTATTTGCCCTTTTTTTCTATGGTAAAATCATCCCACCATTTGAAATGAGAGCCGTAACATAACACTGGCCCTATCCCTATTTTTGTGTAAATCTTAGATAAATATGGATTAGTTTTATATATGAAAATTAATTTACAGTTAAATATGGATTAGTTTGATATATGAAAAAGAATAAGGAACGCACAAATAAATTTCAGTTGAATTTGTTCAGTTGAATCCAACCTTCTTTTTTTAATTAATATCCTCTGCTGAAACAAAGGTGGATGCTGGCTTATAATACCCTCAAATTTGTTAGCCAAGCATCTATGCAGCGATACTTACACTGGCATCCATATTTGGTCGGTAAGGATAGTGGGTATAAAACATGTCATTTCTCATTAACTTCTTCCGCATCCGACAGGGACCTACAAAAAAGATGGACACAGGTTTTCCGATCAAGTTTTTCTGATAAAATAAATATTTACGGCTAAAGTGAGAAAAATTAAATAATCAATGCGTTTGATCAGATAATAGGTCATTAAAATCTTAAACATAGTTGTTTTATTATTTAAAAAAGAAAAAAAAAACGGTTATTTCCTATAAGTCCAACATAAACAAAGGGAAACCACTCTTGACTGATAAATTATTTATTTATTTATTTATTGATCTAAGTAAATAGGGCCAGGATAACTCAGTTGGTAGAGTGTTCGGCTAGAAACCACACAGTTTCTTGTTCGATTCCGGTCCTCACCAACTCAGCGTATGAGTAGCACAGGGATCTGTGCGGTAAAGTAAGGAGCTGGTGGTAGGTGTGGCGCTCCACCTCAGATGCCAAAAAACAATCTCCTTGGTCTAGCGCTAGTGAAAAGGGGATAGACTCCCTCGCTGATTGGCTGATACTGACTTTAGGCCGCCCCGACGACGACGACTATTTATTGATCTACTAGGAAAAAAGAAGACGGGTTTAGGGTTAGTTTAATGGGAAAATAAATAAATTTATCAGTCAAGAGTGGATCCCCTTTGTTTATATTAGACTTATAGGAAATAACCAAAAAAACAATTTTTTTTAAAAACAAAAAAAAAACTTTTATTGGGATACTATATTAGCATTCTATAAGTACAATTGGCAAAGGTTAGTATTATCTGCGTTATTTGGACTATTGTCCCCATCTTCATTGTTATTTGTACAACGTTTCGGCTGATATACCCTCCGGCCTTCTTCAGGTATTTCTTGTCGGAATCGGGAACCTTCTCGGACTCGGGAACCTTCTTTTTTTTTTTTTGAACTCGGGAACTTTCTTGTCGTATTCGGGAGCCATCACGGAACCTTGAACAAGAAATACCTGAAGAAGGACGAAGGGTATATCGGCCGAAACGTTGTACAAATAACAATGAAGATGGGGACAATAGTCCGAATAACGCAGATAATACTAATCTTCAAGCCTCATCTCAAACATTCAGAGAAATTGGCAAAGGGTTTGTATGTACATAACAATTTTTTTTTTCTTTAAATAAAAGCTGATGAAAATTACTGGATTTGGGTGTTTTTATGAGATTTTAACATATACAATTCATTATGATTTTCAAATTTTTCCAATAAAATAAATATTTAAGGCTGAAGTGAGAAAAATTAAATAATCAATGGGTTTGATCAGATAATAAAATAATAAAAAAGATCTTAAAAATAGCAGTTTTATTCTTTAAAAAAAAAGAGAAGTTTTTATTGGGATTATATATTAACATACTGTAAACACAATTAGCAAGATGGCTTCCATCTGTGTACAAAAATTACAGAGTGTTAAAAGTACTGGTATTCAAGACCAATAAGGCTAGAACATTGTGTTACAATGAGCAAGCTCCTCTCAAAATTATAGATAAGAGTGGTGAAATGGAATGTCAGGAGGTGTAGAATAATCAAGCTAAGCTCCAATTACCGTCGAATTGGTAAGACACGGCAACAAGTAGTTGTAACTGAATATGAACCTATCTTGCTGCAACCCTACTGCAGAATGACAGGGTATTTATGAAACTCCACAACATCATAGAAAACCAATCAGAACTCAAGGAATGGAATCACCCAAATACATGAATGGACTATTCTTGATTTCCATAAATACCAACTGTCTTGGACACTGCTTCAGTTGTGCTTAGCCAGTTGATATTGTTCAAACCAACAGTAGACTGACTGACTGACTTCAATAGAGTCTTTGGTTGTTCCTTAGTGTTATTCAGAATCCTTGGTTGTTTCTTGGTTGCTGAACTGTTTGTCTGTGGTGAATATGTGCAAATGAATGGCTTTTAAAATCGTTGATTAAATATTTAACTAACCACGTATTCGAGCATGTTGATTGGCTGGCTTTAATCTACACGCCCATGCAGAGTCTATAAGTTTAAGTGATGGGCCACAGCACACCTTATATGTCCAAAATAATCCAACACTACTAACCTTCTGTCATGTCCAGCATCCATTTGTCTAATCTGGATCCAGTTAAAGGTCCCCAGAGACCACGTTCTCGTAGAAGTTCATTCTCAGTTTGAGTCCATTCTTCCAGAAGATATTTCTCCATGTGCTCATTACTCTGAAGAAGAAAAGAAAATGAAAAAAAAATTAAATTAAATAACCAAAAGATTTTGATGAGTGAGAAAAGCAAAAAAAAAAAAAAAAAAAGGAAGGAATTAGATTGGATGAAACTTTTAAAGAAAAGAAAAAAAAAAATATGATAGAATTAATGTTAATGTTTGGAATTATTTTTTTGTTTAAAATGGAATGGCCAAGGGAATTTCTTGCTGGTAGGAAGTGGTTCCTTTTTCCTGTGCATGCTCATAGGACACTTCCTGTGTGAGGGTTCATGGGAGATTGTTATTTTTTGTTGTTTTTATTTTGTTTTATTTTTACTACCAAAAGATTTTGATGAGTGAGAAAACTAAAAAAAAAAAATGTTTGGAATTATTTTTCTGTTTACTTTTCGTTGTCTTGACTAGTGTTTGTGAAATACATTATTTGTGTTTGATCCCAGTTGAGGTCCAAGTACAAATAGCCAAGAGAATTTCTTGGTGGTAGGAAGTGGGTCCTTTTTCCTGTGCATGCCCAGAGGACACTTCCTGTCTGAGGGCACATGGGAGATTTTTTTTTGTTGTTTTTATTTTGTTTTATTTTTA
>CM042181.1:5795609-5906570 GCA_023376005.1 Doryteuthis pealeii
ACAGCAACTCCAGCAAGCATCACTGTTTGTTTGCAGTCACTGCACCAGAGATTGCCATTCAAACATTGGTCTGTTCAGCCATTCACACAGTTGCAGATAAAATAAAAATAAAAAAAGTGGATACTACGCAATCGTCTTTAGTAGACGGGCGGATGCCAACAAAATACCATTACACCACACACATCCAACAGTATATATATATATATATATATATATATATATATATATATATGAGGAACGGTAAAAAAATTATCTTCACTTTCACATTAACATATCTTTATTATTCTCACACTGCGTTCTGCACATGTCTACTTATAGTTGGTACTGTTGCTGTCATGTGATCAAAGTCTGAGCCTATGCAATTTTTAAACGAAGTCTGTTTGGTTTGAAAATTGCATAGGTGAGAAACGGTCAGTTACAAAGTGCCAGTAACTTTATTTCTACGTTATTAATGATAGCAATCATCACTTTGTTCTATTAATGTAGAAGAAGGATTTAAAGACTTAGTTGTCATGTGTAGCCCTCATGACAGACATATGTAATCCATGCGACCCTCATGACAGAATTATTTAGTCCAAGCAGCCCTAGGGGGCTACTCAGTTTGACATGCTTGCTGTATATTATTGAACCTATTCAAAATGATAGATTAGGTCACTTACCTGACTGTAGTGAGATCCGGGGTTGTGATCTTGGAAGAATCAGATAGATCAATATTATTCAATTGGGTTCGAAATATTTCCTCCAAAGCCTGTGAAAATAAAATATTCAAATATTAACTTGATGTTGCTTGTGTGACACTATGGTTAAGGGTGAACATGGTCAGAAAAAAAAAAAAAAAAAAGGAAAAAAGAATGTGTTAAAGCCCGGGCATAGGTATATGGGTGGGTGGTTGTCCTTTTACGGACACAAAAAATTTGGGACATAAAGTTTAAGAGAATTAAACGGCCACCATGAAGTTAAACTACTTAGAGATAATATCTTTAGGTATCTAGGTGTTAAGAGAAAAATGCTGTTTTTATGAGAAAATCTCTTTTGAGGAAATTAATGGTCGGAATATTGATATTGCCACCACCTTCTAGCACATATATGATAAACAGGGTTGGGGCTTGCCATAAGGGTAAAAGTGTTGGGTCTATGATATAGGTGCTAGGGCTTGACGTGACCAGCTGATTGATCAGAGGGGACCTCTCTGACCGACCGTCTAGCCTAAGTAAGGGTCCAAGTGGTGTTGTATGCCATGGACTACTCAGCCACCAGGGATCTATTCTTAAGCATCATGGGTCACCATCCACAACCACATTGCAGAGGTGCAGTTGGTGTATTCTAAGCCCCCAGCCAACAGGGCTGAAGGCTCAGGGCACCAGCTGAAATGTTGTGTATATAACAATAAAGATGAGGACAACAGTCTGAAAAATCTAGATAATACAAATTATCAAGCCTCATCTCAACAATTCAAACAAATGAATTTTGTATATAACAAAAGAAGATAATAGTCCGAAAAATCCAAATAATACTAATACGGATTGGGTCAATGATATAGGTGCTAGGGCTTGATGTGAGCAGCCAATTGATTGGAGGGGACCAAAGGGTCAAAGTGGAGTGTTGCATGTCATGGACTGCTCAGCCACCAAGAATCCATCCTTAAGCATCATGCGTCACCAACCATGGTCAACAGGTGGCCCCATTGGGAGGATTTTACCCCTCTGCAGAGGTGCAATCAGTATATTCTAAAGCCCCAACTGACAGTGCTGAAAGCCGAGGGCACATCAGCTGAAATGTTGCGTATATAACAATAAAGATGAGGACAAGAGTCTGAAAAATCCAAATAATACAAATTATCAAGCCTTATCTAAAAAATTCAAACAAATGAGGACAACAGTCTGACAAATTCAAATAATACAAATTATCAAGCTAAAAAAAATTCAAACAAATAAGGTAATGCAATTATTTAAAGTTGGTCGAAACAGCAGCTGAGTAGTATAAAATAATAAGAGAAAGTTAAAAAAATAAAAAGGGTTTGGGGTTTGTTATCAGAGCAAAGGGGTTGGGACAATAATAGGTGCTCTGTCACAGACATTGAGTATTCTTTTAATAATACTGCATATATTGGCACAGCACAAACTCATCAAGTCAGATAGTGTTAACCATATACTGTGATTATATATATTTATATAATGGGCCGGGATAGCTCAGTTGGTAGAGCGTTCAGCTAGAAACCACAAGGTTCCTAGTTCGATACCGGTCCTCGCCAACTCAGCGTATGAGTAGCACAGGGATCTGTGTGGTAAAGTAAGGAGCTGACGGTAGGTGTGGCGCTCCACCTCAGATGCCAAAACAATCTCCTTGGTCTAGTGCTATTGAAAAGGGGATAGACTCCCTTGCCGACTGGCTGATACCGACTTTAGGCTGCCCCGACGACTTTACTTTATATATATATATATATAATTTTATTTTTTAATTTTTTTATTTCTAAACTCTGACAGTATAAAAAAAAAACTCCCAGCTTTATAGTTTGTAATTACACAATACAAACTTTTAACCGAAGAAAAAAAAAATACATAATAAAAGAAAAGACCAAATCAGATGCGCCTCCAGAAAATAATCAGATGGTACTATAAAAATGGTCAAAAGAAATTAACACTGTAATGTAAAATGCCTAAGTTAAATATACTAAAGTGCTCAATACAAAAAGTAGAGCTAATAAATAATAATAAAGTAAGCCTAATGAGTCAGAAAATATCTACCTAGGTTTCTTCTAACAGATCGTCAGGATTATTCTGAGTAAATTTCTTAAGTGGTTTTAACAGGTTTGAATTCAAAGTTTTCTTCTGACATGACCAGCCTATTGATCGGAGTGGGCCTCTCTGTCTGCCCGTCTAGTCTGAGTAAGGGCCAAAGTTTAAAATGAAAGAATCAAATTCTACTTACTGGTTTCTTACAGACATAGAGTTCCTCCCAGACCCTTTTAGCAGCTGATGCTACAAGATAAAGCCCTTCATGAAGACTGGCACTCTTGGTGAGGTGATTTACTGGGCACATTTCTCCATCCAGGAGTTGAGTATCAACGTGCCAAGTTGTTGCTCGTGGACGTGATTCATTTAAATTAGCCCCACTGTAAAAAAAAAGAACAAATAACATTAACATATTAACATGTTCACATATATTTTTTTAATAATAATAATGAAATTCATTGTGTACAGTACTCAGGTGGCTCAGGTGCACTACAACTCATCAAAGTCTCATGTATAGGACATAGAATAATGTACTATGTCAGGAACATGAATAGCGTACAGTAATAATATACATGTATGTGTACAGTGCTCAGGTGCACTACAATTCATCAAAGTCTCATGTATAGTACATAGAATAATGTACTAATGTCAGGAATATGAATAGCATTCAGTAATAATATACATGTATGTGTACAGTGCTCAGGTACACTACAATTCATCAAAGTCTCATGTCTAGTACATAGAATAATGTACTATTGTCAGGAACATGAATAGCATACAGTAATAATATACATGTATATATGCATGTGCATGCATGTGTGTGTGGAAGGGGGTATCAGGTATAGTTTTCTCAAATTACAGGAAGCATGGAGGCTTTGAAATGATGTAGTGTTTTGGCAGCCATCAACGGATACAGGCAGTTTATACCATGCCACAGCAACTCTGAGCATGAAAAAATGTTTCTGAAAGTCATGTGAGTTATGCTGTTTTTGTTAGAATTAACACTAGAACGATTTAACCAATTTTGATTGTATAATATCTGATTGTAGAAATGATAAAATCCTGATATGTTTGGGTTAGAAGAAAATTAACTTTTTATTGAAAAAGAATCATTATTTGGATTAAAAATAAGAACTGGTATATCCAATTTTGAGTGTATGATATTCCAGTAGAAATAATAAAATCTTGGTATCTTTGGGTTAAAAGAAAATTAATTTTAAATGGAATTTGATAATTTGCTTTTGAAGCATTGTTATGTAAAGTATATTATTATTTATATTTTTTGTAGGCAATTACAATGCGTATATAGTATAAAATTCAATAATTATTGAAAACAATCATGACAAGCAAACCCGGCTAATGACGTACGCCACGTGGAACACCGTACAGCTGTTTCAAATTTATTAAGTCTCATCAGTGGTGTATACCTTTATCTAATGAAAATTTCTATTTTATTCATAAAATTTTATTTTTCAAAATTTAATGAACTAAGCTTAGTAAATATATTCAAAGATGTTAATGTTTATTGGAAATTCCACAGTTAATTATCTCCCCCTGCTGCTAGGGGGTAAATCGCCATCATCGTATGTTGGCGCCAATACCAAAAACTTTACTTATCATGGAGCACCCACTGAGGGTAGTCACGTAAATAGTGGTCCCTACACTTCATTCATCACTTAGCCCAAAAACAGGGCTTACTTCTAAGGACCGTTGACCTGGACGGAGGCATTTTTTCACAGCACACTTTTGAAGGCGAAAAAGCACACTATAGAAGGCTGAAGACCAAATAGTCTACTTGAAAAGGGCCCTTTCACCGTGATTTAAAGAACTTTAACCCGGGCGAGAAGCTTCTAAAATAGCATCCCCCATCACTTATCACAGAACCGGTTACGAGGAAGAACGAGAAACGTCCGAAGAAGCGTTCTATCAACTTTCCAACCAGCAACAGAATACCCTGTTATCACCATTACTCCAAGAACATTACTTAACTCAGATAAGTTTGGTAGCAAATACCAATAAAATTTGCAACAAATTCTTGTATTATTTGTCAATACATGTATTAAATTTCCATTGTGTGTTTGTCTTCTTTGTCCGACAATTTGCCTACAACTACGGAGAAATAAGAGCTCCTTCGAAACCCATAAATACTCTTATGTTTGTGTTTGCTGAGGAAGGATATAAGTATTAGAATATTTATTACTAGTTTAGAGATTCAAATTTATTTGTACTTACCTTCGACCAGGGTCATCAGTCAGTTGAAGTAGACAATAACTGAGGCAGCCAAGGAATTCTTGATCGTAGTTGCCTGGTCCAAACACCAGACTTCTGTTATTGGTCAATTTATGAAGCGCCTCCAGGACACTTGCTTGAGCCGCAACATTGTCAATGGTGCGGGAGAGTTGGAATAAAATAGTTCTGTTTAAGCATCTATAAATAGGATCCAGTGAAAGTCCTGATGCTTTGAAAAAACAAAAACGAAAAGAAAAAAAATAGAAAAAAAAGAAAGAAAACATATTTGTATTAAGTAAACTAGCCATAATATGTGCCGTCTGGTATAGACAAATACGAGGGTAAGTCAAAAAGCAACGCCATTTTGTTTAGGACAGGTATAATTACCAACACAGGAACATGTATCATACATCAAAATGAAGCTGATTCACTGTGGATCACATCCCTACTTCTCCACATAGGGAAGTCAAAAGGTAATGCCATTTTGTTTAGGACAGGTATAATTACCAACACAGGAACATGTATCATACATCAAAATGAAGCTGATTCACTGTGGATCACATCCCTACTTCTCCACATAGGGAAGTCAAAAGGTAATGCCATTTTGTTTAGGACAGGTATAATTACCAACACAGGAACATGTATCATACATCAAAATGAAGCTGATTCACTGTGGATCACATCCCTACTTCTCCACATAGGGAAGTCAAAAGGTAATGCCATTTTGTTTAGGACAGGTATAATTACCAACACAGGAACATGTATCATACATCAAAATGAGCACTGGTCCTCTGTGGATCATATCCCTACTTCTCCACATAGGAGAGTCAAAAAGCAATGCCATTTTGTTTAGGACAGGTATAATTACCAACACAGTAACATGTATCATACATCCAAATCAAGCTGGTCCTCTGTGGATCTCATCCCTACTTCTCCACATAGTCACCGTTTCTCTCAATAGCAATGTTCCACCTTTGAATGAGAGTATGTATCCCTGCCCCATAAAATTCTGTTGACTGTTCTTTGAGACACTTCTTCAATACAGATTTCACTTCCTTGTCATTGGAATAATGTTTGCCTCTCAAACTCTCTTGCATGAGGCCGAAGAGATTATAGTCTGAAGGCACTAAATCTGGTGAGTATGGAAGATGTGGTAAAGTTGTCCACTCGAATGAGGCGATTTTCTCCCTTGTTCTCTTATGTGGTCAAGCATTGTCATGCAAAAGGAGGACATTGTCGATTGGCAAGTTGGGTCTTACTCTTGCTCTGAGCCTCGGTTTAGCTCAGTCAGTAGAGTGTTCGGCTGGGAACCTCAAAGTTCCTGGCTCAATACTGGCCCTCGCCAACTCAGCATATGAGTAGCACAGGGATCTGTGCAGTAAAGTGAGGAGCTGATGGTAGGTGTGGCGGTCCACCTCAGACGCAAAAACAATCTCCTTGGTCTAGCGCTAGTGAAAATGGGATAGACTCCTTCGCTGTCTGGCTGATAAAGGCTTTAGGCCATCTCAGCGTATGAGTAGCACAGAGATCTGTGCAGTAAAGTGCGGAGCTGATGGTAGGTCTGGCGCTCCACCTCAGACGCAAAAACAATCTCCTTGGTCTAGCGCTAGTGAAAAGGGGATAGACTCCCTCGTTGATTGGCTGATACCGACTTTAGGCCACCCCAACGACTTTTTTACTTTTCCTTGCTCTGAGTCTCATTAGGGTCTTAATGTAGGCCTTAGTTTTATATAAAAAACTTCACATGAGATTTTAAAATGGCATTACTTTTTGACTCACCCTCGTATATATATAGTATTTAGTATCTCTATCTATTTCGAATAATACTGTAAGGTTCAAGGTTATAATATTTGGTATAACTTGTTGAAACGAACAAACTCCGACAAGGGTGTTAAACATATAACAAGATGGACTTTAATACAGGCACATGGAATAACATATAACACGGAATACAAGATACATAGTAGATAATACAAATAAGATATAATAAAAGGACACATTCAAGAATGGAAATACAATATTTAGGTATAAAAGAGATACCTAAATGTACATATAACATATATGAGTTATAGATAGCCCATGAGATTGAAGTCACTTACTGACTTAGTCCGTACATGGGGACTAGAGGCCCCCACGAGGGTAGGGTGTAGACACAAATGTCTAACCCATGTTGTTCAGCCCGAGAAGAAGGAGAAAAGAGAGCGAGTTTGAATCAGGCGCTTAAATACTACAGACCCCTGGTGGTCGGAAACGGAAACCCAGCGGGAAGATAACTCTTCCAGGCAAAGGGCAGACAATCCCAACAATACAAACACAACTGTACGGTTTAAAGTAATGATTCCTATGTATTATCTATTGATATAAGCAAAAATATGTTCCCTTTGAGCACAAATATTAATATAACATAATGTATTAATATAACATAATATTGAATTAGAAAGACTAATAAAATTAAATTGAACACAAAAAGAATTACACTTATTTTTACTTTATTCTAATTGATCTCAATCTAAAATCATATATAGAATTGCTTTTAATACATTTGAGAATTAAACAATAATATTAGAAATCAATAACACCAAGTAATTATTTATCAAACACGGTTTAGATAAAATCAGTATGCAAATTATTCAAACCATATTCTATGTCAACATTTATTTCTTAACGATATATAACACACATTGCAGGATTTTACATGGGCCTTTCGGGGCCTGCGTTTGTTAATATAAATTAACAGCGTCAATCCCAGGGGGCTAACCCCCCCAGGCAATACCTGCCCCCTTGATTTAAAGGGGCAGGGCTGGGTTTATTGCCCAGTGCCTGAGGCGCCCCCTTGAGGGGGAATGCCGACGGGATCGACACATTTTTTTTGACTACCACCCATGAGCTTCAGCTTGTGGGTGTCACACCCTCATAAGTGGGATGAGATGCAAATACCTTAATAACATGGGCCTTTCGGGGCCTTTGTTTGTTAATGAAATTAACGGCGTGATCCCAGGGGGCTTTCTCTTCAGGCAACACCTACCCCCTCGATTTAAAGGGGCAGGGTTGGGTTTATTGCCTGCCATCCCATCAGCTTCAGTTTGTGTGTGGTTCCACATTAAAGAAACTTGTGTCATACCCATATAAGTATGATGCAAGGTAAATAGCTTAATACCATGGGCCTTTTGGGGGCTGTCGGTCTGGTGGCTTCGGACACTGGACTATTAATGAAATTAACGACATGATCCCAGGTGGCCATTTACCTAGGCGACACCTGCCAAGAGGGCAGGGCAGGGCAGGGCTGGGTTTATTGTCCAGTGCCTGAGGCACCCCCCCTTTTGAGTGGGAATGCTGAGGGGACCCACAAATTTTTTGTGCATGCATCCCATGAGCTTTGGTCCATGGTGAGAGAGAAAGGACCCAAACAAAAGAAAATTATTAAAAAAAAGAAAAAAAAAAAAAAGAAAAATGTTACTCACCCTTCCTCTTAGCCTGGGAAATCAGCTTACTCACAAATTCAAATACTTCCTTTGATTCTCGTGTAAAAACACCTGTAAAACAAAACGGACAAAAAAAAATTAACATTTCAGCCAATCAGATCACAACGGAACTTTTTTTTTTTTCCTTTATATTTTTTACTTTAAACCCAAATTGTTAAATGCAAACTGCCTCGTCCAGGATTTGAACTTTTTTTTTTCACCTCTGTTCATAGATTTTTCCCTGTGCTTCTCTGATCTTGTGTCAACTTTCAGATTAATTGTGGATTTTAAGAGCAATAAGGTTGGGATAATCCTATAGGTGCTAAGGCTTGACGTTACAAGCTGATTGAACAGAGGAGGCCTCTCTGACTGCCTAAGTAAGTGCCAAAGTATATTGTTGCATGTCATGGACTGCTCAGCCACCAAGGTTCCATCCTCATGTTACATAATCTATGCATAGATTATTGACAACCCCCTGTATTTCTGAAGGGATGGCCCCTTTTCATATCACGGGCGAGACTTTCCATGGAATATTACAGAAAGCCTGCGAAAATACGTGAAGTCACGTGGGATCTGGTTGGCTCTCAGTTTCGGCTTGGTCGTCAGGCAGATAAGATATGTCTGCTTTAGCTGGAGCTCACTTGCACACGCACGTTGTGTTTAGTCAAGTAAATAAAGGTTTAAATAAATAATATGGTTTTGTGGTTGATGAATGTCTTGGCAACAAGACTGACCTAGAAGAAGAAATGAATCAAGGATGACCAACCAGAATGAACAGAGACGCTAGAAGAAACGCTAGAAGAAGAACGTAAGATACCAAAGATGAGCAGAAGAATAATAGAAGTAAAGAAAGGGTATACAACACTTAAGCATCACGGGTCGCCACCATTTCAGAGCAATAAGGTTGGGACAATCCTATAGGTGCTAAGGCTTGATGTTACAAGCTGATTGAACAGAGGAGGCCTCTTTGACTGCCTGTCTTGCCTAAGTAAGTGGCAAAGTAGATTGTTGCATGTCATGGACTGCTCAGCCACCAAGGTTCCATCCTTAAGCATCACGGGTCGCCACCATAGCTAACAGGTGGCAGAGGTGCAGTCAGTGTATTCTAAAGCTGCAGTCAACAGAGCTGGAAACATTTTTTGTTTTACGGCATATCAACCTCAGTGGGTTATTTAATGCCGATGAAGTTTTGAAATAAATCAATTCTTAATGGATAATACAAGTTTTTTATAAATGCATTTTTCTATTTAACTCATAGATGGGACCCTAACAGGTACTACCACTCCGGGTCAGAGTGGACCAGGGAGCAATGGTGATGAAGGGGTGCTCCACATTCCCCTAACCTCCAAAACTGGAACCTCACCATCAGATAGAGTTTAACGTCATTCCCAGGACATGTAGACCTGCAGTCACCACCTTCTAGTACCCATATGATAAAAAGGGGTTGGGGCTTGCCCTAAGGGCAATAGGGTTGGGAAAATCATATAGGTGCTAGGGCTTGACGTGACCAGCCGATTGATCAGAGGGGGCCTCTCTGACCGCCCGTCTAGCCCAAGATAGGGCCAAAGTGGAGTATTGCATGTCATGAACTGCTCATCCACCTGGGCTCTATCCTTAAGCATCACGGGTCGCCACCTATGGCCAACAGGTGGCCCCATTGGGGGAGTCTTACCCCTCTGCATTCTAACGCCCCAGCCGACAGGGCGGAGAAGAAATTGAGTGCTTAACATATCTATTTTGAGTCATTCTAATGTAAAATATCCCTACTAGCATCCAATCTACCAGAAGATCTATCAACTGTAAAAAGTACAATTCAAGTCATCTCCTGAAACAAAAATAATAATAAAAGTTACACTAAAAAGTGAGATTTTATTATTTTTTGATGATTTAAAAAAAAAAATTGGTTATTTCCTATAACTCCAACATAAAAAAGGGGGAACCACTCTGATTGACTGATTATTTATTTATTTATTGATCTACTAGGAAAAAAGAAGACGGATTTAGGGGTTTAATAGGAAAATAAATAATTTATCAGTCAATCAGAGTGATTCCCCTTTTTTATGTACCAGGTTCTGAAAATGAAAGACTAATGAGTAACCAAAGACACCAAAGCTCAAACCAGGATTATTATGGTTTAACCCTTTATCTACCAGAGTGCCCCTAAACCGCCTGACGGTCAAAATGCCAGGTTGTCCGAAAATACCAGAGATTGTCAGCTCTTAGAGAATGGTTTAGACTGATCATCCATGGAGTTGGAAATCCTGAATGTTCATTTGATTAAAGTACTAAAATAATGGTATTGCGGATGGCAGTGGTAGATAAAGGGTTAAGATACTGTAATTATTTGTGTATAAGACACAGTATTATTTGTGTATAAGATACATGATTTTTTTTTCAAATTTTTAAACTCTGAAAGCTAGGAGTGCACATTATACATGGGAACTATATAATTAACTTTTTTCCGGTCATATATCTCACTATATATTCTGGAACAAGTACTTAATTTAGGTTAGATTTAGCCGTTATAAATACATAATATGTGTATATAGTTAGCAACCCCTCTGTAACTGCCACTAAACTGACCAGTTAATTATATCTCATTTTTATATAGTTATTTTTTGTTTATAAAATTAACTACAACCACAGTATACAATTTAGAGTAGTTTTAATAGGTTTTATTAATCCCATTTTGTGCCTACCGAAAAGTAGTAAAGGGAACTCGCATACAAACCCTATTAGTTGGTTGGTTGGGTTTTACGGCATGTCAACCGCTTGGGTTATTTTATGCCGAATACTTCTATTGATAAAAAAAATGTTTAATGCTAACAAAGTTTTGAAATAATTTCATTTTTAATGGATAATACAATTTTGTTTATAAACTCATGTTTTCTATTTAACCCATAGATGGGACCCTAACAGGTACTACCACACCGGGTCAGAATGGACCAGGGAGCAATGGTGATGAAGGGGTGCTCCACATTCCTGAAACCTCCAAAACTGGAACCTAACCATCAGATAGAGTTTAACGTCATTCCCAGGACATGTAGACCCTCAGCCACCGCCTTCTAGCACCCATATGATAAAAAGAGTTGGGGCTTGCCATAAGGGCAATAGGGTTGGGGCAATCATATAGGTGCTAGGGCTTGATGTGACCAGCCGATTGATCGGAGGGGGCCTCTCCGACCGCCCGTCTAGACCAAGATAGGGCCAAAGTAGAGTATTGCAAGTCATGGACTGCTCATCCACCTGGGTTCTATCTTTAAGCATCACGGCTCACCACCCACGGTCAACAGGTGGCCCCATTGGGGGAGTCTTACCCATCTGCAGAGGTGCAGTTGGTGCATTCTAACACCACATCCGACAGGGCGGACAAAACCTATTAGTTTACGCCACTGGTCGGGACAAGAGACACGGTAAGCTCCCATTTCTTTCAGGTTTTCGATTTCTTTGAAATGTCTTTGCTGTTATCCATTTATTGAATGTTATTCGTTTTTCCTTGTACAGTTTCATGGTGTTTATTAAATAAACTTAATGACATCAGTAAAGAAGCGTCAAGCACAAGCAGGATGTGACACAAGGTTAATTTCTTAAGCAGAGTTTAACTGGTTTGAATTCAGAGTTTTCCTTCTCCTAAACTGGTTACCTAACCATGGTTTAAGAGCCCAGTCTGTCCTACTATTGACCTATAGCTGGAGGGAGAGAAAGTGTATATATCAGATTTTTTTCTTCTAGAATTTTATAGTGCAAATTTATGAGTGCGTGTTATACATGAGTGTATGTTATTATACACAAATAATTACAGTAAGTGTTTGTAAGTTGTTAGTAGAAGTAAATAAATATTGAGATGGGGTGGGGTTGATTGGTCAAAGTTAGTACTGAATTATTTCAGGAGTCGCATACCATAATTATAAATTGGAATACAAAGACAAAAGCAACACACAAAAATAAATACATAAATATAAAAAAAGAGGTCAGAAAAAACTTCATAAACATTTTAAAAAATATACAGTGGTACCTTGACTTACGAGTTTAATTCGTTCCATGACTGAGGTCGTAACTCAATTTCCTTGTATATCAAATTATTTTTTCTATTAAAATTAACTGAATTGCCATTAATCTGTTTTGCCAAAGTGGAGTATTGCAAGTCATGGACTGCTCATCCACCTGGGTTCTATCCTTAAGCATCACGGGTCGCCACCCATGGCAAACAGGTGGCCCCATTGGGGGAGTCTTACCCCTCTGCAGAGGTGCAGTCGACAAACCCTATTAGTTTAGCCACTGGTCCAGACAAGAGACAAAAGACACTATTTTTTTTTATGTGTCTTTAGATAAAAAAATAGCACTGTATTTTATAAAAAACAGAATAATAATAGAATGTTTTCAACATCTTTATTTTCCCCAAGACCCAACATTTCTGCATCGGAGAAAAACTCACAGCATGTGGCTCAATGGAGTGTTTAAATAATAACAATGGAGTGTTTTATAATTTTTGTTGTTATATGTTTTGAAATAAGAAAAATAGCAGTGTATATTATAAAAACAGAATAAAATAAAATGTAAAGAAATAAATTGGTATTCCTTAATTTGCTATGTTTTTTTCCCCACTTTACTTTTGTTTAACCTCTTCACCGTTTTTTTTTGTTTTGTTTTTTTTCCCAGGCTTTCCGCACTTTCATCTGCAGGGCATTTCAATAAAAACCTATCCATTCTAAACCTGAAAATTATTTTTTTTATTTCAATTAGTAGTAAAAAAGTTATAAGCTTATAAAATATAATAGAAATAAAATATTAAAATATATATTATATAAATATAATAAATAAAATGGTAAATAAAAAATAATAAATAGATAAATAATAAATAAAATAATATAATAATGAATATAATAAATATTATATAATATAAATAAAATATCAAAGATTTGTTAACTTATGGTAAAGATATAAATAATGATAATAAATTTGTAAACTTAAATATTTTGAGTGAACTTACTTATTAATATAATTTTTTGAGGATATGTGCTTAATTGAAGTCATACCTAATTTTAAAATTAATTAGTTAATAATTAATGAATTTAGGCAGGCATATCTGTTCAAATGTAAGGCTAAACAAATCGAGAAAATATCAATCCCTGTATGTACATTTCGACCTATTAGGTCTCATCAGCAAGGTTATAGACATGGCAGACTGCTCTGTGTGTGACTCGAAACCTCGACTGCCAAGTTGACAGGTGGGGGTTCTAACCATTACACAAGCTGGCCTTTCCAGATTTTTCGTTTGTTTTGAACTCAGTTATATTCCACTTTTTTGGTGACTTGTCGCACGACAGTATGAAAGTAAGTAAACAAACAATTGTTTTTAAAGCGTATTGGTAGCTTGCTTGTACCTAACATTTTAGCTTGCAACTTTAAGCAAAAATTATATTTTTCTTTGACATAATAAATTTTGAAACTTAAATGTTTTTAGGGAACTTATAAATATTATACATGAATTTTATATGTTGTAATTTGTTTTCCTGTTTATCTTTTTCATAATTGATATTTTTCTTTGGCATAATAAATAATGATATAAATATAATATGAATAATAAATTTGGAAACTTAAATGTTTTTAGTGAACTTATTAACACAATATGTGAATTTTATGTACTGTAATATATTTTAATACTTACTTTTTTATAAATGATGTTTTTCTTTGGTGTAATAAAATGGGATACTTAAATGTTTTTTAGTTTCATTGAAGATGCATGGGTTAAAAATGATTAATAATTCAAAACAAGACGTGCACTAAGAATGCGCAAGTGTTAATGATTAAATGTAAGAGAAAGATGTTGGCATTTTACAATTCTGTTGTCTTTCTTTCCATTAATCTGCGCCATCTTTGATTTGTAACTTTTATGTATTAGGGCAGCGGTCCCCAACTACTGGGTCGCAACCGGTACAGGGCTGCACAGAACGTTTGAATTTTTCTTTGTTTTATTGATTATCAGTGTAAATGTTGATGTTTTATTTTGAAAAGTGACTTCTGAGCCTCATTATTATCATTTGATTCACTTGTTCATTCTTTTATATAGAAATGATCAGTATTGTCACTTGTATCGAGATTTTTATTATAATTATTTCTTATTAGAAAGGATTTTCGTTCTAAAATAAATATTTTCATTTACAGAGATGTTGTTGATTATTAATTTATGAACAAAAGGTTGTTTATTGTCTGTTGATGTTTGCATTTGACATAAGATCACTGCGGATGATTTATTATTAGATTACGTGATTAATGATTATCGAGCAAATGTAGGCCGGAGAATATGAAGGCCAGTCCGTGAAAATATTGTCTTAGATGAAACCGGTCCGTGGTGCAAAAAGGTTGGGGACCGCTGGCCTAAATAACTAAGGGAATTGGGAGGTCGTAGCTTTATTTACAGATATACACATAATCTCCATAATAAATTCATATCATCCTTATTCAGTCATGAAAATTATTTTCCCTGGATTTCTGTGACCTTATATCTACATTGTGAATTCTATTTATATATTAATACTCGTGTTCTTTAAAAGTACGACTGTTATCGAGCAAATGAAGGCCGGAGCATATGCAGGCCGGTTCGTGAAAATAGTGTCTTAGATGAAATCGGCCCGTGGCGCAAAAAAGGTTGGGGACCGCTGTATTAGGGTGAGTCAAAAGTTTTGTAATATTATTACAATCAACATAAAAAGTCATACAAGGGTTAGCTGAAAAGTTCATAGGCTGACCAAGATACCCTCATGGAATGGGATTAAATCATGGCTTAGTTTCATGAATGAAGATTAAGGGGGTGGTCTACTTTGACTGCAGGCAGATTTGTGACTGATAAAGCCTATGAGGGACAGGCAGGCACAGTCTCAGTGGCTGCAGCTGAAGGTCTGGTCAGGGTTTGATGACATTGTGTTATAGTTATTCCTCCTATATATTTTGTTTTTGAGGGTGACTCTGCGTTTATAATAATGTTCATTTTTCAACATAGACTCCCTTGGAGTCCACACGTTTCTTCCGTTGGTGTTGCAGTGCATGGATCCCATTGGTCAAAAAAGTCATTATCAGCAGATATGATATCATCAATTTAAAATGAATATAATTTTAAAATGCAATTTTTAAAAAAGAAAAATTTTAGAATTCTATTTAAAATGAACACAATTTTAGAATGTAATTTTAAAAAGAAATAATTTTAGAAAGTTATTTAAAAATAAACTTTTTAGAATACTATCTAAAAAAACAATTTTAGAATGAATATAATTTAAGAATGGTATTTAACTCTTAACATCCTGTTGAGAATTTTCTAAGTTCAGAGCCGCATTCCTATAAGGATTTATCAAAAGATGGCTAAAAATTGCCTTTTCATTTAAAGTTACCTGTTATTTCTCTTAAATCAAATACTTCTAAATATGTTTAATACTACATTTAAACAAAGGCTATCATTTGGGGTGGATTAGGAAAACAAATGACTTCTGTCCAGGTGGAATGAGGTGGTATAGGACGTTAAGAGTTAAAATAGATAATTTAAGAATGCTATCTAAAAATAATCTTAGGATGCTATCTAAAAAAATAATTTTAGAATGCTATTTGAATGAAATGATTTAAGATAAATATAATTTATAATCCTATTTACAAAAATAATAATTTTAGAACACTATTTAAAAAGGAATATATTTTTTAAAACAAAAAAAAAAAAAAAAAAAAAGAAAGAACTATTCATGAATCATTTCTAAATCTAAAAAACCCCAAAAAAACCCTGAAACCTTTAGGAAAAAAAAAAAAAAAAAGAAAGAAAATTATTGAGAATAGTGCCAGTGATTAATACCCAATAGCCAGCAACACACACAGTCATAATTAAGTCAGAAGAAGATATTGTTAATAAAAAGATAAGTATATACAAATTACTTTTGCAAAGCTTACCAGTGGTTGGTGGTGCAGTATTGGATGATGGTGGTCCAAAAACATTTGAATTGGCTACAAGCGTAAAAAAGAACGGTCCAACAATAACAGATTTAAAATATCTAGAAGTTTCAGATTTTAACCATGGGACCATTGGATTATTTAGACAGGGAATCTTAACACGGAAATATTAAGGAATCGCATCCAGATTTAACAGATTTAAAATATCTAGAAGTTTCAGATTTTAACCATGGGACCATTGGATTATTTAGACAGGGAATCTTAACACGGAAATATTAAGGAATCGCATCCATACAAATTGTTATTTTGTTTAATGGCATATCAACCCTTATGAGCTATCTAATGCCAAATCTTCTTTCTTTTGTTTTGTCATATATTATTATCATTATTAGTTTTTCACACCAGCATTAGCTGATGGTCTTTCACTGGTGTCTGAGTGACAACAAGTCTCCTCAGGTTTCCAGGACTCTTCTGAGTATTTTGGCCGATCTCAATAATGCTGTAGTCTGGATTTCTGGTTTAGAGCAAAAGTTCCACATTCAATGCGGAATTGTTTAACAGTGCTAAGTATTTGACATGTTTCACACTGTGGTTGTTGTTCTTGTTTGAGTATAAAGAAGTGTGTAAGTCTTGTGTGACCAATGCTAAATCTTCACATTCTATGAGAAATGTTTACATGTCTCACGCTGTGGTTGTTGTTCTTGTTTGAGTATATAGGAGTGCGTTAGTCTTGTGTGACCAATGCTAAATCTTCACAATCTATGAGAAATGTTTATCAGTGTAAGATGTTTGACATGTTTCACACTGTGGTTGTTGTTCTTGTTTGAGTATATAGGTGTGTGTAAGTCTTGTGTGACCAATGCTAAATCTTCACATTCTATGAGAAATGTTTATCAGTGTAGGATGTTTGACATGTCTCACACTGTAGTTGTTGTTCTTGTTTGAATATAAAGAAGTGTGTAAGTCTTGTGTGACCTATAGATAATTGGATACAATAGATAGTAAATATCAATTGCTGCAAATTAGTATAACTTATTAACACAGTTAACTTGATTAATCAATAGTTAATTAACTAATTAATTTAGAATAACAACAATTTTTTCTTGGAATTTTTGAGATGAGGCTTGATAATTAGTATTATTTGGATTATTCGGACTATTGTCCTCATCTTCATTGTTATCTGTACAAAGTTTCATCCGATGTGCCCTGCTTGCCTTCTTCAGGTATTTCTTGTTGGATTCGGGAACTTTCTTAGACTCAGGAACCTTCTTTTCGGACTTGTGAACCTTCTTTTCGAAATCGGGAACCTTCTTGTTGTAATCGGGAGCCATCATGGAACTTGGAACCTAACCTGTACCCCAGCTATGGTTAGCGGAATGACAACAGGATATCCTTATGGACTGAATAAAGTTTAGGTTCAAAGTTCCGTGATTGTTCCCAATTATAACAAGAAAGTTCCCGAGTTCAAAAAGAAGGTTCCCGAGTTTGAAAAGGTTTCCAAGTCTGACAAGAAATACCTGAAGAAGGATGGAGGACACATCGAACAAAACATTGTACAGATAACAATGAAGATGAGGACAACAGTCCGAATAATCCAAATAATACTAACAACAATTTTCATTGTAAGTTTTCAAGGACGCAAACCACCCACCCACCCAAAAAAAACTCCCAATATTTAACCACCGAATATTTTTGGTATTTCTTCTCATCCAAAATAATCCTAGACAACTTTGACATTAGTAGGTAAGTAAACAACATCAAGCAATCGTGAAACCCACCCTCACCTTCCACCAAGCTTCTGACCGTGCAGTATGGCGCCAAATATGAAGGGAAGGTGTAGCAGCTTTTAAAATAATTCACGTTCATAAAAAAGCACGATCACAAAAGATATAAGCGCATAGCGCATGGTCCTCGCCAGCCATCTCCCATACATGGTAATACTTATACATATTTAGGTACATGTAAGCGCCAGCATATCTATGAGGGGGAGTCAAAAATACATCAAAATGAAGCTGGTCCTCTGTGGATAACATCCCTACCTCTCCACATTTCTTTCAATAGCAATGTTCCACCTTCAATCGAGGGTGAGTCAAAAAGCAATGCCATTTTGTTTAGGACAGGTATAATTACCAACACAGGAACATGAATCATAAATCAAAATGAGCGCTGGTCCTCTGTGGATCACATCCCTACATTTCCACATTGGGGAGTCAAAAGGTAATGCCCTTTTGTTTAGGACAGGTATAATTACCAATACAGGAACATGTATTATACATCAAAATGAAGCTGGTCCTCTGTGGATTGCATCCCTAGTTCTCCACATAGTCACCTTTTCTCTCAATAGAAATGTTCCACATTTGAATGAATGAGAGCATATATCCCTGCCCTGTAAAACTCTGTTGAATGTTTTTTGAGCCACTTCTTGACTACAGATTTCACTTCCTCGTCCCTAGCCGTCAGACTATCATCTCTTCGGCCCCATAAAAGAGGGTTTAAGGGTTAAACATTATTCCTGCGATGAGTAAGTGAAATCTGTAGTGAAGAAATGGCTCAAAGAACAGTCAACAGAGTTTTATGGGGCAAGGATACATGTTCTCAATCGAAGGTGGAACATTGTTATTGAGAGAAACAGTGACAATGTGGAAAAGTAGGGATGAGATCCACAGAGGACCAGCTTTATTTTGATGTATGATACATGTTCCTGTGTTGGTAATTATACCTGTCCTAAACAAAATTGCATTACTTTTTGATTCACCCCTGTATATAAGTATGTATGTGTATAGGCATAGCGTATATATATGTGGGTGGCCAGTATGGCAAACTCTTTACTGGACATTGTGACAGAGGTCACCAAAGAAGCGATACAAGAACAGATCCCTGGGTGCCAGTCACATCAGCAATGGTCCACCCTAGTTGAGAACCATGACCCTACCGTTTCACCACTAACCTTGCTGTCTCCTTTGAAAGACGTTTGTGACACTATACGCTCTTTTGCCTCTGAGGTGCACATATCTAGGGTGCAAAAATGTATATGCATGTAGCTGTAAGCTTGTGCATATGTATTTATAAGCAAGTGTGCACAAGCGTATCTACATGGGTGTGTGTATACATAGGTGTAACATATACGTACATATGTGCATAGATGTGTGTACATAGAAGTATAAAAAGGATAGCTGAACAAATTAAGGAGGCTGACAGATTTTACACAGTTGTTCACAAATATACAAGGGTAATCCCAAAAGTAAGGTCTCCAAAATATTTAGAAATCACAGAAATGTTTATTATTTATTATCATTGATTTTTACATCATTTTAAAGTTTCAACATGTATCTATTTTATATATAATCAGTTTTCAGTCAATGCATTTTTTAGCAGCTTAGCTAATTAGTCCAGCTGATGTTAACCACGAGAAGTGATCACTTCCACCATTTATTCACAACTCAAAAAGATGGCCGAAACGGTGCTTCCGTTTCATAACAAAAACAATGGCAGTAATGGTGCTTCCGTTTCTTAGTATATATGCCCATATCATACCAACTTGCTGTCATGTCATTGAAGAAGCATTGAACCTTCTCTTCATTGCAAATTTCTTACACCACTTGCGGACGTTTTTGACATCCATGCACAACTCATCATACACTTCCTTTCATTGGTGATGAGTTTCAATCCTTTTAATGTCTTTTGCATTCTAAAACCGAATAACTGTGCAAACTTCAGTTTCAGTGGTAGCGTTAATCGTGAGCTCCATCAGGAAAAACTGCCAAGCCAAGAGTGAGGCCAGGCGCAGGCACATGCACAACAAAAATAACACTGCACAGTTTTCTTGTATCCCCAGCGCATTGGAGACCTTTTTTTTTGGATGATCCTTGTATATATGTTTGCCTATTCCCCTGATAAGAAACAAACACATACAATATATATGTACATATCCACATGCACACACACATATATATATGAGAGTAAGTAAACAAACAATGTGTTTATTTGATATGGCTTTTAGCTGACAATTTTTGGAGGATATGTGCTTAATTGAAGTCATACCTAATTTTGAAAATTAATTAATAATAATTAATGAATTTAGGCGGCCATATATACATTTGAACATATATGCCCGCCTAAATTCATAAATTATTAACTAATTAATTTTCAAAATTAGGTATGACTACAATTAAGCACATATCCTCCAAAAACATATATATATATATACATATATATATTACAGCTTTAAAAAGACAAAATATTTTGTTCATTATCGATTAAAAGAAGAGTAAACAAATTTCATGAAGACAATAGAGTGGGTAGAGAAAGAGAGAGAGAGAGAGAGAGAAAATTTTAAATTAGAAATAATTTTCTCTCTCTCTCTCTCATCTCCCCCCCCCCCCATTGTTTTCATAAAATATTTCTTTTACTCTTTTAATTGATAATGAACAAAATATTTGATCTTTTTAAAGCTCTAATAAAATTTTGTACTCCTAAAAAATATTTACAAATATATATATATCTTGATATTTCATGTATTTAATTCATTAATGTATTAAATTCATGTTATTTTACTTCTTTTGTAGAGGTGGCGTATGTAAATATATACTTAGCTAGATATTTCTTTATTCATATTTAATGTATAAATTCATTTCTATTTGTTGCATTTTGAATTTTAACATCTATACTCACCATTGTAGACAGCTTTGATTAAAAAAACGGCAAGGATAGACGTTAAAATTCAAAACACAATGAATAGAAATGAAGTTATATGTTAATATGAATAAAAAAATATCTGGCTAAGTATATATTTACATACAAAAGCAGTAAAATAACTCATGAATTTAATACACTAATGAATGAATAAATGATATATATATATATGTAATATAGTGAAAAATTTGAAAAAACACAGGTTCAAATAAAATGAGTGATATTTATTCAGCCAATGCTGCAGTGTTTCAATCTGTTTAGTAGATTAAAGCCCTGAAGAAGATCTTCTAAACAGATTGAAACACTGCAGCATTGGCCGAATAAATAAATATCATTCATTTTATTTAAACCTGTGTTTTTCAAATTTTTTACTATATTACATACTGTCGGATTCACTTCCATTTTTCTCTTCACATTATATATATATATATATATATATATATATACACACACACACAAACACACACAGTTGCAAATAGATATATGCATGTGTTTCTATCTTATCGCCCAATAAGCATAGCAAATAAATGAAATATATAACACACAAAAAACACCAAACAAACAAACAAATAAAAACAAACAAACAAACAAAAACACCAGCAAACAAACAAAGAATCCAATAAAAAAAAAGGCACGAACCCTGCCACAATTTATCAACGACCCTACTCGCAAAGTAGAATACGTTGTTCGCCATGTTGGCGTAACTTCCTCCCATTGCTATGGGTAAGGCAGCCTGCTCTCCCAGGAGTACGTCTGCAGCCAACAGGTGGTCCATAAGAGTTTTAATAATTTCTGTTTGATATTCACGTTGCTGGGCCCTCAGAGCATGATCGGGCATTGCCTAGGGGAAAAGAGAAAAAGAAAATGGAGTTTTATTTGGAATCAATTACATTTAACAGAATTCATTAATAACATTATCAGACAAAATGGCCAAAATTGTTAGAAAACAGACACAGTGAAGATTTGGTTTGTTTTGTTTTATGGCATATCAACCTCGGTGGGTCATTTAATGCCAACTAAATTTTGGATTTGTAGCAATAGTTTGGCAGAAAACAATTGTATATATGTATAGATTTTAACTATTGTTCAATTACTCATATTTTTGAGTACAATCCCACTTCTTTTACGAAATGTAAAATTCTGGATGGTCTTATTTTATTGAAAAGTTTTTTTCAAATTACTTGTTTGGTAGTATTATGTTTGCACTAGATCAAAGTCTACACACTCTAGCAGTATATGTTTCACTATAAATCTCTCTTGCATGTAGTGCATATTAGGGATTATGTGCCCTCTAGTAAATGATGATGGGTGATGTAGTTGTGGCCTATGTGAAAGAGGGTCAGCACAACCTGTTCTCTTCTATTTTTGTTGTATTTTAAGTTCCATTTTCCAATGGTAGCTTTAATGTTTTGGAGTTTGTTATTAATGATGCATTCCAATGATTTTGACACTTTTTAATGATAATTTTTTCACAACTGTTTTATAATCAGTTTAATTTGGTTTAGTTTTTTTTTACGGCATATCAACCTCAGTAGGTAATTTAATGCCGACTAAATTTTGAATTCATTATGATGGCTTTGTAGAAAACAATGTATATATGAAATAATTTTAACTATTGTTCAATTACTCATATTTTTTAGTACAATCCCACTTCTTTTAGAAAATGTAAAATCCTGGATTGTCTTATCTTTGTGAAAATTTTTTTCAAATTATTTGCTTGGTAGTATTTTGTTTGCACTAGATCAAAGTTACACATTCTGGCAGTATATGTGTTATATCCCGAGATGTAGGATATACAGAATTGATAATAAAAACAGGGAATATGTTAACAATAACAATATTTGTTTTATTTATTCTCACTGACAGGGAATACAGTGGGATAGTTTTGGATTCAGTTCAGCTGTGATGTAGGATACGTGTGTGTCATGTATCGAGCCGGGTTCTTGTCTGTCTGGATGTCAGTATTTTGTCCCCCCTACTTTTTAGAGAGTATCCGGTTCGAATCGTTAGGGGCAGATAACTCTCTCTAACAATATGTTTCACTGTAAATCTCTCTTGGCATGTAGTGCATATTGGGATTCTGTACACTCTAGTAAATAATGATGGGTGATGTAGGTGTGGCTTATGTGAAGGCAGGTCAGCACAACCTGTTCTCTTCTATTTTTGTTGTAATTTAAGTTCCATTCTCCAATGGTGGGTTTAATGTTTTGAAGTTTTTATCAAAAATTGCATTTCAATGATTTTGCCGACATTGTGAAAAAAAAAGTGAAAAAAGGCTAAGATATGTTAGTATTGTTAGGCATTATGTTAAGGAGTTACTTTTGGCAGTTTCTGATGTGATTAAAAGCTCCAGATTCTATGAGTAAATGTTTAACAGTGCAAGATGTCTGGGGTTATTTTATGCCTAGAGGTTATGAAATAATATATGTTGAACGTCTATATTTACAATTTCATAGTTAATGGATTTGATATGTTGGCATCATCAGGGATCGTGTTGAGGAGTTAGTTTTGTAATTTATGCCAAGAGACTAGGGAGCAATGGTGATGAAGGGGTGCTCCACATTCCCCAAACCTCCAAAACTGGAACCTCACCATCAGATAGAGTTTAACATCATTCCCAAGACATGTAGACCCGCAGCCACCGCCTTCTAGCACCCACATGATAAAAAGGGGTTGGGGCTTGCCATAAGGGCAATAGAGTTGGGAAAATCATATAGGTGCTAGGGCTTGACATGACCAGCCGATTGATTGCAGGGGGCCTCTCCGACCACCCGTCTAGACCAAGATAGGGCCAAAGTGGAGTATTGCATGTCATGAACTGCTCATCCACCTGGGCTCTATCCTTAAGCATCACAGGTCGCCACCCACGGCAAACAAGTGGCCCCATTGGGGGAGTCTTACCCCTCTGCACAGGTGCAGTCAGTGCATTCTAACGCCCCATCGACAGGGCGGTTGTTTAAATGTAATATTAAACATATTTATAAGTCTTTAATTTAAGGGAAATATCTCAGGTTAATTTTAAATTAAAAGGATCATTTTTAGCCATTTTTAAAATAAATCCTTATAGAAATAGGGCTCTGGAATTCTCAACAGGATGTTAAGAGTTAATACAAGATCTTGAATTCTTTCTTACCTCTAAAACTAAGTCCACGACAGCATTAGATTTGTTGGTGTTGGGCTGAGAGAAACTATCCACAACGACTGTTCTTAAAAAATCGATCACAAATTTTCGAGCAGAGTGACCAGTTAAAAAACCTGAAAAAAAATTTAAAAATAATGAATTTATAAACTGAAGTGACAAATAATTAGAGACAGCTTAATTAATCAAAATGAGGATATTTAAATAAGCAATATTCAAAAAACAACACTAATATATATATAAGTGTACTCACTGTTGTAATGTTTTTCTGGGGTTTTTACATAAACGATACTTGTATCTGACTCTGGAAATGGCTGGAAAAAAATAAGTTTATGATTAAGAATAATAAAGTTATGCAAATATTAACTGTTAATTTTCTATAAGGAATTTCTAGAACAAGAAAGATTTTGAGATGAGAAAAAAAAAAAATAGAATTTTTAGAATAAGAAAAATAGATTGTTTAGAATAAGAAAATTTTGGGGATGAAACAAAATAGAATTTCTAGAAAAATTTTGAAGATGAAGAAAAAAAAAGAATTTCTAGAATATGAAAGGTTTTGAGGATGAAGAAAACATTTTTTTCTAGTATAAGAAAAATAGAACTTCTAGAATAAGAAAGATTTTGAGGATGAAGAAAAAAAAAATTTTTGATGAAGAAGAAATAGAAAATAGAATTTCTAGAACAAGAAAGATTTTGGGGATGAAGCAAAAAAAAAATAGAATTTCTTGAATAAGAAAGATTTTGAAATGAAAAAAAATAGAATTTTTGATGAAGAAATAAAATTTCTAGAATAAGAAAATAAAATTCTAAAACTAGAAAAATAGAATTCTAGAACAAGAAAGATTTTGGGGATGAAGCAAAAAAAAAAGAATTTCTAGAATAAGAAAGATTTTGAATGAAAAAAAAAAAAGAATTTTTGATGAAGAAATAAAATTTCTAGAATAAGAAAAATAGAATTTCTAGAATAAGAAAAATAAAACTTCTAGAACTAGAAAGATTTTGGGGATGAAGCAAAAAAAAAAAAGAATTTCTAGAATAAGAAGATTTTGAGGATGAAAAAAAAAAAGAATTTTTGATGAAGAAATAAAATTTCTAGAATAAGAAAAATAGAATTTCTAGAACAAGAAAGATTTTGGGGATGAAGCAAAAATAGAATTTCTTGAAGAAAAAAGATTTTGAGGATGAAGAAAAAATAGAATTTCTAGAACAAGAAAAATAGAATTTCTAGAACAAGAAAAATAACATTTCTAGAACAAGATTTTGGGGATGAAGCAAAAAATAGAATTTCTAGAACAAGAAAGACAACAGGACATGTTCCCAAGGAGTACCTCGTATTTTTTGGTCAAGTTCCAAACTGAGTTAAGCTTCATAAATGGTAAACTCTGTAACAATAACGTAGTGGGAAATAAACGGCTATTGAGACTTACCTTGAACTCTTCCACAGGGGTGGTAACATCACTGTCACTGTCAGGAAGTTTATGAGGAAAGAGTGTTGCCGCAAGGGCAGAAATGAAATCAGATGAACTACACAGCAAGGCAAAGTCAGAGTTGTTATTGTACAAAAATAGCAAAAACTGCATTAATGTAACAGGGTAGTCATTGACCCAGGAGCCCATTTCCTCAGTCTGAAAAGAGAAAAAGAAAAAAGAGGGTATAAAAAACTACAAGAGAGAGAGAGAGTATAAAGAACGACGGCGGAGAAAGTAAATGAAAAAAGAGGGTATAAAAAAACTACGAGAGAGAGAGAGATAGATAGAGTGAGAGTGAGAGAGAGAGAGAGAGTGAGAGTGAGAGTGAGAGAGAGAGTGAGAGTGAGAGAGAGAGTCGTTCAGAGGACAAGGGCAAAAAGGATTACAAGCATGAAATAGAAAAATTAAAAGCAAAAGGAGTGGGGGGGGGGTCAGCTATTTCTCCAAACTCTCTATTGCATTTTTCCTCTTCATTTTTTAGTATCAGAATGATGGACCTTAATTGGCAAATTACATACAATAAAGATCTATGAACAATCATGTATGTGTATATAAGTAAGGTAGGTAAGAATAAGTGTTTGAATCTGTTGTAGAGTGGTTCTACTTAGATTCAGCATTGATTTGACCATTGATAGATCCTAGAGTATTAGGGTAAAATTGTTACCAAGACTGGTTACCAAACCAAAGTTAAAGAGCCCAGTCTGTACTACTATTTACCCATAGCTGGAGGGAGAATAGTTGGATTCATACTGTTGTGAGGTTTTAAGGGGTCAAATAAGAACAAAACGACGGGTAACAAATGTAGTAAAATGTATTAACAGAAAAGTAGACAAATACAATAGAGATAAGTGGAAATTACGTCCAACAATAGAGTTATTGGCTTACTGCCAAGCCACAATTATCCCTGTTACTTATAGTAACCTGTTGGCGCATTCCATTAGTCTTATAGGGTGTATCACCTATAACACATACCAAAGGTATTAGTGCTATGTGAAAGCCTCGTCCAGAATTTGAACTCGCCTCATCGTGTCCATTTCCTACGATGGTATCCATTACACCACGTGCCTCCATAACTATGCTAGGTAAGAATATGCATGATCCTGTTGTAGAGTGGTTCTACTTAGATTCAGCATTGATTTGATCATTGATAGATCCTAGAGTAGTAAGGTAATATGCAACACTATCCTTGATAAAATTAGTTTAATGAATAACTAACACATGTTTCGGCCAAGAGTTTGTTCATGTACACATTGAATTCTATTTATTATTATTTTAAATATGAAATATAATAATATAATATAATAATAATCTATTAATAATGGAGATTCGCTTCCGTTTTTTTGTCTGTAACAAAAACTATGTCACTGCTTACGTCACATTACCCAAAATCATCATAATAGAATAAATACACTCAAAATTGCAACATGCAACATTAGACAGTCCTCATTGTTTTTTAAAACAAGTTTTAATAAATACATGACTGGTATTATATATCTATATATAGTTTGTTTTATTTTAATACATATCTAAAGTTTACATTTCAAATTGTTTTATTTTTTAATCCTTTAATGAATTTGATGATTTTACTTACTTATGGTACAAACTCGCTGACATTGTATTTTTAACTCCCACCCCTTAAGCAATATGTTTTAAAAATCTATTTTTACATACATATTTAAGTATACAAAGAAAATGTCCTTCCTAAGGGAAAGATGTTTGATATTTTGAAATATGCAACACTGTCCTTGATAAGTTCGGGAGGAGTGTAGAAAATGTTACATACACCATTGCCAGGAAGGTAGGTGGATAAAAGTGATTCTCTTTCATTCAGCATTGATCAGACCATGATAATAAGTAGATTCTATCGTAGTAAGACAATATGTAACACTAGAAAATGTTACACACACCATTGCTAGGAAGGTAGATTGGTAAATAGGTAGGTAAGAGTAGTTCTACTTCATTTAGCATTGCTCTGATCATTGATAGATCCTCGAGTAGTAAGGTAATATGTAACACTAGCCATAAGTTTGGGAGGAGTGTAGAAAGTGTTGCATACACCATTGCTAGGAAGGTAGGTAGGTAGGTAATTAAGAGTGGTTCTTACTTCATTCAGCATTAATCTTACCATTGATAGATCCCAAAGTAGTAAGGTAATGTTTAATACTAGCCTTAATAATTTTGGAAGGAGTGTAGAAAATGTTACATACACCATTACTAGGAAGTTAGGTAGGTAATATGGTTCCACTTATTTGGTTCAATGTTGATCTGACCATTGTTAGATCCCAGAGTAGTAAGGTAATATGTAACACTAGCCTTAATGATAATTGATAGATCCTCGAGTAGTAAGGCAATATGTATCACTAGTTATGGGAGGAGTGTAGAAAATGTTACATACACCATTGCTAGGAAGGTAGGTAGGTAGTTAAGCGTGGTTGTACTTACTTCATTCAGCATTGATCTGACCATTGATAAAATCACCATCGAAGCTTCTAAACAGATTTCAATTTTATTTTCTTTATTTGCCATGAATACTGGTTTGCTGGCAGGAACACCAAAGATTATTGTCCAAATTACATCCAAGTTTAGCTGAAAACAGAAGAAAAAACAGTGAAAACAGATACAAAGCCATATATATATTGTAATATATATATATATTATTTTTTTTTAAATTCTGGCCCTGATCGAGAGCGTTTTGTGCCTCGTGATTAACGATCTATTCATTTCATCTTTCCTATAATACATAGTTGCTTTGATAAAGACCGCTTTATATGGTCGAAAAAGATTCTGTCAGCAAAACTATTAACATCTTGTTTTTTTCTACAAACTTTCTACGCATACTGTCAGATTCATATCCATTTTACTTTTCATATTGTAATAAGTAATTGAGTCACCTCCCCTTTATGTAACTCTTTAGCTTTGTAAAACTATATAAACTCCCAAGAGAACTGCAAATGTATTCAAAGTAGAATAAAGCTTACTCAAGTTCGACCGTGTCTGTTCTCTTATTACTACAATCTATTCTACTTAGAATCAGTATGGAACAATTAATGCGCCCACAGCGATTCGAAGTCAAACCAGAAACTCAAGAAGCTGAAAAACGCTGGACTCATTGGCTAGTGACATTTGAAAACTTTCTACAAACACTTTATACGGAAAACCCACAGCGGCCAGTAAACAAGCTTGAACGGCGGACCTGAACTTTCAGAACCCCCCATCTAAAATGTTTGTTTTTCTTTCTTTTTTTTTTTTCTTCTTTCAATGGATTATTATCGATTGCACACCAATCTATCAGACTGTGAAAAAAATTCAAAAAAGTTATTTATTTTTTTGAGTTTTCAGGGGTGCTCAGTTCCCCGTATAAGTTTATGGTAAACCGATCCCCCATATCGGAACCGCTCGAAAGGAAACTGGCGCAAAGGTGTCAAAGTTAGGGTGGCCCAGAAAAAACAGAACCCAAATTATTTATTATCGAGCGGTTCCGATATGGGGGATCGATTTACTATAAACTTATACGGGGAAATGAGCACCCCTGAAAACTCGAAAAATAAATAAACTTTTTAGAATTTTTTTTTTACAATCTGATAGATTGGTGTGTAAACGATAATAATTCATTGAAAAAAAGAAAAGAAATTAGAAAGAAAAAATTTTTTTTCAGCGGTTCCGATATGGGGGATCGGTTTACCATAAACTATACGGGGAAACTGAGCACTTCTGATAACTCAAAAAATAAATAACTTTTTAAAATTTTTTTTTTTTACAAGCGGATAGATTGGTGTGCAATCGATAATAATCCGTTGAAAAAAAAAAAAAAAAAAGATTAAAAACAAAAAAATTTTAGCTGGGGGGGGGGGGGGTCTGAAAGTTCAGGTCCGCCGCTTGGACTAATGACAAATTATGTATCTCACACGTTACATGAACTTATTATGTATTGCACTACGTATGAAGAAGCAATTGCAGTAATCTACTTACAAAAGCCCAAAAGCGAAGTATTTTGCAATATCTTTCTTGCTACACGACGACAACAGAATGGAGAGTCGCTGGAGCAATTTTTAATGGAACTACGGACCTTAAGCAAGAACTGCAACTCCCGGTCTATGAATGCGGAAGAAATTCGAGACAAACACATAATGATACAAAGCCATGTATATACATGACATCTTCGCGTGTGTGGATCGCAACTTGCCTTTCAAAAATAAAATGCTGATCAAATACAGTTACATAACTAAAAAGATTTTCATCTCCTGTCACATATAAAAACATCCATCATTTTCTTCACCCCAAGATACATCCTGATAAAGGTTCAATGTAACCAAAATGTTTAAACATCGATAATTAAATTCATCCCATTTTCAGAACACTTGTTTTTTCAAAATTTTCTTTTTATATATATATATATATATATATATATATATATATATAAATATATGGTTGGCAGCCTTCTGTCTATGAGAGACAATGGAGTAGTGTCAATTTTTTAAATTTAAAAAAAAAATTTGAACTACATAGCCTGGGCAGGTTCATATGGATGATAAGCTGTTGCCCATGCAGCAAATCCCCCTCTCTCCACACTACCACTGTGATCCAAAGGAAAGGTAAGGTACCAATGCGGTTTGGCAACAGTAGTGTCACAGGAGTTGATGAGTAATAGTGGATTTCAGCATCACCCCACCTTAAGGACTCCAGCTCCTGATTTGTTTTCAGGGTTTACTCCTCTAGCCTTTCCTTGAAGGCAGCAGAGGTTTTGTGTCGGACTTTTCCTTGACTTTGATATTGCCGACCAAATAGATATAAGTATATGCAAACTTTTTAAGGTAAAAGGCTAATTAGAACTATCAAAATATATGTTGAAAGGATAAATAGATAAAAGAAAGAAAATGTTGAATGGATAAAATTAGTTTAATGAATAACCAACACATGTTTCGGACGAGAGTTTGTTCATGTACACATTGTATTCTATTTATTATTATTCTAAATATGAAATATAATAATAATCTATTAATAATGGAGATTCGTTTCCGGTTTTTGTCTGTAACAAAAACTATGTCACTGCTTACGTCACATTACCCAAAATCATCATAATAGAATAAATACACTCAAAATTGCAACATGCAGCATTAGACAGTCCTCATTGTTTTTTAAAACAAGTTTTAATAAATACATGACTGGTATTATATATCTATATATAGTTTGTTTTATTTTAATACATATTTAAAGTTTACATTTCAAATTGTTTTATTTTTTAATCCTTTAATGAATTTGATGATTTTAACTTAGGGTATAAACTCGCTGACATTGTATTTTTAACTCCCACCCCTTAGGCAATATGTTTTAAAGATCTATTTTTACATCGCCCGGAGTGCGTTTTTTTATTTTGCTAGTAATAATAATAGAAAATTATAAGATATTTAAGTATACAAAAAAAATGTCCTTCCTCAGGGCAAGATGTTTGATATTTTGAAATTTCATAGTTCAAAGTTTTAAAAATCCAATTAACTCACCTGTAAGTCAGCAGGTAAATCAGTGATGCGTTGTCCCAGCAGTAGTGCCATTAATAAAAAGTAAACCTCACAAACATTGTTATGGTAAGGCAAAATCCACTGGAGTGCCAAGAAACCAGGTACATGGCATACATCAGTGTTAATTTCACGTTTGTGATTTTTGTTCCCACTCACATTCAAACCTAAAAAGAAAAGAAAATTAAAAATACATTTCAATATTATTATTAATACTTTAATTATTCATGTATAATACTTTAGTTCTCATGTATAACACTTGAGTTCTCATGTATAACACTTAAGTTCTCATGTATAACACTTTAGTTCTCATGTATAATACTTTAGTTAATTTCACGTTTGTGATTTTTGTTCCCACTCACATTCAAACCTAAAACGAAAAGAAAATTAAAAATCCATTTCAATACCATTATTAATATTGTTATTATTCATGTATAATACTTTAGTTCTCATGTATAACACTTTAGTTCTTATGTGAAAATGGAAAAAGAATTGAATCCGACAATATGAGGAAAAATGAGTAAAGAAAAGAAATGTAGATGGATAAAATGAATTTAATCGATATCACATTAATCGATATCACTTACACATGTGTTTCGGTCAGTTTATGTGTGTGAAAATATTTCGCACACATAGAAGAATCGACCTTCATCAGAGTGAACATTTATTTTGAATTTAGTTCTTATGTATAATATTTTAGTTCTCATGTATAATACTTTAGTTCTCATGTATAACACTTTAGTTCTCATGTATAATACGCATAATTAGCTTTTAAGTTTAAAAATCTGGAAAAAATCTTTTTTGTTTTTGCTCATATTAAAACGTAAAGGAAATAAAAATTAATACATTTCACTACCATTATTTTTTTAAAAAATCAATTTTTTTTTTCATGTATAATACTTTAGTTTTTATGTATAATACACAAAGCTAGGTTTTTAGGCTAAAAAATTTGGAAAATATAATTTTTGTTCATGCTCACATTCAAACCTAACGGAAATAAAATTAAATCCATTTCACTATTATTATTAATATTGTAATTTTTCATGTATAATACACACACCTAGCTTTTAGGCTTTAAAAAAAAAAAAAAAAAAAAAAAAAAAAAAAATCGAGAAAAAATTATTTTTGTTCTCACTCTGGAAAAAAATTTTTTTGTTTTAGCTCACATTCAGACATAAAGGAAATAAAAATAAATATTGGTTTAGAGGTTGATTTTGAAGGCTATCACAATGCAGGTGTAAAGAAAAAATAATAAGGTAACAATGGTGTTGTTTGTTAACCTGTAATTTATTATTGATATTTCGAGAAAATCTCTTTTTCAGAAGAACACTGGAACTGAAGTAGTTGTCATGTTGTTATAGCATTTTTAATAAAAATAAAAAAAAATGTGATAGCCTTCAAAATCAACCTCCAAACCAATAAATATACAATGCGTCAAGCAAATTATAAAACTCTCTTAAAAATAAATATATTTTACTATCATTATTAAAAATTTAAAAAAAATAAAAATTAAAAAAAAATTTTTTTAATTTTTTTCAATGTATAATACTTCTATTTTCAAATATAATACACACTTCTAGCTTTTAGTCTAAAAAAAATTTGGAAAAAAAAACTTAAAAATAAATACATTGCTGAAATGGTTGAAAAAAAAAAAAAAAAAAAAAAAAAATTGGTGATGGTTGGGGGGGTCTTACCTAGCATTATACTCATTTGACTCTTGAGGACCGTCTCTGTTTCATCCAGCCACCCGCCGCCATGGCCCCCTTCACGGAACCGTTGCAAAATAACACCATTGCGTAACAAGAGAATCAAAATTCGCAGAGCCAAAATCACAGTCGTTTGGTGAAGATGGTTCTGCATAAATAATAGCAGCCAATCAAAACCGAGACCTTTGTCTATTTCCTCGGCTATCCTGTAAAAATAAAAATATAAAGAATATATATAGAGATATGAGAAGTAAATACACAAACGATGTGTTTTCATATGGCTTTTTTAGCCGACAATTTTTGGGAGAATATGTGCTTAATTGAAGTCGTACCTAATTTTGAAAGTTAATTAATTAATAATTAATTAATTAGGCAGGAATACCTATTCAAATGTAAGGCTAAACAAATCGAGAAAAATCAATCTCTGTATGTACATTTCAGCCTATTAGGCCTCATCAGCAGTGCTATAGATAGGAAGACCGCCTTGTGCGTGATTCGAACCCTGACTGTCAAATATAGAGATATATAAAAACACATTAGGTTAGAAGAGAGTTTGCGACATAATATTTGTAAAAAAATAATTTTTTAACTAAGAATTGAACTTTACTAATTTCAGAGGCTCAAAATTTTTTTTATTAGACTAGTTCATATTTACTCAATACTATCCTGTAAAAAAAAAAAAAAAAAAAAAATATATATATATATATAATATACCAAGCGTGTTGGTAAATCCTCGCGGTGAGAAAAAACCCAGCAAATAGTTTGATTGTAAAAATATACTACCAAACATCAACCGGGGAGAAAAAAACAAATTTTTGGAAAAAAGAAAAGACCAAGTTAGTCGTACCAATAAAAAGTAATCTATTAGTACAGTATTTTGCCAAAAGAAAAAACAATTTATATGTATATATATATATATATGTATATAAGATATATATATATTCATACAAACGCTAGGAAAATAAGCTAATAAGTAAAAAGTGCTCAATGCCTAAGTAGAGCAAATAATAAAGATAAATCTAATGAGTCAGACGAACCTACTATTAGTTTCGCTTAATGCTCTTCAGGGCTAAGATCTGACTATATATATATATATATATATATATATATATATATATATATATATATATATATATATATATATACACTCTGAAGGTGTTTGGCCCAAAGCTATAGTTTATTCAGCTTATAGGTAAGTCGAGCACTGGCCAATTAGAATTAGCTTCTAGTTCCACCTTTCTTTGACCAACTCCAAGCCTCCAATAAGGGGGAGGTAACTCCTACTCAATCGACAACATTTTCAAGATTAACCTTCTAGACACCAACATTATAAAAATAAAAGAAAGCAAAAAATGTCAAGATTACATACACATAATTGTATCCACTGGAACCCTGTCCGAGTAATTTAAGGAGAATTTCCAAGCAGGTGTTCCGTAATCTGATATTATGAGATGATGGTGTATCGTATGATTGAATGCCATCTGGAAAAAAGAAAAATAATAATTATCAACATATCAAAATGACATTGTTATTATTTGTTATATAATTTCAATGATGTAAAGTTTGGTCATAGATAATATCTAATGATATCCGTTTTGATTAAAATGTTTTTTTTAGAATTAATAAAATTTTGATTTTATAAATAAAATCAAAATTTTATTGATTCTTAAATTCATATACATGCACACACACACACACCATACATATATATGATGGCAGCAAACTCGTGTTCAAGTATTGCCATTGCTTGATAAAAAAAAAATTCTAAAAGTTCAACAATTCAAAGAATATAACGGTGAGCTTCAAAAAGTTCAACAATAAGCTGCACGAAAGTGGCTCTTTAGTCCTGCCAAAGTCTTGCACACCTTCCCACATTTACAGGTAATTCCAGGGAGCACAGGGTATTTTATTAGTCCATCCCGCCGATGCTCAGATTGGTGACTGATCAGGCCATCTTTGCTCATACATAGCCTTCCACACTGGTCACAGTAGACTGATTTGAAGCCCTTGGTTTTCTACTTTTTTATTCTTGCGAATATCTCATTTCAACTGCTCATGCTGTATACGGTTGGTCTCAAACTTTTTTGTGCCCTCCTGTAAAGCTCTTCTCCACTGCCCACGGATATATATACATATATATACACACATACACACAAACACACACATATGTGGGTAATTCCATGTCAAATCATCCAGAAAAAAAAAAAATTGTCACCATCCCCTTCAAATTTTCCTGAAATTTTGTCCAGGTATGGACTATGTTAAAATGAAACAATCCCCAAAATTTGAGATTCCAATTCTAAAAATTAGCTGAATTATGTCAATTTTTAACTCTCCAAATTTGGGGGGGGATGTGCAAAAATAGCGATTTTTGTAATCTATTTTGTCGGTAAAATGAGTTCTAGAGCTTTCCTTCCAAAAATGCTATCAAAAAGTCTTGAAATTAACCAATCGATGATAGATTTTTTTAAAATTATTTTTATATAATTAACATTATTTGTACCAAAAAGATAGTTTGGTTTTTGCTCAGAACCAAAGTTAAAATTGTGCACTTTTATGTTTTAAGTGTTTCCATTCAGCCATTGAATAAGGTCTTTATGGAGTAAAATAACTGTCAGAGTGCAATAAAAATTATCAGGGTTATCAGAATAACTAAATCAGAAATTATCAGGGTTGGTGGTTGGATATATTTGAAATGATATAGAAACAATACATTTTCCTTGTATCAATCATATTGCCTGCAAAATTCTGACAATATATATATGGCACCACATTTCATTATGGAATTGAAAATTGGATATGATAACAATATACAAATAAAACATATGTTTATCTACTAAAAGTATTTACAGAGGTTTAAAAGTTTAAAATACAGCATTGATGGTCAAGTCTTACCTAGGTGTTCTTCGGGGCTGTCCGGCTCATTGGTCACTGTGCTTGAGCCGTTAAGATTAATTGCCTTCTCACTGGCAGAAAACGGGGGAATGGTGGACACCAGGAACTGTCCCAACCTGAAAAGAAAAAAAAAAAAAAAACAATATTATCACTTGAATCACGAGATATGGATTTACTCTGATGATGGTCGATATTTTAAAAAATATATGGATTTACTCTGATGATGGTCGATATTTTTTTAAAAATAAGATTTACTCTGATGAAGGTCGATATTTCTTTGTGTGCGGAACATTTCTACATTTTTTCTATTATTATTATTTCATTTTGCTATTTAAAAATAATAATAGATAGAACAATGTACACATGGATAAACTCCTGACCGAAACACGTGTAAGTTTAAATTAATTAAAATATCTTATCTTATTTTATCCATTCAATATTTTCTTTCCTTTATTTCTCTTTTCAACATATATATATATTCTCTTTCAACAATATATATATATATATATATATATGTGTGCAAAAAAGTAGACAAACACGGAATGTTATGGAAACTGGATGTTTATTGTCGACGATGCAGGGTTTCGGTCATTTTGACCTTCTTCAGGACACAAATATAGTTCTAGCTTCAATGAAGGGCATTTTTAAAATGGTGAAAATAGTAGGTTGTCAGTAGGGGCAGGGGTGGTTGGGGGTGAGTAGTGGATTTACTTCTCTCTAGATGGGGAGTGTTTATATGGTGATGCAGGTGTGGGTCAAGAATGTTTGATGATGGGGGTGTGGGTCAAGATGAATATATATTCTATAAAAAAGAAGGTTTGCAAAAAGGATTATGCATATGTAAGTTAATAATAATTTTTTTTTAAACCATAATCCTTTTTGCAAACCTTTTTATAGAATATCTAATTTTCTCCCGTTGGGACCCATAACACTTTTATATATATATATATATATATATTATATATATATATATATATATATATATATATATATGAATTTAACATTTTGAAAAAACAATTAGTAATTATAATCTGCTGACAGAATCTGTTTCGACTGCTTAGTAGAAGGGTCATCATCAACGAGCAAAACATATGAAGGAAAGAAGGGATAAAAAAGCGTTGGAAGAGAATAGGGGGTACAAACACACACTGGAATGCTTGAATTTTTAAAATGCGCATTCTGTATCAAAAATAAAATAAATTTTATTTTTAAAAATCAGAAGCGTTTTTAATCCAAAAATAAACTCAAAAAGAGTTTGGTGTAAATATATAAAAAAAGTGTAAGAGATTATCAAAAATGTTCAAAATATAATCCAGCTATTAAAAGTTATTTACACGTCCACAGCACAATTGAAGGAAGATGTTAAGTTTCAAAAGTTTGTGGTGTTGGTATATATATATATATGAGAGAGAGAGAGAGAGAGAGAGAGAGAGAGAGAGAGAGAGAGAAGAGAGAGAGAGAGATTAAAAACTGATGAAATTAATGCAAGTTAAATTTATGAAATAGGGTATTTTTTTTAATAGATCTATTTGAAACTTTATTAAGTCTCATCAGCGATATATACTTATACTTATATATTAGTTAGTATATATCGCTGATGAGACTTAATACAGACTGTTTCAAACTTTATTAAGTCTCATCAGCGATATATACTAACTTATATATTAGTTAGTATATATCACTGATGAGACTATAAAGTTGAAACAGTCTGTACGATATTCTACACACCGAGTAATTATTAGGGTATTTTTTTAATAGATCTATTTGAAACACAGTGGAACCCCTGACAATAAATAAGAAGGTAATGGTTAACCATAATTTACCTTAAAAGAGAGTTGGAATCGGAAGCTCCCTGCAGCAGTACAGATATAACACTGGCAACTGTCTGAATAGTCTGGTGTGATAATCTGTGGTCTTTGAGAATATGCAGAAGACGAGATACCAGACCAACTTCTCGCATTAGATACAGATTGCTCTTTTGGTCACTGAAAAAGAAAAAATGCATCAATTTAAAACTACAAAATTCTATGGATTGGCACTACCATGCATGGTCATACCAATATCTATTATTGCTCAATGCAAAAATATTTATAAAACTGAAATTTACCTAGATTCAGTGAGAAGTTCATAAAAATGTTCATAAAGTGATCGCTGCAGATCACCAGGGGCCTCATGCCACACCTAAATAAAGAAAGAGAGAGAAAGGTTGGTGGTATTAGAAACACATTACTCAATATCTATTCAAACAAAACATTAAAAAAGAAAAACTAACACGGATGACAATGTATATATATATATTAATATATATACTTTATCAACAATGCTTCTAAAAAATAAACAAACATCCAAAAAATCTTATTTCCTTCGCCGAAGAGCATAAAGGCCCCGGATGTGTTTGTTATTATTCACTCAGCGCCTCCCTTGCCTCATATGGTAGAGACGCCATAGTATCATTGACAGGTTAATTTCGCAGGAATTTCTCGGTGCTGTATCGTGGCTGAAACAGTATAGTTTCTAACTATCCTGCTGAAGTCCCGGTTTCGATTTCTGTCGGAGGGAAATCGTTAGTATATATCGCTGATGAGACTTAATAAAGTTGAAACAGTCTGTACGATATTCTACACACCGAGTAATTCTTTGCGAAATTCACTTGTCATTATTATCTTCTATAATTATCGAATTTATGTGATATTCGCATTGTAATTGCCTTCAAGCAAAAATATAAATATATATATATATATATATATATATATATTATATATATATACCAACCCCTCTGCATGAGCAGGATGTGACACAAGGTCAATTTCTTAAGCGGAGTTTAACAGGTTTGAATTCAGAGTTTTCCTTCTCCTAGACCGGTTACCTAATCAAGGTTAAAGAGCCCAGTCTGCCCTACTATTTACCCATAGCTGGAGGGAGAGTAGAATTCATACCTTTCCCAAGGGTATTAGTGCTAAGTGAAACGCAATGACCACATCCAGGATTTGAACTCGGGGTGACAAGTCCATTTCCTATGACCATTACACCACGTGCTTCCTACCACGGATGACAATGTAAAAAAGAACAATTGTCTTTTCAAGAGAAATATATATAATATACTATAAATAGAAAATAAGAAATAATATATATAATATACTATAAATATAAATATATATATATAATATATATAATAAATAATGATATATTATAATATATAATATATTATAGAAATAATATATAATATACTATAAATATATATATATATATAATAAATAATGATATATTATAATAATAATATATTATAGAAATAATATATAATATACTATAAATATATATATATAATAAATAATGATATATTATAATATATAATATATTATAGAAATAATATATAAATATACTATAAATATATATATATATATAAATAAATAATGATATATTATAATATATAAAATATTATATAGAAAATAATATATATACTATAAATATATATATAATTATAATAATAATGATATATTATAATATATAATATATTATAGAAATAATATATAATATTATAAATATTATATATATAATAATAATGATATATTATATATATATATATAGAATAATATATAATATACTATAAATATATATATATAATAAATAATGATATATTATAATAATAATATTTATAATATATAATATATTATAGAAATAATATATATATATAATATACTATAAATATATATATAATAATAATGATATATCATAATATATAATATATTATAGAAATAATATATATATATATAATATATATAAATATATATATAATAAATAATGATATAAATAATATATTAATATATTATAAAATAAATATATATATATATACTATAATATATAATATAATATATATTTTATAATATATATATAATATATTATAAAATAAGAAATAATATATATAATATATATAAATATATATATAATATATATGATATATGATAATTATAATATATATCATAGAAATAACTATAATATACTATAATAATATATAATAATAATATAAAATAATATATATATAATATAATATAATAATAGGGCCGGTTTAGCTCAGTCGGTAGAGCGTTCGGCTCTAGAAACCACATGGTTTCTAGTTCGATTCCGGTCCTCGCCAACTCAGCGTATGAGTAGCACAGGGATCTGTGTGGTAAAGTAAGAAGCTGATGGTAGGAGTGGTGCCCCACCTCAGATGCCAAGAAACAATCTCCTTGGTCTAGCGCTAGTGAAAAGGGGATAGACTCCCTCGCTGATTGGCTGATACCGACTTTAGGCCGCCCCGACGACTTTACTTTTTACTTTATAATATATAATATATTATAGAAATAATATATATATAATATACTATAAATATATATATAATATACTATAAATAGAAAATAAAAAATAATATATATAATATACTATAAATATAGCTTGGATTCATATATGTGAAATGCAAACAGCCTCACCCAGGATTTGAACCATCTCGTATCCATTTCTTATGACAGTAACCATTACACCCTGCACCTCCAGTTATATATATATTATATATATATATATATATATATATATATATATATATATAAAGTTTTGATGGTTTTACTTACCTCCAGATCACAGAGAAGGTCCTCAAAAGCTGACCTATTTGGGATGACACAGCTCTCCCGCCCACTATCCACTGTGCCAACCAGAGAGAAGGTCAAATGAAGAATGTGGCTGTTTAGTAAATGTCTTTTTTTCTTAAATAACATTGCCAAAGTCTGAAATATACAAATAAGAAAAAGTCACCAACAGCTGCAAACTAATCATAAATTAAAAAAAAAAAATGTAATCCTAATTCAAAAAATAGAAATAAAAATTATTAAAAATTTTATTAGACAAGTAGTGACCAGAATTTTCAGTTTATTAGAAATTCATTTTGTTTAAACCCTAAAATTTGTACATATAAATATATGCACCATATATTTATGCACACACACACACACACAAATATATGATGGTAATCTCAAAGGTAATCTTCAACTTGTTCCTTGTAAATTCCTACTATAAAATAAACTGAACCCTCATTTTATGTCCGTGTTTTTGCAATAAATATTTTATTTTTCTTGCACCCGTTATTTTACAATACTAAATATATTTTATTTATTTATTTTAATATTCACTTCAATGTGTATATTCTAAAAGTTTTTTTATTTAGAGAATGGTTAGTTTTATAGTGGGGGCTTGTTTACAATTTAGGCATAAATTGGATCCTCCTTTTATGACCGTAATTTTGTTTCATCATCGACGATTAAAATCTGACATTTTTATTTTAGAGTACCAAAGCCAAAAAAAAAAAAAAAAAAAAGAAATAACAACAAAAGGTAATCTTCACTTTTTTACTTGTAAATTCCTACCATAAAATTAGGTTTGGACATTATCTGAGCCAAGCCTAATTTTATGGTAGGAATTTATGAGAAAAAGTTGAAGTGTAAAACGAACCCCCATATTAAAACTAACCATTCTCACAAAATAAAAACTTTTAGAATATACACATTGAAGTGAATATTAAAATAAATAAATAAAATATATTTAGTATTGTAAAATAACGGGTGCAAGAAAAATAAAACATTTATTGCAAAAACACGGAGATAAAATGAGGGTTCAGTTTATTTTATGGTAGGAATTTACGAGGAACAAGTTAAGGATTACCACCTCAAAAGTAAGGTCTCCAATGCACTATTTATGCAGCAAATGGCAACATTTGTGTTTGTTCTGCTCGCACCTCACTGCCATGCCCAGTCTTGGGTTGACAGTTGTTTTTGATGGAGCTCCCAATTGACGCTACCACCAAGTGTGAAGTTCAAACGGTTATTCGGGTTTTAGAACAAAAGGTCATTAAACCATTGTGTGTGGATGTCAAAAACGTCCACAAGTAGCACAGAGAGTTTGCAACAACAATGAGGTTCAACACTTCATAATTTGTTATTGTTCTTTTTTAAATCAATATATATACTTTTAATTTTTGAAAATATTAATTTTGATCACATGGTTGGTACATGTAATCAAATTAAAATTCAATAGCAAAATCTTTTTTCGTGTTTTAGAACAAAAAGTCATTAAACCATTGCGTGTGGATGTCAAAAACGTTTGCAAATAGTACAGAGTGTTTGCAACAACGATGAGGTTCAACACTTCCTCAACAACATAGCAGTGAGCTGGTATGACATGGGCATATAAATCAACCAAAATGGTGATTATGTAGAAAAATAGATAGATGTTTAAACTTTAAAATGATGTAAACAATTTGTTATTGTTCTTTTTTAAATCAATATATATTTTTTTTTTAAATTTTTGAATATATTAATTATGATCACATGGTTGGTACATCTAATCAAATTAAATTTTTTTTTTTTAAATAAATACTTTTTAATCAGAAGTTTATGAATATTTTTCAACACTTACGTTAAATTAAAAAAAAAAAAAAGGCATGTTTTTATATTAAAATAGTCTGTATTTAATCAGAAGCTTGAGAAGTGTTATAGGTAATATAACCCACGTTCATAAATGGAATGCGATAACGACTACTATAAGTAGCAGGGACAATTGTGGCTTGACACGAAGCAACGTGAGTCAGCTCGCAACTGTATGGTCGCACGCAATCTCCACTTTCTTTTCTGTAATTTCTACTCCTTTTTGTTCAATACATTTGTATCCATTTTTAACAATTGGTTTATCTTATTTTTGACCCTTAAAAACCCCACAACAAGAAGCTTATTGGAGATCTGATCCAAATAAATGTGTGACTATGTGGTAATTTTGATACATTCAGACACACACACACAGACAATGATACATAGAATGTAGATGGATCTCAAATCTTTTGGGTCCAATGTTGTATGAATTAGATTTCAGTTATTCTTTACTAGCAACAGAAAACACCCTCTGTTGTAAAAATTAATTTTTGAAAGACATTGCCTGAGAGGGTGGGAGTTAAAAATTCAATGTCACAGGGTTTGTATCATAAGTAAGACAAATCCTCATATTTATTAAAGGAGTAAGAAAAAATAAAACAATTTGAAATGAAAACTCATAAAATGTTTTGAATATTTTCCACATCGATTTTCCACAAAATTGTAGTTAATTAATTTTTTTGTAAACTTTTTAGTTAACTTCTTGTTACTGTTTAAAAAAAAAAAAAAGGTCGAGAGTAAAAAGCAATTTTTAAAATTGTTTACTCAAATTGTAAGTGTATATAGCATAAGAATATTGTGATGTAATCTGTGACATAGAGCTATGACGTAGTTTTTGTTACAGACAGAAATACAGACAATCTCCATTATTAATAGATTAGTATATAGTAGTAATAATCATAGTAGTAGTTGTAATATATATTAGTACTATATAATAATTATCATCATCATCATCATGTTGTGCAATTAGCACGGATATCCATGACAATATCTCACCAACCCTCCCTATCATTCATTGTCCCAGGGAGGTCCTCTGTGCAGCATCATGTGGATCTATGACATAGTTTTTGTTACAGACAGAAATACAGACAATCTCCATTATTAATAGATTTGAAACTCTAATGGTATTATTACCTGGTATCCTCGAATTCGGTCCATATCCCACATAGCAGACTTGTTACTTCGAACGACACAAACCAGAGCTTTGACAGCAGCATACAAACCCTCGACATCAGTTGCCATTGCAATCAAGCCTAAAAGTGCTCCTGTGCCACCAACGTTTTCAAGCATTTTGGCCACTGGACGAGGGCAAAATGTTCGCACTCCTGAAATTAAAAGAAAAACAAAACAGTCAGAATTATCCTGATGATCTGTTAGGTGAAACCTAAGTAGGTAGTTTTTGACTCTTTAGATTTTATCATTATTATTTGGCTCTACTTAGTGTATTGATAACTAACATATTTAACTTAAGCAACCCTTTCAGAATTTTTTTCTTTTGGGCATTGCACTGGGCATTGCACTGGGGCTGGTTGATTTCGTTTTGTTTTACGGCATATCAACCTGGGTGGGTCATTTAATGCCGACAAAGTTGTGAAATAAATTCATTCTTAATGCATAATACAATTTTGTTTATCAACTCATATTTTTCTATTTAACCCATAGATGGGACCCTAACAGGTACTACCACTCCGGGTCAGAGTGGATCAGGGAGCAATGGTGATGAAGGGGTGCTCCACATTCCCCAAACCTCCAAAACTGGAACCTCACCATCAGATAGAGTTTGTCATTCCCAGGACATGTAGACCCGCAGTCACCGCCTTCTAGCACCCATATGATAAAAAGGGGTTGGGGCTTGCCATAAGGGCAATAGGGTTAGGGCAATCATATAGGTGCTAGGGCTTGACGTGACCAGCCAATTGAATGGAGGGGGCCTCTCCGATCTCCTGTCTAATCCAAGATAGGGCCAAAGTGGAGTATTGCAAGGCATGAACTGCTCATCCACCTGGGTTCTATCCTTAAGCATCACGGGTCGCCACCCACGGCCAACAGGTGGCCCCATTGGGGGAGTCTTACCCCTCTGCAGAGGTGCAGTCGGTGCATTCTAACGCCCCAGCCAACAGGGCAGGGTGCTGGTTGATTATTTTCAGGTGGTGCAAATGTTTTGGTCTTTTCTTTATATATATATATATATATATCTTCAGGCACCAGTTTGTATATTGTATTTACAAATTGTATTATCAGGAGTTTTTCACGCCATTAGATTTTTGAAAATAAAAATAAAAGTATGTATTTACCAACCCCTCTACATGAGCAGATGTGACACAAGGTCATTCTTAAAGCAGAGTTTTAAAAACAAAATCCTTTGGTGAATTTTAAAATGAAGATAAAAAAAAGAAAGAAAAAAAAGTACTGTTCGAGATACAACTGACTAATCAGCGCAGGGTAGCGTTGTCAGTTATTAAACTGGTTTCATAGGGGGGTTTCAGGTCTTCCAACATAATACCCCCCTCTGCCAGTCAGACCCCGTTAGAGTTGATCAAACTCTAACTCACTGCCTTTTTGTTATATATATATAAAAACTTATATATACATATATATATATATATATATATATATATATATATAAACTTATCTTACCAAGATATCCCATGAGTATAGCACCTAAACTGCGTGCTGGTCCACTTAGATGTCCTGCTGAGTTATGAATGATTCGAATTGGTGTAGCATTCTCATGAGAGCCCATTGCCAACTGGAAAGAAAACGGATAAACTTTAATATATAAATACATAAAAACTAAATTATCAATATACAAATATATATAAGTTAAGAGTAAGGAAATGAATCCGACGGTATAAGTATAGATAAAAGGATATGAAAACACACAATGCTGTTAAAATGAAAATATTTTATATCATATTCATAGCTAATATTGAACAATATTTCGATTTATAAAAATCATCATCAGAGCTTATTTTTAAACCAGGCTCATTGAGAGAGAAGCTGAAAATAATTTGAATTCAAAACGAAAACATTGAATTCAAATTATTTTCAGCTTCTCTCTCGATGAGTCCGGATTAAAAACAAGTTCTGATGATGATTTTTATAAATCGAAATATTGTTCAATATTAGCTATGAATATGATATAAAATGTTTTCATTTTAACAGCATTGTGTGTTTTCATATCCTTATATATATATATATATATATATATATATATATGTAGTATATTAAGAAAGATTGAAAAAAAACACAGGTTTAAATGAGTTAAGTGGTGAGTTTATTGGTCGACGCTGCAGTGTTTCGATCTATTAATCAGATCATCTTCAGGGCATTTGTTGGTATATGGAAGGTAATAAGAAATTTTTATCACAGAATAACATGAAAAGTGAGTGATAGTCCTTGGTTATCAGTCTGTTTAAAATTTGAAGTTTGAAAGAAGGAGACAGTTTGAAATATGACGTCAAATATTCTCTTTTATGGTGTGAGTATGGGACTGTATGCATTTGGTTTACTATTTACTTATAAATATAGCACACCATTTTATCATTATTTATATATGAATTATGAATGCTTATCAATGAAAGGTAATGAATCTTTTCTACACATTTTGCAAACTCAAGCCATTCAAAACATCCATCATCTTTTTAACTACATAAATCTTTTTCTCCTTGACTAGTTTTATATTGTCCTGAAGAAGGTTTCTTTATAAACCGTAATGTTCTAACATGGACACTATGACAGATAAATTTCCATCCATTGTAACATCCCGTGTTTGTTCTACATATATATATATATATATATATATAAGTGAATGTTCGATGTCATCCTTCAAAACCATTTATCCTGTCGTTTCATAAATTTCGAACAATTCTAAGAGCACTAATTTTCCATTCAAAATTTTTTTGAACAAACTCATCAACAAAAACTATCACAGTCTCCTTATTATTCTGTGATAAATTTTACGATTCCTTAAATCAACAAAAGCTCCGAAGAAGATCTACTAAACAGATTGAAATACTGCAGCGTTGGTTGAATAAATATCACTCATGTTATTTGAACCTGGGTTTTTTCAAATATTTCACTATATTACATACCGTTGGATTCACTTCTATTTTTCTCTTCACACACACACATATATATATATATATGTGTGTGTGTGTGTGTGTCTGTGTGTGCGCAAGGTCATTTATAATTTATATATGTGTATGTGTTTGCAAAGTCATTTATAATCATGTGCATGTGCGTGTGTATATATACATATACATATATATACATATACACACACAAATTAATAACACCCCTTCTTAATCATTTTAAAACTATTTTTTATAAATTTTTTTTTCTAGACAAATTTTTATTCTATTTTTACATATTAAAATCATACATATACATTTTTTGAATCGGTCTGTTTAAACAGGAAATTAAAGATACCTTGTAACTCTTTCTTTAGCTTGAAATTGCAAATTTATATTTGCTGTCTGACCTACATTTGATGGATTTTCTGGTGAATTTTCTTTGGGTTATTCATTTTATTTTTATCTGTGTCTCCTGTCTGATGAGACTGAACTTCTAAGGAGTTTTAGAAATTTATTTAAATTTCTAAAGCCTTTTAAGTTTTGGTTGTAATAAATTTATTACAGAATGACAGTTTATTGAGATTTTCCTTTCTTTCAAAGGTATATATATATATACATATATGTGTGTGAGTGAAGAAAGAAAGTGAATCCGACGGTATGTAGTATATTAAAAAAAATGAAAAAACACAGGTTTAAATGGTGAGATTATTGGCTGACGTTGCAGTGTTTCAATCTATTAATTAGATAATCTTCAGGGCATTTGTTGGTATATGGAAGGTGATAAGAAATTTTTTATTTTTTTATTTTTATTCTCATTATTCTGTGATAAAAAAAATTTCTTATCACCTTCCATATACCAACAAATGCCCTGAAGATGATCTAATTAATAGATCGAAACACTGCAGCGTCAGCCAATAATCTCACCACTTAACCCATTTAAACCTGTGTTTTTTCATTTTTCTTAATATACTACATATACATATATATATATATATATATACACACACAAGATAAATCTGACAGTATGTGAATATATGAAATATGAAAAAACAAGTATTTAAAAGAATGATTTTATTAATGTTTGAAGTATTTGCCAATGTTACACGTTTCAGTTTTTTATATCAAACCATAATCAGGGCATTGTCAATATTTAATGTTGAATCTTCTGAATTATATTCAATTTAAAGATGGAAAGAAAAATGTAAATCTATATTTAGATAAATAAATACATTATCAGACAATAAGATTCCAGAGAAGTGTTGTCATAGGAACAAAGTTGGTTGGTTGGATTTTATGGAATGTCAACTCTAAGGTTATTTTATGCCAAAAACATTTTGTTTTAATTCTTGTTGGGTATTGAATATTTTTCCCAAACTCAATCGTCTGCCTGTTTAGCAATAGATATGGACACCAAATCTCCATTATAACAAGATTAAACTCCCGTTATTACTTACTTGTTTGGCAATAGATTTACTATCAACTTTGTTGTAAACTTTCCTCATCTTTGTGATGGTCATTTGAGAGATGGCATGGGCATGGACACCAAACACGACTTTTTCTTCAGACACAAGGGAAGGGAGCACTTCACTCTCTGAAAAAAAAGCAACAAATAAACATAATGATAATAATAATAATAATATGGAAAAGGGTTTGGAAAATCTGGAAATCAGAGGAAGGATTGATACCATCCAGAACACTGCACTGCTGCAATCTGCCAGAATACTCAGAAGAGTCCTGGAGACCTGAGGAGACTTGCTGTCACTCAGACTCTAGTGAAAGACCATCAGCTAATGCTGATGTGAAAACTCAAAAGGAGATAATAATAGATAATAATAATAATAGATAATAATAATAATAGATAAAAATAACTAGCAGTAACTGTTGAAATGCAAAATTTTATAAGACAATCATTTTAAACAGGTAAACCTTTCATACTTAGTTGCAATATCAATGTTTTAAGAGCCAATGTATTAATAAAGTTCACAATCATTTTAAACAGGTAAAGACTTCATACTTAGTTTCAATATCAATGTTTTAAAAGCCAATGTATTATTAAAATTCACAATCATTTTAAACAGGTAAACACTTCATACTTAGTTGCAATATCAATTTTTTAAGAGCCAATGTATTAATAAAGTTCACAATCATTTTAAACAGGTAAACACTTCATACTTAGTTGCAATATCAATGTTTTAAGAGCCAATGTATTAATAAAGTTCACAATCATTTTAAACAGGTAAACCTTTCATACTTAGTTGCAATATCAATGTTTTAAGAGCCAATGTATTAATAAAGTTCACAATCATTTTAAACAGGTAAACCTTTCATACTTAGTTGCAATATCAATGTTTTAAGAGCCAATGTATTAATAAAGTTCACAATCATTTTAAACAGGTAAACCTTTCATACTTAGTTGCAATATCAATGTTTTAAGAGCCAATGTATTAATAAAGTTCACAATCATTTTAAACAGGTAAACACTTCATACTTAGTTGCAATATCAATGTTTTAAGAACCAATGTATTGATAAAATTCACAATTATTTTAAATAGGTAAATACTTCATACTTAGTTGTAATATCAATGTTTTAAGAGCCAATGTATTAATAACATTCACAATCATTTTAAACAGGTAAACACTTCATACTTAGTTGCAATATCAATGTTTTAAAAGACAATGTATTATTAAAATTCACAATCATTTTAAACAGGTAAACTTTCATACTTAGTTGCAATATCAATGTTTTAAGAGCCAATGTATTAATAAAGTTCACAATCATTTTAAATATAAAAAACAAACATTTCCTATGACAATAACCATTACACTATAAGCACTTCTTGAAAAAAGAAAGAGAACGTACTGAGAATTGCTGATTGAAAGCTTCCAATATAAACTGGTCCCAATTGATACATGGTCTGGACAGTGTTAGTAGAAACAATATCTTCAAGAAGATGACATGGTCCTTGCTTCCAGGTAAGGCGAGATTGTCGACGCAACTGTGGGGGAGTTCCAATATATGCGAACACGGTGGTGAATGCTGTGGGACTGGCTGTCCCTCCAGCCCCAAGATTTGGAGAAACATAATGGAGCTGAAAAAAGAATAAAAATAAAGTTTAATAACTTTTAAAAAATAATAATTTGGTAAGTCTTAAAATGAAGGATGAAATTTAAATAAACAAAAAAAAAGAAAAGATAAAAAGTACTTATATATATATTTACCAACCCCTCTGCACAAGTAGGATGTGACACAAGGTCAATTTCTTAAACAGAGTTTAACAGTTTTGAATTCAGAGTTTTCCTTCTCTTATACTGGTTATCTAGCCAAGGTTAAAGGTCTGCTCTACTATTTATTACACTTATTTATTATTTATTCTATTATTATTTTTATTATTTATTTTATTCTATTATTATTATTATTATTATTATTATTATTTATTATTATTATTTTTATTATTATTATTATTATTTTTATTATTATTATTATTATTTTTATTATTATTATTATTATTTTTATTATTATTATTATTATTTTATTATTATTATTATTATATTATTATTATTATTATTATTTTTATTATTTCATTATTATTTTTTTTTTATTATTATGATTATTTTTATTATTATTATTTTATTATTATTATTTTTTATTATTATTTATTATTATTATTTTTATTATTATTATTATTATTTTATTATTATTATTATTATTTTATTATTATTATTATTATTATTATTATTATTATTATTTTATTATTATTATTTTTATTATTATTATTATTATTTCATTATTATTTTTATTATTATTTCATTATTATTTTTATTTTTTATTATTTATTATTTTATTATTTTTATTTTTATTATTATTATTATTATTATTTTTATTATTATTATATTATTTTATTATTATTTCATTATTATTTTTATTATTTATTTTTATTATCATTATTATTATTATTATTATATTATTATTATTATTATTATTATTATTATTTTATTATTATTATTATTATTATTATTATTATTTTATTATTATTATTATTATTATTATTTTATTATTATTATTATACTTACTCATGGAATGCAGGTTTTTGCTCACGTCAGAAACCGTTATTTTAAAGCAAACAATATGGAAGATCTGTTTGAAAATGTCAACATAGAGGATATTTTCTCTTTTTTGAGGGAAATAAAATTATACCATAGAATATAGACATGAAACAAATCAATGCCATACAAACATAATCCCCAATAATGCTAACACATTTTTAAAACCAATTACTAAAAGTATATATATGAATACACAATATGTATTACACCCTAACCATTAAGCATGACATAACCCCAGATGGGTTGATATGCTGTTAAATAACCAAGCACCCAATCTACTATTTATCCATAGCTGGAGGTAGAATAGTTGGATGCATATCTTTCCCAAGGGTATTAGTGCTATGTAAAACTTAAACAGCCTTGTCCAGGATTTGAACTCAAGTCGAAGAGTCCATTTCCTACAACTTTAACCATTACACCACACGCCTTCATAAAAAATGTACTTATAGGTTTTCAATATCTGGTAATTGTGAAATTAATTATTTTCATTATAAATTTTAGATTCATTTTCATCATTTTATTCTTGATTTTTATCAAAAGATTATAATTATGTTAGTTGGTTGGATTTTACAGCATATCAACCCTTATTGGGTTATTTTATGTCAAGAACATTGTTTTATTCATTACTGATGCGTACTCAATTCATTTTTTTAAACTCATTTTTTTCTATTCAACCCACTGATGGAACCCGGTAATATTCGTGGAGTTCCGTCCCGGCCTCCTGCCTCAAAAACCACTAGCTGTTGGCTGCTGAAAAAAAATACCAGCTACGATTGAAGTCCATAGCCGAAGCGGTGTCACATGAAAAAAAAAACAAAACAACCAACTTAGGGTGTTTTTCCCGAAAACCCAACCCTAACCCCTAACATTAACCCTAAACCCGCCTAGTTAGAATTAACAATTTTATTACAAAATTTGTGGGTTCTGTTTTTTCAGGGTCACCCTGTATTCAGAAAAAAACAGAGCCCAAATTATTTATTTATTTTCCCATTAAACCAAACCCCAACACTAACCCTAGTTTTTTTTTCAAGTGACACCGCTTCAGCTACGGACTTCAATTGTAGCTGGTGTTTTTTTTTTCAGCAGCCACCGGCTAGCAGTTTTTGAGGCAGGAGGCCGGGATGGAACTCTACAAATATACCCTGGGACCCTAAAAGGTACTACCTCTCCGGTTCAGAGTGGACCTGGGAGTAATGGTGATGAAAGGGTACTCCACATTCCCCAGAGGTCCAGAATTGGAACTTCATCAGATAGAGTTTAACATCATACTCAGAACATTAAGACCCTCAGCCAGTGCCTTCTAGCACCATATGATAAAAAGGGTTGGGGCTTGCCATAAGGGCAATAGGGTTGGGACAATCATATAGGTGCTAGGAGTTATAATTATTATTTGGTTCAAAGAAATTTTTAAATGTAAAATTTTTTGCTTTAAAAACATGTTTCAGTTTTAAGATAGATCATGATTGAAATATTTTTTAGTATCTTGCTTTACATGAAAAACTTAATCTCAAAAGATTAAGCATTTTTGTTTATATAGAAAGCAAGAAACCAAAAATGTTTTAATCATGATTTATCCTAAAACTGAAACATGTAGAAACTTGAAAGTTACTAGAATAAAGTGAAAAATATGGAAGAAAAAAAAGGGAAGAAATAAAAACAAAACAAAATAGAAAGACAAAAGAAAAAGAGAAAGAAAGAGAAAGAGAAAAGAAACAGAAAGAGAAAAGAGAAAAAAAGAGGAGAGAAAAGAAATGATAAAACAAGGGTTTTCTCTTATTTTTTCTCAATAAAATTACGAAAATAAACAAGAGAAAAAGAAGAAGAAAATAGGAAGGAAAACAAGAGAAAAAGAAAAAAAGAAAATAAAGAGGAAAAGAAAAAAGAAAAAACAAGTAAAAAAGAGAAGAGAAAAAGAGAAAAAAGAAGAGAAAAGAAAAAAAGAAAGAAAAACAAAAAAGGCAAGAAAAAGAAAAAGAAAAAAAAAAGAAAAACAAGAGGAAAAGAAAAAAAAAAAAAAACATGTAAAAAAGAGAAAAAGGAAAAAAAAAAAAAAAAAGAGAAAAAGAAGAGAAAAGAAGAGAAAAGAAAGAAAAACAAAGGCAAGAAAAAAAGAAAGAGAAAAGGAAAGAAAAAAAGAAAAAAGAAAGAAAAACAAGAGGAAAAGAAAAAAAAAAGAAAAACAAGAGAAAGAGAAGAAATAAGAAAAAGGAAAAATAAGAGAAAAAAGAAAAAGAGAAAAAAGAGAAAAAGAAGAAAAAGAAGAACAAAACAGAGAAAAAATAAGAATAAAAATAAAAACAAAAATTAAAAATAAAATAAAAACAAAGAGTATTGGAAATCTTCAAAAATGGAGACTCAATTTGAAAGATTAAAAACGGAGAAAAACTTTTCTCAATTGTTTTTTTGCCAAGAATATTACAGCAAGATAATTACCAAGAGGATGTTTAACTAAAATAAATAAATAAATAAACTGATAATTACCAAGAGGATGTTTAACTAAAATAAATAAATAAATAAACTGATATTTATCCGCCTACCCCCACCCCAGCCTGTTCAGCCTAAAGACACAGACAAAAATAAATAAAAATCACATGATACTAATTTAATCACTGTATTAGGTTAATATGGCACAAGGCCAGAAGCAGTGGGCACTTAGTGATAATCAAACTTACTAGTCTAGCTCATTAACCATTACACCACCTGAGGCACTTAATTATATTACATAATTATAAAAAAACAAAAACATTTTACTCATGCAGAATGTTCTTCATCTTTAACCAAAACTATATTTAAAAAGTTCAAACTCAACAGGTGTCAGAGGTCAACTTTCAGCTAGGATCAGAGTGTAGTGTCAGTGTTTGTACTTCAGCTAGGTTCCAGTCTTTAAGCAGAACATGACAAAAAGTGAGGCATGCTTGGTTCTGGTTTAGTTTGGTTTGGTTTGTTTTACTGCATATCAACCTCAGTGGGTCATTTAATGCCGATAAAGTTTTGAAATAAATCAATTCTTAATGGATACTCAATTTTTTTATAAACACATTCTCTATTTAAACCATAGATCAGAGTGGACATGGAAGCAGTGGTGATGAAGGGGTGCTCCACATTCCCAGACCTCCAAGAACTGGAACCTTACCATCAGATAGAGTTTAATGTCATTCCCAGAATATGACCCTCAGCCACCGCCTTCGCAATCATGGATGGGTCAGAGGTGACTTGGGAGTAATGGCAATGAAGGGGCACTCCACACTCTAGAGCTCCAAAATTAGAACTTTAACATTAGACGTGGTTTAAAATCATATCCAGGATACTAAGACCCTCATCCACTGCCATCAAGCACATATATGATAAGAAGGGTTGGGGGTTGCCATAAGGACAATAGGGTTGGGGCAATCATGTAGGTGCTAGGGCTTGATGTGATACAGTGCTGTGACATTAACCCATGGATGGGTCAGTGGACTTGGGAGTAATGGCAATGAAGGGGTACTCCACACTCTCTAGAGCTCCAGAATAAGAACTTCACCACTAAATGCAGTTTAACGTCATATCTGGGACACTAAGACACCCATCCACTACCATCAAGCACATATATGATAAAATCAATCAATGATAAAAAAAAAAAGTTGGTGGTTTGCCATAAGGGCAATATGGTCAGGACAATCATATAGGTGCTAGGGCAGCACCTCCCCAATGCAACAAAGGACGTTTGGTGTAGTCTCACAACCCCAGCGACACTGGTAGCCGTTACTAGGCAACTGTTGTTGTTGCTCACGCATGACACTGGGTGGGGTGGCATAGTTAAATGTTGTCAGCTTACCTTTTGGGTGTTCACGTGATGGCTGTCAAGGAATAAACTGACGTTGCTGTTTTTCATGATACCAGCTCGATGAAAAATCAGGATCAAATGATGCCACTGTCCTTCTTGGGTGAGATCCGGACACCAAAAACGAACTGTATTATCTCCGAGGACAGGCTCCTCTTCTTGCTCACATCCAGTAACTGAAACGGAACACAAAACACCATCAAATAATGTAAAGGACAAAATCAGGATCAAATGATGGCGCTGTTCTTAAAAAATAACAAAAACCAACTGCATTATCAATACTAGCAACAGAAAACACCCTCCGGGCATCGTAAAAATTAATTTCTGAAAGACATTGCCTGAGAGGGTGGGAGATAAAAATTCAATGTCAGAGGGTTTGTATCATAAGACAAATCCTCATATTTATTAAAGGGGTAAAATACATTGTTTTAAGTAATTATTGATATTCTCAAACTTTCTCATATAAATAATTACATTGTTTTAAGTAATTATTGATATTCTCAAACTTTCTCATATAAATAATTACATTGTTTTAAGTAATTATTGATATTCTCAAACTTTCTCATATAAATAATTACATTGTTTTAAGTAATTATTGATATTCTCAAACTTTCTCATATAAATAATTACATTGTTTTAAGTAATTATTGATATTCTCAAACTTTCTCATATAAATAATTACATTGTTTTAAGTAATTATTGATATTCTCAGACTTTCTCATATAAATAATTACATTGTTTTAAGTAATTATTGATATTCTCAGACTTTCTCATATAAATAATTACATTGTTTTAAGTAATTATTGATATTCTCAGACTTTCTCATATAAATAATTACATTGTTTTAAGTAATTATTGATATTCTCAGACTTTCTCATATAAATAATTACATTGTTTTAAGTAATTATTGATATTCTCAGACTTTCTCATATAAATAATTACATTGTTTTAAGTAATTATTGATATTCTCAGACTTTCTCAGACATTAATAATTATATTGTTTTAAGTAATTATTGATACTAGCAACAGAAAACACCCTCCAGGCGTCATAAAAATTATTTTTTGAAAGCTATTGCCTGAGAGGGTGCGAGTTAAAATTCAATGTCAGAGGGTTTGTATTATAAGACAAATCCTCATTTATTAAAGGAGTAAAAAAACCAGAAAAAAACAAAAAACAATTTGAAATGAAAACTAAGCCCCGTCCCTCTCAAATAAAATGTTGCGTGCATGTAATAATCAAACAATTATTTTGAATATTTCCCACATCAATTTTACACAAAATTGTAGGTATTTATTTATTTGTAAACTTTTTAGTTAACTTTTTTGTTAGTTAAAAAAAAAAAAAAGGACAAGAGTAAAAAACAATTTTTAAAATTGCTTACTCAAATTTTGTGTTTATATAGCATAAGAATATTGTGACGTAAGCTGTGAAGTAGAGCTATGACGTAGTTTTTGTTACAGACAGAAATACAGAATCTCCATTATTAATATAAATACAAGGGTAATTCCAAATATTTAGAAATCACAGAAACGTTTATTGCTTATTGTCAATGTGCTGTAACTCAAATATCAGAGTTATGAGAAAAATAATAGGAAGAAACACAATGAGTAGTAAGGATAAGAAAAAAGGTTTACTTAGCAAAGATATAAGATATATTTGGTAGTCATTTTACAGTTTGAACATGTATCTATTATATAGCCAATGTTAAACACACCAGTAGATGGCATACTAGTTTCCTGAGTATATTATGTAAACCTTTATTTCTTAGTGATATATAAGACACATGGAAGGATTTTAAATGCACTAATATCAAGATGATAACTGCTACTCCAGGTATAAAGTTCACATACCTAGGTAGTAATATCTCATCTACAGAACTACTAAATATTATAGGTTGAAATTTTACCTTTTTTTTAAAAGCGCTAATGACAAGATGATAACTGCTTCTCCGGGTAAAAAAGTTCACATACCTAGGTAGTAATATCTCATCTACAGAACTAGTAAATATTATAGGTTGAAATTTTACCTTTTTTTTAAAAGTGCTAATGACAAGATAACTGCCTCTCTGGGTAAAAAAGTTCACATACCTAGGTAGTAATATCTCATCTACAGAACTAGTAAATATTATAGGTTGAAATTTTACCTTTTTTTTAAAAGTGCTAATGACAAGATAACTGCCTCTCTGGGTAAAAAAGTTCACATACCTAGGTAGTAATATCTCATCTACAGAACTAGTAAATATTATAGGTTGAAATTTTACCTTTTTTTTAAAAGTGCTAATGACAAGATAACTGCCTCTCTGGGTAAAAAAATTCACATACCTAGGTAGTAATATCTCATCTACAGAACTACTAAATATTATTGGTTGAAATTTTACCTTTTTTTTAAAAGCGCTAATGACAAGATGATAACTGCTTCTCCAGGTAAAAAAGTTCACATACCTAGGTAGTAATATCTCATCTACAGAACTACTAAATATTATAGGTTGAAATTTTACCTTTTTTTTTTAAAAGCGCTAATAACAAGATGATAACTGCCTCTCCGGGTAAAAAAATTCACATACCTAGGTAGTAATATCTCATCTACAGAACTACTAAATATTATTGGTTGAAATTTTACCTTTTTTTTAAAAGCGCTAATGACAAGATGATAACTGCCTCTCCAGGTAAAAAAGTTCACATACCTAGGTAGTAATATCTCATCTACAGAACTAGTAAATATTATAGGTTGAAATTTTACCTTTTTTTTAAAAGTGCTAATGACAAGATAACTGCCTCTCTGGGTAAAAAAATTCACATACCTAGGTAGTAATATCTCATCTACAGAACTACTAAATATTATTGGTTGAAATTTTACCTTTTTTTTAAAAGCGCTAATGACAAGATGATAACTGCCTCTCCGGGTAAAAAAGTTCACATACCTAGGTAGTAATATCTCATCTACAGAACTAGTAAATATTATAGATTGAAATATGATTGAACTTACCAGTAGATGGCATACTAGATTCCTGAGTATATTATGTAAACCTTTATTTCTTAGTGATATATAAGACACATGGAAGGATTTTAAATGCACTAATGACAAGATGTTAACTGCTATTCCGAGTAAAAAAATTCACTAGGTAGTAATATCTCATCTACAGAACTAAAATATTATAGGTTGATATTTTTCCTTTTTTTTAAAAGCGCTAATGACAAGATGATAACTGCCTCTCTGGGTAAAAAAGTATGAACTAGTACCTTTTTTTTAAAAGTGCTAATGACAAGATAACTACCTCTCTGGGTAAAAAAATTCACATACCTAGGTAGTAATATCTCATCTACAGAACTACTAAATATTATAGGTTGAAATTTTACCTTTTTTTTAAAAGCGCTAATGACAAGATAACTGCTTCTCCGGGTAAAAAAGTTCACATACCTAGGTAGTAATATCTCATCTACAGAACTAGTAAATATTATAGGTTGAAATTTTACCTTTTTTTTAAAAGTGCTAATGACAAGATAACTGCCTCTCTGGGTAAAAAAATTCACATACCTAGGTAGTAATATCTCATCTACAGAACTACTAAATATTATTGGTTGAAATTTTACCTTTTTTTTAAAAGCGCTAATGACAAGATGATAACTGCCTCTCCGGGTAAAAAAGTTCACATACCTAGGTAGTAATATCTCATCTACAGAACTAGTAAATATTATAGATTGAAATATGATTGAACTTACCAGTAGATGGCATACTAGATTCCTGAGTATATTATGTAAACCTTTATTTCTTAGTGATATATAAGACACATGGAAGGATTTTAAATGCACTAATGACAAGATGTTAACTGCTATTCCGAGTAAAAAAATTCACATACCTAGGTAGTAATATCTCATCTACAGAACTAGTAAATATTATAGGTTGATATTTTTCCTTTTTTTTTAAAAGCGCTAATGACAAGATGATAACTGCCTCTCTGGGTAAAAAAGTTCACAAACCCAGGTAGTAATATCTCATCAACAGAACTACTAAATATTATAGATATAATATATTAACACAGTTTAATGCCTCTACTCCAGCTATGGTTAGTGGAATGAGAACAGGATACCCCGTGGACTGAATAAAGGGTTAAGTTCAAAGTTCCGTGATGGCTCCAGATTACGACAAGAAATACCTGAAGAAGGCCAGAGAGCACATCGGCTGAAACGTTGCACAGATAACAATGAAGATGAGGACAATAGTCCGAATAATCCAAATAATACTAATCATCAAGCCTCATCTCAAAAATTCAGAGAAATAAATATTATAGGTTGAAATATTACCTTTTCTTAAAAACACTAATGACAAGATGATAATTGCTATTCTGAGTAACAAAGTTCACATACCTAGGTAGTAATATCTCATCTACAGAACTAGTAAATATTATAGGTTGAAATATGATTGAACTTACCAGTAGATGGCATACTAGTTTCCTGAGTGGACACAATGAGTGAGCGATCCTTGGCTGTCAGAGTAACACTCAGGCAGATGAGATTCTCATCGCGGCCCTGTAGATTGCGGACAATGGTCAGCAAGCGCACTGAATGAGGGTCAGTTGATGCACAGCTGAATTTGTCAACACAGAACCACGTAGAGTACGTTAGTCCTGATTGAGGAGGAAACATTCTCTCACCTGTAACAAGAAAAGAAAAGTGTGTCAACAAATATTTCGATGTGTTATTTACATCATAGTCAGAATATTAAAGAGGAAACATTCTCTCACCTGAAAACAACATCAACAGCAACAAAAAAAAAAAAAACTCAGAAATATGTACAGGTGAAAAGTTTAAAGTTTCATTAATTTAAGTAAAAAAAAATTTTAAAAACAGTCAAAAGATATTTCAATATTTTATTTACATCATCATCAGAATATTATATATTCTTCTACTACCAGAGTTAACATAATTTTTTAAGAGATAATATATTTCAATGTTTTATTTACATCATAGTCAGAATATTATATATTCTTCTACTACCAGGCTTACCATGTTTTTAAGGGATCCTTCATGTAAGATATGTGTCAACAAATATTTCAATGTTTTATTTACATCATAGTCAGAATATTATATATTCTTCTACTACCAGAGTTAACATAATTTCTTAAGAGATAATATATTTCAATGTTTTATTTACATCATAGTCAGAATATTATATATTCTTCTACTACCAGAGTTAACATAATTTCTTAAGAGATAATATATTTCAATGTTTTATTTACATCATAGTCAGAATATCATATATTCTTCTACTACCAGACTTACTATTTTTTAAGGGATCCTTCATGTAAGATATGTGTCAACAAATATTTCAATGTTTTATTTACATCATAGTCAGAATATTATATATTCTTCTACTACCAGAGTTAACAATTTCTTAAGAGATAATATATTTCAATGTTTTATTTACATCATAGTCAGAATATTATATATTCTTCTACTACCCGAGTTAACATAATTTCTTAAGAGATAATATATTTCAATGTTTTATTTACATCATAGTCAGAATATCATATATTCTTCTACTACCAGACTTACTATTTTTTTAAGGGATCCTTCATGTAAGATATGTGTCAACAAATATTTCAATGTTTTATTTACATCATAGTCAGAATATTATATATTCTTCTACTACCAGAGTTAACAATTTCTTAAGAGATAATATATTTCAATGTTTTATTTACATCATAGTCAGAATATTATATATTCTTCTACTACCCGAGTTAACATAATTTCTTAAGAGATAATATATTTCAATGTTTTATTTACATCATAGTCAGAATATTATATATTCTTCTACAACCAGAGTTAACATAATTTCTTAAGAGATAATATTTCAATGTTTTATTTACATCAGTCAGAATATATATATTCTTCTACACCAGAGTTAACATAATTCTTAAGATAATATATTTCAATGTTTTATTTACATCATAGTCAGAATATTATATATTCTTACTACCAGAGTTAACATAATTTCTTAAGTGATAATATATTTCAATGTCTATTTACATCATAGTCAGAATATATATATTCTTCTACTACCAGGCTTACCATGTTTTTAAGGGATCCTTCACGTAAGATATGTGTCAACAAATATTTCAATGTTTTATTTAAATCATAGTCAGAATATTATATATTCTTCTACTACCAGACTTACTATTTTTTTAAGGGATCCTTCATATAAGATATGTGTCAACAAATATTTCAATGTTTTATTTACATCATAGTCAGAATATTATATATTCTTCTACTACCAGAGTTAACATAATTTCTCATCGCAGTGTAGGAATTTGCATACGCGCCAACAAGGTAGTCGACTTTGAGCCATGACTCCCGATCAGGTAGATGCAAGTTCAATCTCTGTAGGCACTGCTACACTCCCCCCTGATCTCATTTTGCAAGCCACCACGTATGTAATTTCTCTTGCTACAATAGTATAAAGTGAACCTCGTCTTGATAATTTCAACTGTATGGCAGCACCACTCCATTGCACTAAGAAGCAAAGATGCAAAACTCTGATATAGCCTCCCCTCCCCCCTAAAAAACTCCTACTTTGTGAATACAATCAGAATGTAAAGACTATACTCACCTGTGCCGATACCTCCAATAACGACAGGATCAGATGATCCAACCATTCTGGGGAGCAATACGGTAAATAAAGGCAGCCAAAACCTTCAGTGCTCATGTCAAACTCGACAAATGTCATCTTGGCCTCCTGCCTTAATTTACACTATGTTTTAGCACACCAGCGTCAGGCAGATTTCTGGCGCAACTTAGATATTTTCCGAGTTGTGTTTTTGTCACTTTTTTGTTGGCAAGTTAATGTAAATATTTTAAATGCCTCCCCCAATCTCCATTATAATAAGATATAGTATAAAGCAAACCACATCCTGAGAATTCCAACCATATGGCAGCACCACTCCATTGCACTAAGAGGCAAAGATGTGAAACTCCGATATACCCCCCCCCAACCTACTTTGTGAATACAATCAGAATCTAGAAGACTATACTCACCTGTGCCGATGCCTCCAATAACGACAGGATCAGATGATCCAACCACTCCCCCAACAACTGAAGGGGTTGGTGGACCCTGGGAGCAATACTGGGTAAATAAAGGCAGCCAAAGCCTTCAGTGCTCATGTCAAACTCGACAAATGCTGGGGTGACCGAGGACCCATGCATGCGTGCATCTCTGGGGTAGTCATGGAAACCAGCATTTGACTCGAGTAAGGGGTACCGGCCCCCCCAGCAGTTTTCAGTCCATCATCGATTTCGTAAGGTGTTCGTTTCTCCTCCAAACTGTGGCCACGACTCAGTTCACAACCGTTGTGCATGTGGTTACACACGTAACCCATTTCGATAGCCATCATATAAATCATCAACTGACCAGCAGTTGAGGGGGGAGCCAAGACGTACAAAATCTCTGAAAAATAACAAACAAATAACAAAGGATTAATATGTGTGTGTGTGTATATATAAGTAAAGAAATAACAAAAGACTTAGAGATTTAGCATTATAATCTATTTCAGGGAGCTTAGATAGACTATAATGCCAAATCTCTAATTCTTTTGTTATTTCTTTACTCATATATTTGCTCTCTCTGTGACTCTAACATTAAGAGCACACATTGAGCTCTCAAACTGCGACAGGTTTTTTTTAAATAAAACTCTTGTGTCGTGAGGAAAATTTCTTCTTTGGACTTTTGGATTATATATATATATATATATATATAGTTAATTAAGAAAATAAATAATTTTTATCACTTTAATTCAACAAGCAATTAAGAACTGAATTTAAGTTTTTGTCATATGTACAAAACAGTTTTTAGAAAAATAGAATCATGTTTCAAAACACTATAGTGTGAGTCTATATATAAACATATGGGACAGGTACTACCACTCAAAGTGAACCTGGGAGTATGTATATATATATATATATATATATATATATATATATATGAATTCAACATTTAAAAAAAAACAAATGATGTTTATAATTGCTGACAGAAATCTGTTTTGACCGTGTTAATAGATCGGTCTTCATCAAGAGCAACATTCGAGAGAAAGACAGGATGAATAGCCGTTAGAAGAAAGGGTACAAACAAAACGCTATTATTCAATTATGGAATTTTAAAAAATGCGTGTTCTGTGTTAAAAATAAAATAAATTTTATTTAAAAAAATCAGAAGCATTATAGTTCATAATAAAACTCAAAAGAGTTTGATGTAAAATTATATAAAAGTGTATAATGAGTATCAAAATTGTTCATGATATATTCCAGCTATTAAAAAAGTAATTTACAAGTCCACAGTGTAATTGAAGAAAGATGTAAAGTTTCAAATCACTTGTGGTGTTGATAAATCCGTATTGTTGTAGATAAAAGCCTTCAGAGGTGTAAAAATCCAGATATTTTGTTTTTTCATTAGACAAATATGAAAAATAAATGGAAATTAATCCGACAGTATGAATTTAACATTTTTGAAAAAACAAATGATGTTTATAATTGCTGACAGAAATCTGTTTCGACCGTGTTAATAGATCGGTCTTCATCAAGAGCAACATATGAGAGAAAGACGGGAAAAATGGTCAAAACAGATTTCTGTCAGCAATTTTAAACATCATTTGTTTTTTCAAAATGTTAAATTCATACTGTCGGATTAATTTCCATTTATTTTCATATATATATATCATTCTTGCAGAATGATTTCAGGTGTTTTAGCATTAATCCTTCCAGCTGGGAAAATTTGGCTCATGACTGGTCTCGGTGGCAGCACTCTCTCTATAGCAAACTATTCATGTCTGCAGTGACCCTGGCGCAACACCATGAAGCCAAGAGGCCGAGAAGTAAGCGATAGCAACAGAGGACCTGCACATCAACATCTTCCAGGACAGCCTTCACATGTGACATCTTTGGTCTTGGCTGTTTTTCAAACATTGGACTTCACAATCACAGAAGGCGCAGTAACTTCAGGAGCACAAGAAATATATACTCTTCCGAGACTGCAATGCTGGTGACGATGATGTGTGTGTGTATATATATATGTTACATAAACAATAATAGATATCTCTCGATTCACTAATTACCAATTCAATTCTCGCACACCCTGCAATAAAAAGATACACACACTTGCTATCAAAATAAAACATAAGTTGCTGATGTCAAAACGGAAGTTTACTCGATGGTAGCCTAAAACGAAGTGACCAAATTAACACGATTCTACGCATAGGCTCGAGATGAACTTCCGTTTGGAAAACAAGAATTCCTAAACAATAAATAAAATAAATTTGTAAATAAAATTCACGTTTTCATCCAATGAAAACGATTTCCGGGTGAAATGAAAATGACTTCAGTTGATCCGATTTTGGGTTGCGACATTCTATTTAAAGTCAGCTTTGAAAAGCCGACAAGGCAGAGAGATCCAGGCATCAGCATCGAACGCATCAACGAGGGCTGACCTTGCAGAACGAAACATACATCACAAGGCGGCAGACTTACTTCTATACCTCGATCCCTACTCTGATCTACCGGCAAGTTAAAGGGGTTAACATCTTTCAACAACCAAAATACACCAACTATCATACACAATACAACCAGCTATCGACTTCAGAATACCAAAACAGAAAATTCTGCCTACATCGTGAACTTCCTAGAACAAGACTACGCCAACTGATACTGATATAACCAGCTATCGACTTCAGAATACCAAAACACAAAATTCTGCCTACATTGCCACCCCACTACAACTGACTCGGCCATCCTGACATTTTACTGACTTTATTATTCACTTTACGACAATCAGCAAAATCAGACTTTCTCTCTTAAATTAACTTTCAGCTTTTTGTCGCTTTTCATGTTCCTTTTTCCAATACATTTATTGAAACTTAAAATCTGTGTTTGTTGTTTTCCTTGCCACCATACGCTTCATACTAACCCTGTTTATTACATATATATATATATATATATATATATATATGGGATCTTAACAGGTACTACCACTCAAGTTGGACCTGAGAGTAATGGCATGGAAGGAGTGATTCTTTCCTCCCCAGAAATCCAGAACTGGATCTTCACCACCATATGAACTTTAGTTTCACACTCTTTTTTTTTTTTGCAGGGGACACAGTTTGCACATTTTAAACTCTGATGACAGTGTGAAAATGAACTTACTTGAGATCCTTTGGGGTGAGAGCTTGTGCAGCAAGTCTTTCGAACATATACTGGAGTGGTGGGTGTAATGAATGGGATTCATCTGACAAAGCGATGTTGCCGTGGCTGAGTAATTCATGAGGGAAGCCGACGTCGCACATGATTTGTTGATTTCGTTCAGTCCTCATAATGGACTTGAGAATTTCCGCTGTGTACACCTGCAGGTCGAGGGCAAGCTGGAAAACAAAAAAATGGATAACGGTTTAGTAAAATTTTTACAATGAATAATTGGGATTTTTTTCCAAAGATATTCTGTTCAATTATCCTCTTGGTAAAAGCCATAAACAACTTCCTGTCTGAAATAAATAACCATCGACATTGCATTCTGGGTAAAAATGAATCTTCTAATTAATATAAAATAAATTATGGGTAATTCCATGTTAAATCATCCAGGCCATGTTGTCCAACCCCTTCAATTTTTCTGAAATTTTGTCCAGGTGTGGATTATGTTAAAGTTAGACAATCTCCAAAATTTGAGCTTCCAATTCCAAAAATCTGGGGGGGAGGTCGTGAAAAACAGCAACCTTTTGTAATCTATTTTTGTCTGTAAAATGAGTTCTAGACCTTCCCTACTCCTAAAAATTGGTTTATAAAAGCATTTTGGCCCAACGAATCCAAAAATGCTATCAAAAAAGTCTTATAGTCAACCAATTTTAAGTTATTAATGATTTATAATTTTTTCCTAGCAAGATCCTGGTGTGTCAATGCATCTATGACAGAAAAATTTTTCTATTATTATTTTGCATTTATCGAACATTATTTGTACCAAAAAGATAGTTTGATTTTTGATCAGAACGGAAGCTACATAGCACTAAGACTCTATAGAAAGGTATGAATCCAAATATTCTCCCTCCAGCTATGGGTAAATAGTTGGGCAGACTGGGCTCTTTAACCTTGGATAGGCAACTGGTCTTGGAAAAGGAAAACTACAAATTCAAATAAATTCTTTAAAAACTTTAATATTACAATTTACTATTAAAATGAATAAAAACTTGAAAAAATTTAATCTTAAAATTTCGCAGTGAAATTGATGTTAAAAAATGTCTTCGGTTTTGTATTAATTTTTAAAATCGAAAATAAAATGAAAATTTGAATATTTTTTCTAAGAGAAAAACTGATAAAATAATCAATATATACTTTTTATTCTAATTGGTCGAAAAAGTTAAATAAAATAATTTTTTACGCTAATAAAAACAAACTTTGGTTACTGAGAAGCGTCTCGTCTCTTTGTATAAAAAACAAAACAAATATGTCAGTTAATAAATTGACCTTGTGTCACATCCTGCTTGTGCAGAGGAGTCGGTAAATATATACAAGACTGTCACTGTGTTGACCAAGGTCAGGTTCAATATGGTCAAGGCAATATCCTCTATTTATCATAGGCTCATGTTGACACCCATGCATTTCCTGTGCCAACACACCAGTCAGTACACCTGTCTTCTGACTGTCACTTTGTTGATCAGGCAATATATTACAATTGATTTGATTTGATTTGTTCTTGTTTTACGGCATATCAACCTCAATGGGTCATTTAATGCCAACTACGTTTTGAAATGAATTGGTGATAATGTTTAATTTTCTAAAGGTTTTTTTTTTTTTTGGATATATTTTTTGTGAATGAAACTTTTAGATGATTTTTTTTAACATATATTTTTTGTGTTTTCATTTTTTTTTGGAAGATTTTTAGATTTTGTTGTAGATGTGTGCTTCTTTTATGTATCCAAGTAGTTTTTCTGGGTTTATTTGGTAGATATCTGTTTTAGATTTGTTGTTTGGTAGTATTTTTTTTCGTATTTGTTTTAGGTTATATTACAATTGCATTCTGGGAAGAATGAATCTAACTACTAAATAACTTATGTAACATTAAGTGCAGTTCACATACCTAGGTAGCAATATCTCATCTATTTGTAAAAGCTAATTTTCTTTACTTATTTTTTGGCTGTGAACTGTTATATGTTATACAATCAAATGCCCCACCCCCTCAGCTAATTTCTTTCAAAAATATTTTTACACTGCCCGGAGGACTTTTTTTTTTTTTTTTGCTAGTAGTTACTAATTTATTACTTACCTTTGGCTGTGAACTGTTTTTATTTTATCTATTTAATTTTTCCCATTCCCCCTCAGATAATATCTTTCAAAAACATTTTTACACTGCCCAGAGGGCGTTTTTTTTTTTTTGCTAGTAGTTACTAATTTATTACTTACCTTTGGCTGTGAACTGTTTTTATTTTATCTATTTAATTTTTCCCATTCCCCTCAGATAATATCTTTCAAAAACATTTTTACACTGCCCAGAGGGCGTTTTTTTTTTTTGCTAGTAGTTACTATTTATTACTTACCTTTGGCTGTGAACTGTTTTTTATTTTATCTATTTAATTTTTTCCCATTCTCCCTCAGATAATATCTTTCAAAAACATATTTACACTGCCCAGAGGGCGTTTTTTTTTTTTTGCTAGTAGTTACTAATTTATTACTTACCTTTGCTGTGAACTGTTTTATTTCATCTATTTAATTTTTTCCACTCCTTCCAGATAATATCTTTCAAAAATGTATTTTTACACTGCCCGGATGGCGTTTTTTTTCTTTCTACTAGTTACTAATTTAATAGTTACAAGACTAATTATAAAAGCTATATATATATATATTATATATATTATATATATATATATATTATTTACTTACATTTGGCTGTGAACTGTTTTATGTTATTCATTTAATTCTTCCACCCCTCTCAAGTAATATCTTTCAAAAATATATTTTTACACTGCCTGGAGGGCATTTTTTAAACTTACCTTTGGCTGTGAACTGTACTCGATAGCGGGAAGCAAATGAAAGATTGACATCACAGCCCCTGGGTGTACAATAATTTGATCTTGGCAGCTGGACAGGTACAAGTTAATGCTGCCCGTACTGGCTCTCTTCGGCAGGGAAACATTAGAATGTTGACCTTCAATCCGGAACGAGATGTTACGCTTCAGTGTGGAGCAGCTGCCACTACCAGGGGGCCTAGCGAGAAAACAAAAATACACATTTATTAAAAATAAATATAATTTGCTTGAGGATTAATATTCATTTTATTTATCTTTTCATTTCTTTCATTTTATTACATTTTTTTTATCGTAGCTGTTTTTAGTTTTAACTACTATAGTAGTACTAATAAATTTTACTTTCATACTTTCTGTTTCTTTTCCTCTATATATATATTAATATTATATTATATATATATATATATATATGTGTGTGTGTGTGTGTGTGTGTGTGTGTGTGTGTGTATTTGGGCAGCATTCTTTCATTTATGCATGTTGAATTAAACAAAAGACATTTCCTGTTTAACAATTTTATTTTTGATCTTTTCCAATTTTCTGGCCAACTTTTTAATGTCTGGGTGGAATTGATGGATAAGTCCACCAAAGTTCAGTTCCCGAATACTTTCGGCACTTCGAAGCGCCATCATCAGGGGTGATGTGTTTTTTAAAAAATTATATTAATGTAGAGGCTGGAAGGAGAAGAATTGGTGAGAAAGGTGTTATAGGCATTTTAGAATGTGTGTACTGCATTGGAAATTAATTTTGTTCAAGGACGGTTTGTATTGTTTTATGCTAAGGAGGATACTACATTCAGGTACCAGGTCATAGACCAGGGAAGTATACTCATATCCTAGGCAGATGTATTGGAGAGCAACACAGATACTACACTCTGATCCTTTTTTACTTACTTGTCAAAAGAATCCAATGTCATGTCATATAGAAAACGAATCATCAAACAAGCCGACTGAAGTGTCAAAGGGAGTTCTTCTTTGGATCTGGCGGGAAAAAAAGAGAAAAATCAGAATAAATATTGGTCTTTACTTTATAATTTTGTAATTCACAAAAAGAAATATAACAATTGGTTTGTTTTGTTTTGTTTTACGGCATATCAACCTCAGTGGGACATTTAATGCCGATAAAGTTTTGAAATAAATCAATTCTTAATGGATAATACAATTTTTTTTATAAATACATTTTTCTATTTAATTCATAGATGGGACCATAACAGGTACTACCACTCCGGGTCAGAGTGGACCAGGGAGCAATGGTGATGAAGGGGTGCTCCACATTCCCCAAACCTCCAAAACTGGAACCTCACCATCAGATAGAGTTTAACGTCATTCCCAGGACATGTAGACCCGCAGCCACCGCCTTCTAGCACCCATATGATAAAAAGGGGTTGGAGCTTGCCATAAGGGCAATAGGGTTGGGAAAATCACATAGGTGCTAGGGCTTGACGTGACCAGCCGAATTAACAATTGGTATGTACTATTTCTCTGAATTAACACTTAAAAGTTTAACACTTGTACCAAGTATGGTTAATTGTAGGTATACCCAATTTTTCGTCTGCTAAAAATTTTAAAAACAAATTAAAATTAAATTAAATCTATTATTTAATGTCAAACTTGTGGCTAAAACGATAAGTAGTAACATAATGACCATCATTAAAAAAAGAAAAATATCATTACATATGCAGTTTATTTTTAATACTTTTAAAACAATTTGTTTTGGTCAATTTTGTTTGCGTTCGCCATTTTGGCTCTTTTTAAATGGTATAAAGGGCTTGTTTCCAAATTTAATGTAACATTCATGATTGCAAAAAAATTTACCAAAAAATCAGGGAATTATCCGATTTTAATGAAATTTTCAGTATTGATTTATCAATTAATGAATTTTATAATGCATCAGTTATTTTATTTCAAAACTTTAATTAAATATTTTTGCTATGAAAAATTAATATATAAAATTCATTTAAAATATAAATATTCGGATTTTAAGTTTAAAATGTTATATTTTTAGATTCTAGAAATAAATATCTATTTAATGCAAAACTTATTTTAGTCAAACAAAGTATACGTTTTGAAGAAAAACTCTATTGAAAATGTAGACCCCCACCTTTTAAGCAGAAAAAATATCGATGTATAATTTTTTCTCTTATAAGATAATAGCCAATTAAATAATTATCAAAATGAGTAAAAAAGAAATCTCCAAAAAATTAATCATCTATTGTTTTTTTTTACATTTTATTTTCCGATTTTCGGTACTTATTTTCTTATAAAATATTCAACTTAAAATTTTTTTTTTTTCTATTTACAACTTCGGTCTTTTATCTTTTTATTCATACTGTAATTAGTATCAATCAAGGACCAATTCGCCGAGATTTTACACCCCCAAAGTAAGGGGGGGGGGGGGGTTTCAAAATTAAGTGACCTGAAAAAAATGAGAAAGTTTTGAAATAAAATAAATAATGCATTATAAAGATCATTCATTGATAATTAAACACTGAAAATTTCATTAAAATCCGATAATTCCCTGATTTTTGGTAAATTATTTTCTGTAGGGAGGGGGGGGGGCTAAAGTCATTTTTTGTCAAAAACGCATTTTAGGCCAATTTTGGGTATACCTAGTTAATGGAATGTCAACAGTCTACCACGTGGATTGAATAAAGGGTTCGGTTTGAAGTTCCAAGAAGGTTCCCGAGTTCGAGAATGTTCCAAAATCCAACAAGAAATTTCTCTGAATGTTTGAGATGAGGCTTGATGATTATTATTATCTGCGTTATTCGGACTATTGTCCCCATCTTTATTGTTATCTGTACAATGTTTCAGCCGATATGCTCTCCGGCCTTCTTCAGCTATTTCTTGTCGGACTCAGAAACATTCTTTTCAGACTCGAGAACCTTCTTGTCATAATCGGGAGCCATCACAGAACTTTGAACCCAAATGGGGGTATCCTGTTCTCATTCCACTAACCATAGCTGGGGTAGAGGTGTTAAGCTGTGTTAATTATTAATAATATAATAATTATTAATAATGATTAACACAGCTTAATGCCTCTACCCCAGCTATTCGAGTCCGAAAAGAAGGTTCCCGAGTCCGAGAAAGTTCCCGAGTCCGATAAGAAATACCTGAAGAAGGGTAGAGGGCATATCGGCCGAAACATTGTACAGATAACAATGAAGATGAGGACAATAGTCCGAATAACGCAGATAATAGTAATCCAACAAGAAATACCTGAAGAAGGCCAGAGGGCACATCAGCTGAAACATGCAGATAATAATAGAGTTGAGTCCGAATAATCCAAATAATATAAATAAGAATGCTCATCTTACAGGCCATTATAGGTTTTTTTGTTTTTGGTTTGGTTTGGTTTGGTTTACGGCATATCAACCTCAGTGAGTCATTTAATGCCGATAAAGTTTTGAAATAAATCAATTCTTAATGGATAATACAATTTTGTTTATAAACTCATGTTTTTCTATTTAACCCATAGATGGGACCCTAACAGGTACTACCACTCCGGGTCAGAGTGGACCAGGGAGCAATGGTGATGAAGGGGTGCTCCACATTCCCCAAACCTCCAAAACTGGAACCTCACAATCAGATAGAGTTTAACGTCATTCCCAGGACATGTAGACCCGCAGCCACCGCCTTCTAGCACCCATATGATAAAAAGGAGTTGGGGCTTGCCATAAGGGCAATAGGGTTGGGAAAATCATATAGGTGCTAGGGCTTGATGTGACCAGCCGATTGATCGAAGGGGGCCTCTCCGACCGCCCGTCTAGCCCAAGATAGAGCCAAAGTGGAGTATTGCATGTCATGAACTGCTCATCCACCTGGGCTCTATTCTTAAGCATCACGGGTCGCCACCCACGGCCAACAGGTGGCCCCATTGGGGGAGTCTTACCCCTCTGCAGAGGTGCAGTCGGTGCATTCTAACGGTTTTTTTTGTTTTGTTTTTTTTTCATTAAAAGTTTGGTGAATCTAGACCAAGCGCCAGTGAAAAATTTTGGAAGTGAGTTGGATTGGCAATGTTTTGCACGACTCTTGATCTTGGGCATTGCCAAAGTTAATGTCATTGTCCAATTCATATCAGTCTAAGAGAAAAGGAATCAAATACCAAAAAGGGTTAAATTTAGCGCCAAATCCAACTTACTTGCTGTCTTTTACATCATTGAAGAATTCCTCAAAGATACTGAATGCCTCTGACATTGTCTGTGTTTCAACATTGACCAGTTCTTCAACATCGGGAAGAATGTCGATGGTATTAGAGAAGCAACCAAGAAGACGAACTGCCTCAGTAAGGCTATCATAGCGAACCTGCAAGAGAGACAAGAAAATGAATAAAGTAAAATAAATGATTCAAAATCACAGAAAGTAATGAACAAGTCATTATATTTTCAAATATTCTTCAGGGTAACATATTTTATATTCTTTCAGAATTGTGAATCAGAAATAACTACCTTTAAAAAAAAATTTTTTTTAAATAGATAAATATACAGTGGATCCCTTTATTGAAACACTTAGTGTTGGAACATTTCACCAAATATCAATAAATCATACACATTTTCTTATTTTTCACTCTTACTCATGTTTCAACAAACTGTCAGATTCATTTCCATTTTTTCTTGGCTATATATATATATATATATATCAATGTTAACATTCACGTTCTACATGCGTCATCTTATGATCTTCATTTTCCGTTTTTCACATGCAATGATCACCAAATATCAATAAATCATACACATTTTCTTATTTTTTCACTCTTACTCATGTTTCAACAAACTGTCAGATTCATTTCCATTTTTTCTTGGCTATATATATATATATATATATATATATCAATGTTAACATTCACGTTCTACATGCGTCATCTTATGATCTTCATTTTCCTTTTTTCACATGCAATGATCACGTCATCAGCTTTCGTATATAAACGCACATATAAAAAATAACCGTAAATAACATTATATTCACACATCCACCATACACTTAACATTTTTTCATTTTTCACCCTTACAAAATTTCTTTTGCATTGTCCTGATGATGGTTTATCATAAACTGAAATACTTAAGTATAGACATATAAAAATTTTCCTTTGATTGTAACATCCTGTGTCTGTTATATTTTTGAAAACATTTTCTTCACACACATTATATATATATATATATATATATATATATATATATAGCCAAGGAAAAAAAATATATATATAGCAAAGAAAAAAATTTCTTTATAATAAAAACAGAATGGTTCATTATTTAGCAGAGGTGAAAACACTCATAAAAAATAAGAATTTTGTGGAGAAATAATCAAGGTTTACATTTTTGTATCTTGGATGATATGGATGGTCTTTAACCTGAGGGTGTTGCAAGATGATAACGGTTGGGAGAATAAAGAACAAGAGTATTATTATATAGAATTACAAGAATTTATTTCGGACTGAAATTTTAGAAGCCTCTTGTACTTTTAAGATCATTACTCTTATTGCTTCCACATGCTCACCCCCTCTCTCTATTTGTTTCTTTCTTATATTTCTTCAGTCTAACACGTCCTTTTTCTTGCCTTTCTTTCTTTATAATAAAAACAGAATGGTCCATTATTTAGCTGGTGTGACAACACTTAAAAGAAATAAGAATTTGGTGGATAAGCAACACCAGGCAATCAGGATTTACATTTTTGCATGTCATCTTTGACAATTTGGACAGTCTCATTTTTAACTAGGGCATGTTGCAAGATGATAACGGTCGTACAATTAAGGAACACTAGTATTAATATATAGATATACAGAAATCCTCATAGGTACGAGGTAGGAGTTAGACGGCTTTAGTTAGAACTAAGAAATAAGAATTTTGCAGAGAAGCAACACCAGATAAATCATATAGATTTACAAGAATTTATTTCAGACTGTACATTACTTTTATCACTTCCACGTGCTCACTCCCTCTTTCTTTCTTTCTTATATTTTTTCTGTCTAGCACATCCTTTTTCTTTCCTTTCTTTCTTTATAATAAAAACAGAATGGTCCATTATTTTGCTGAGGTGACAACACTCACAAGAAATAAGAATTTTGCGGATAAGCAACACCAAATAAATAATATAGATTTACAAGAATTTATTCCAGACTGAAATTTTAGAATCCTCCTGTATTTTTTAAAGAATTTTGTGGATAAGCAACACCAGATAAATAATATAGATTTACAAGAATTTATTCCAGACTGAAATTTTAGAATCCTCCAGTTCTTTTTAAAGATCCTTACTTTAAAAAGCACAATACTTACCCAAACGAAAACTTGATATATTTGTTGCAGAATAAAAAAGAAAAGAAAATGAGATGCTTGCCAACAGAACAATTTACTAACCTCGGCAGAAAAGAACTTGGCATTGGCAGGCTCATACCTCATTGCCACAGTCAGAGTGCTGAATACGGTTTTCAACATAGTGAGAATTTCAGAACTGCCAACTAAAAAAAAAGACAAAACAAAAAACAAAATGTTTTAGTCAAGGAATTTCTTACATGAAGCAGTTTTATCAATTTACTAATTATCAATTAATCTATTAATTGTAGATAATTCTAAATTTAATACTGTAAAATATTGCCTACTATCCCCTATAGCATTGGTTTTCAAACAGTCATCTAGAGATCACAGGGCATCTTGAATATATATATATATATATATATATATATATATATTCAATATATAGAGGCGCGTGGGCTAATGGTTAGAGTCGTTGAAAATGGACTCGTCGATTCGAGTTCAATTCCTTGACGAAGCTGTTGGTATTTCACATAGCGCTAATACCCTTGGGAAAGGTATGAATCCATATATTCTCCCTCCAGCTATGGGGTAAATAGTAGGGCAGACTGGGCTCTTCAGCCTTGGGTAGGTAACCAGTCTAAGAGAGGGATAACTCTGAATTCAAAATTCCTGAGGTCGGTCGTTGATTGGGTTTGTGGCAACCCTTGTTGCACCAATTCTTTCCTATTGACTGTGCCAAAAAGTGTGGAAGTTCATTGTGTGTATGAACCCTCATACGTCGAAAATCGACAGGAGAGTCCATAATATATATATTCAAGATGTTCTGGCAATGTCTACAAAACCCTTCTGGTGATGTTATATATATTTGCATCTGATGAGTCAGGAGAGTTAGACACTTTGTCTAAGCTCCCTGAAATAGACTATAATGCTAATCCTCTAAGTCTTTTGTTATTTCTTTACTTATATATATATATATATATGAGGTAGATAAAAGGAAAAGTGAGCAAGAAATGAACAACTCAAAACAAATCAAGGGTTGAATATATATATATATATATATATATATTTGTGAATAAAAAGGCCTTAAATACCATGGGTATTGTAGTTATGGACCATTTCCACTCGTGGTATATATATATATATACACACACACACACACACACACACACACACCACAGTTACCATTAAATCCACGAAGCAAATAAGTATACAATCTTATTTACTTAAGGATTCTTTCACTGAAATCGATTAGAAAGTGCTCAATATAAAGAGCTAAATAGACAATTAAAATCAAATGGTATATTTTAAAACCATTCAATTTTAATTGTGTGTGTGGTGTGTGTGTGTGTGTGTATGTATATATATATATATATATATATATATATATATATATAAAGATTTTTGTTTGTTCTTATAGCATTAGAAGCATTAATCTTAAACGTAATAATAAATCTTTTGAAAGCGAAGTAATGCAAAATATATGTTGAGAAAACATATTTATTAAATTCTTTGGTGTTAAATACTTAATATTTTCGGCGCAAACGGCCATCTTCAGAGTATCGAAAGTTTTGAAAATTTATATCCTTGTTTGTTGAAATCGACCGTGGTGTTATAATCCGGTGAATGTGATTTTCTGATGTAAATATAGAATATAAACTTTCAAAACTTTCGATACTCTGAAGATGGCCGTTTGCACCGAAAATATTAAGTATTTAACACCAAAGAATTTAATAAATATGTTTTTTCAACATATATTTTGCATTACTTCGCTTTCAAAAAATTTATTATATATATATATATTTTTCTCCAAGATGCTGATTGCGGTTTTCAACATAGTGAGAATTTCATGGCTGCCAACTAAAAAAGCAAAAAACAAAATGTTTTAGTAAAGGAATTTCTTAGATGAAGCAGTTTCATTAATTTACTAATTATTAATTAATCTATTAATTGTAGATAATTCTAAATTTAATACTGTAAAGTATTGCCTACTATCCCCTATAGCATTGGTTTTCAAACAGTGATCTAGGGATCACAGGGCGTCTTGAATGAATAATATATATATATATATATTATATATATATAAAAGTAACTGGTAATTTGCTTGAAGCATTTTATTATTTTTATATATATATATATATTATATATATTATATATATATATGTTAAAAATAAAATAAATTTTTTTTTAAAAATCAGAAGCATTATTATCCATGAGAAAAAAACTCAAAAGAGTTTGAAGTAAAAATATATAAAAAAAGGTATCAAAAATGTTCATGATGTATTCCGGCTACAAAAAGCAAGTTTAAAAAAGTCCACAGCACAATTGAAGAAAGATGGAAAGTTTCGAGAATTTGTAATGTTGACAAATTCATAGTGTTGCAGTCCTTATCATATTCGGAAATTTAGCCTCCGGTGATGAACATTTTTGATACCTTTTTACTTCAAACTCTTTTGAGTTTTTCTTATGGATAATAATGCTTCTGATTTTTAAATATATATATATATATATATATATATATATATATATCTTATTATAATGGAGATTGTGGGTTTTTATGTCTGTAACCGAAACTACATTATTATTCAAGTAACAATTTCCTTAGTTATTTACATCACATTCTCCATGATTTTATTTTTATTTAAACTTCAATTATTAACAAAATTCTTTGACATCATTAAGACTGTTGACCATATCTACATACTAATAACATGCAATTGTATTTATATATACAAGAAAATAGCGGTTTACAGTGTGAATGGGAAGGCTAATTTGCATATTGATCTTAAAAATTTGATTTTAATAAATATATGCTTAGTATTATTGATTTCTAATTGTTTGGTTTCATATCAATGAATATGAGCAAAAATCTCGGGATAAAATCTTAAAAGAAATTCATTAAAAAAAGAAATAACTGTAATTTCATTCTTTACTTCTTATTTTAACTAAATAGTTAATTTAGGAAAATTTACCACTGAAAGACGGGAGTAATGGAAAATGATGGAAGAGTTAGTTTCAAAGTTGTTCTATTTTTAAATCATACCCCCTCTGTTCAAATATTTTTATCTGAATTCTTATTCAGTTTCTTTGGCTTTTCTAATTTAACATGATATTTTATTATATCAAAACTTAAATACTTGCACCCGGAGGGTGCATATATTTGCTAGTATATATAAAAGATGCTCTGGTGATGTTGTTATATATATATATATATATATATATATATATATATATATACCACAGTTACCATTAAATCCACCAAGCAAATAAGTATTTACTTCAGGATTTTTTCACTGAAATCGATTAAAAAGTGCTCAATATAATTTTCATAAGACAATTCAAACTTACCTTGATCCCAAGGGTACTTGGGTGGAGAGGCCAGGCATCCCTCCATGGAAACAAAAACAGACATGACGTAAACAAAACCCCCAACTTTACGGAACACTGTGCGGGTACGGTGGCTTTCACGTAGAACATTCAACAGGGACTAAAGAAAAAAAGAAAGAAAGAATAAATGTTATTTTCATTCTGAAATTGGGAAAGCCAATTAGAAAGAAAGAAAGAAAGAAAAGGAGAAATGAGAAAAGGAGAGATGAGAAAAATGGACAGGAAAAGGAAAGTTTGTTTGTTTTGTTTTACGGCATGTCAACCTCAGTGGGTCATTTAATGCCGATAAAGTTTTGAAATAAATCAATTCTTAATGGATAATACAGATTTTTTATGAATACATTTTTCTATTTAACCCATAGATGGGACCCTAACAGGTACTACCACTCCGGGTCAGAGTGGACCAGGGAGCAATGGTGATGAAGGGGTGCTCCACATTCCCCAAACCTCCAGAACTGGAACCTCACCATCAGATAGAGTTTAACATCATTCCCAGGACATGTAGACCCGCAGCCACCGCCTTCTAGCACCCATGTGATAAAAAGGGGTTGGGCCTTGCCATAAGGGCAATAGGGTTGGGAAAATCATATAGGTGCTAGGGCTTGATGTGACCAGCCGATTGATCGGAGGGGGCCTCTCCGACCGCCCGTCTAGCCCAAGATAGGGCCAAAGTGGAGTATTGCATGTCATGAACTGCTCATCCACCTGGGCTCTATCCTTAAGCATCACGGGTCGCCACCAACGGCCAACAGGTGGCCCCATTGGGGGAGTCTTACCCCTCTGCAGAGGTGCAGTTGGTGCATTCTAACGCTCCAGCCGACAGGGCGGCCAATCTTTATTGGTTAAATAAATGTTACTTTGTATCGGACAAGACTTTCGTTCCAATCTTATATTTATAAAATATGATGAAAAGACATTTTAGCAATTTGAGATTTACTCAAAAAAGTTGCATTTTTCTCATCTTTAAAATGTGGATCTTCAGCTCAAGGGCTGTGACAGATGCTGTATGCATTGGGGGTTGCCATAAGGGCAATAGGGTCGGGACAATCATACAGTTGCTAGGGCTTGATGTGATTGATTGGAGGTAGGCTTCATATATATTTATTTACCAACCCCTCCGCACGAGCAGGATGCGACACAAGGTCGATTTCTTAAGCGGAGTTTAACAGGTTTGAATTCAGAGTTTTCCTTATCCTAGACCGGTTGCCTAACCAAGGTTAAAGAGCCCAGTCTGCCCTACTATTTACCGATAGCTGGAGGGAGAGTAGGATTCATACCTTTCCCAAGGGTATTAGCTAAGTGAAATGCAATTATCACGTCCAGGATTTGAACTCGGGGCGACGAATCCATTTTCCATGACTTTAACCATTACACCATGTGCTTCCTATGTAGACTTCATATATACACACACACACACACACACACAAACACACTCATACCATGAAAGTTGCAATCTTCTCACCTTTAAAATGTGGGTCTTCAGCTCAAGGGCTGTGACAGGTGCTGTATGCATTAGTCCGAGTAGAGTGCCCATATCGTCGTCACCGCCAGGAGAGAGAACCAGCTGTTGAACAATGTTGAGAGCTTGATGCTGGCAATCGATGTAAGGCACCATGTTATGTGCACAGCGGGCTCCCCCACATTCACGGAATACGCCTGGGGAGGAGAAAGAAAAATAAGAACACAAAAATGAATACGATGCTAAAAAGAAAAAATAAGGAGAAAATAATTTCTTTGATTTTAGGTACAAAATAAAATACAGGAACCTCAACTGTTAATATTCTTGTGGCCATTTTTAGGCTGCAGATGAGAGCACTTTACAGTGGAGATCCCTTGTGGCATTAAGTTTGATTTAAAAACATAAATGCTTTTAAAGTCCTACGTTATATTTATAGGAGTACACTTCATGTTATATAAACACTGAACAAGCCAGTTTTATAAATTTTAACATTTTTGACTGTCTGAAGATTGCATAATATGCATGAAACTGCAGTTACGGAAAATTAACACCATAATATTTCATATCTGATTTTATATATATATATATATATATATTATATATATATATATATATATATATATAATCCAAAAAGTTCTATATAAATATGAACCTGGTTAGATCTGGTCTGATATAAAAGAACTGAGCACTTTTAATTCTCTTTCTATATACAATATATATATATATATATATATAATTATATATATAAATGCACACACACACACACACATGCACAGACTCATATACACATATATAGCAATAGCATAATCTTTACAGATCATTGCTGTCACTCACAATCCTATAACCGCACCACCAGAACCTTTCCCCTCATGAGGCCTCAAATGATTCATCAAACCCACTGCAGATCCACAAAAATTTGATACACATATATACCTATACACATACATATATATATATATATTAATGTGTATGGTTGGCACTATTATACTTGAAAAGTAATAGTAATCCAACGTACAGTGTTATTAGAAGAGTGCTCAATATCTGTAATAGAGTGTTGATAGATGAATGAATGAACAAATAAAAGGTTTAGCTTTTATTTATTAACATATGAACAATCTTTACAACCGAGCGGTTTCATGTACACGCATATATATATATATATATATGTACACACAAACACACACACATATATATACACACACAAACACACACACACATATATATACACACAAACACACTCATACATATATACTCAATATATCAAAAAATAAAGTATATCAATTCATTTTTCCTTTCCTAAATTAAAACTTTATTTAATTTGTTTTTTATTATTTGTTTTGCACATTTGTTTTTGCTATTCATGGCTGAAATTTTGAGTAAATTCTCTTATGATTCATATTTAAAAGAGAGTGTAAAGAAATAAGGAAGAAAAAAGAAAAACAAGGAGAATCAAAAGGGAGTGAAAGAAGAAGGGGGGGGGAGCAGGACAACCACAAGAGAGGATAAAGAAGAAAAAGAAGGAGAATCACAAGAGACTAAAAGAAGAATGAAAAAATAAAAAGAAAGAGAATCATAAGAGAGTCTAAAGAAGAAAAAGAAAAAGGAGAATAACAAGTGAAAGAATAAAGAAAAAGAAAAAGAAGAGAGTGTGAAAAAAGAAAGAAAGAGTATCACAAGAGAGTCTAAAGAAGAAAAAGAAAAAGGAATCACAAGAAAGTGAAAGAATAAAGAAAAAGAAAAAGAAAAAGAAGAAGAAAGTGTGAAAAAAGAAAGAAAGAGTATCACAAGAGAGTAAAAAGAGAATGAAAAAAAAGTAAAAGAAAGAAAATCATAAGAGAGTGAAAGAAGAAAAAAGAAAAAGAAAGAGAATCACAAGAGAGAGAAAGAAAAAAATGTTGGTTGATTGATTGATTTTAACGGCATATCAACCTGTCTGGGGTTATGTCATGACTAACGGTTAGAAAGTAATATATGTTGTGTATTTATATTTATAGTTTTGTAGTAATTGGTTTTTAACAATGTGTTGAAAAAGAAAAAAAAGGAGAATCACAAGTAAGTGAAAGAAGAAAAAGAAAAGGAAGAAGAATTATATGAGAGTGTAAAGAAGAAAGAAAGAAGAAGAAAAAGAAAGTGAATTATAAAAGAGTGAAAGAAAAAAAGAAAAAGGAGAATCATAAGAGTGTAAAGAAGAAAGAAGAAAAAGAAAGAGAATTATAAGAGAGTGAAAGAAAAAAAAGAAAAAGAAGAGAATTATAAGAAGTGAAAGAAAAAGAAAAAGAAAGAGAATTATAAGAGAGTGAAAGAAAAAAAGAAAAAGAAAGAGAATTATAAGAGAGTGAAAGAAAGAAAAAGAAAGAGAATTATAAGAGTGAAAGAAAAAAGAAAAAGGAGAAACAAAAGAGAATGAAAAGAAGAAAGAAAAAAAAGAAAAAGAATCACAAAAGAGTGAAAGAAGAAATAAGGAAGAAAAAAGAAAAAGAATCACAAAAGAATGAAAGAAGAAAGAAAGAAAAAGAAGGAGAATCGCAATAGAGTGTAGAGAAGAAAAAGAAAAGAAAAGAAAAATCACAAGAGAGTGTAAAGAAGAAGGAAAAAAAAGAAAAAGATGAAACACAAGAGAGGGAAAGAAAAAGAAAAAGAAGAAACACAAGAGTGTAAAGACGAAAGAAGAAAAGAGTGAAAAAAGAAATAAGGAAGAAAAAAGAAAAAGGAGAATCACAAAGTGTAGAGAAAAAGAAGAAGAATCACAAGAGAGTGTGAAAAAGAAAGAAAAAAGAGAAAGAAAGAAAAAGGAGAATGACAATAGAGTGTGAAAAGAAAAATCACAAGAGAGTGTAAAGAAGAAGGAGAAAAAAAAAAAGAAAAAGGAGAAACACACGAGAGTGAAAGAGAAAAGAAAAAGAAAGAAATCATAAAAGAATGAAAGAAAGAATGAAAGAAAGAAAGAAAAAGGAGAATCCCAAGAGTCTCTTCTTAAAAGTTGACTCAAGCCACAAATTACACCTCAACCTTCCTGAATTCTTCAACAAAGCCACTTTACTCAAGCAGACCCCACCCCACCAACCCGCACCCCCAACCCGCACAAGTACCAACTAAATTTCAGTCAAGTTATAAAAGCACTCAAAGACCACAAGATTTTTTTTTATCACGTAAACATTAAGCACCTTTTACAAAATTACATCATTGAAACATTTCACAAAATCTGGAACATAATATTGCTGTAACCTTATCTGAACTTGACACAAACAGATCAAATTTCCAACTTACGAAAAAAACAGACAAGTGGATAATTCCCATTGAGTTTCATTATCAACCATTAGTAGAATTCATACACTGATGCTCATGCTACAAGAGATCATCATCATCATCGTCATCATCTATATACAGAATGTTTCAGAAAAATTGATACCATTTGTAATCTCATAACTTGACCAATTCTCTTTCAAATGATTGGATTTGTTTGGTTTGGTTTTGTTTAGTCAGGTCTGGTTTTTAAGATACTTCACAACAAGTTGCACATGATAATAACAATTTCTCTGAATTTTGAAATACGGTTTGATAATTAGTATTACTAGCAAATATATGCACCTTCCGGGTGCAAGTATTTAAGTTTTAATATAATAAAATATCATATTAAATTAGAAAGGGCTAACGAAACTGAATAAGATGCAGATAAAAATATTTGGAACAGAGGGGTGTAGATTGAAAAATAGAAACAACTTTGAAACTAACTCTTCCATCATTTTCCCTTACTCCCATCTTTCATTTGGTAAATTTTCCTAATTTAACTATTTAGTTAAAATAGGAAGTAAAGAATAATATTAACATTATTTCTTCTTGTTAATGGATTTCTTTTAAGATTTATCCCCGAGATTTTTGCTCATATTCATTAATATAAAACCAAACAATTAGAAATCAATAATACTAAGCATATATTTATTAAAATCAATTTTTAAGATCAATATGCAAATTAGCCTTCCCATTCATACTGTAAACCTCTATTTTGTTGTATATATAAATACAATTGCATGTTATTAGTATGTAGATATGGTCAACAGTGTAAGAATGTAAAACCAATTTTATTAATAATTGAGGTTTAAATAAAATAAAATCATGGAGAATATGATGTAAATAACTAAAAAAATTGTGACTTGTATAGTAATATAGTTTCGGTTACAGATAGACAAACCCACAATCTCCATTATAATAAGATTTGTATTATTCGGACTATTGTCCTCATCTTCATTGTTATCTGTACAACATTTCGGCCGATATGCCCTCCGGCCTTATTCAAATTATGTATGGTTTGTTACAGCATATCAACCTCAGTGGGTCATTTAATGCCAATAAAGTTTGAAATAAATCAATTCTTAATGGATAATACAATTTTTTATAAATACATTTTTTATTTAACCCATAGATGGACCCTAACAGGTACTACCATTCCGGGTCAGAGTGAAGCAGGGAGCAATGGTGATGAATGGGTGCTCCACATTCCCCAAACCTCCAAAACTGGAACCTCACTATCACATAGAGATTAACATCATTCCCAGGACATGTAGACCCTCAGTCACCGCCTTCTAGCACCCATACGATAAAAAGGGTTTGGGGCTTGCCATAAGGGCAATAGGTTGGGCAATCATATAGATGCTAGGGCTTGACGTGATCAGCCGATTGATCGGAGGGGGCCTCTCCGACCGCCCGTCTAGCCCAAGATAGGGCCAAAGTGGAGTATTGCATGTCATGAACTGCTCATCCATCTGGGCTCTATCCTTAGGCATCACGGGTCGCCACTTACGGCCAACAGGTGGCCCCATTGGGGGAGTCTTACCCCTCTGCAGAGGTGCAGTTGGTGCATTCTAAGGCCCCAGCTGACAGGGCGGTCAAATGATTGGAAATTTCAACAGTATATCATGGAAAAGAAAAGGCGTTTAAACATTAAACATAGAATTTTAAATTGATTCTACACATACAGTTAAAATTTGAGATCATTGAACAAGAATTGGTCAAGTTATTAAATTATGGTGTTATATATATATATATATATAATTATATATATATAATAAAAAAATAAAAAATCTGTTTTCAAAATGCCTTTAAAGTAATAAAGAATCATCATTTGCATCTGATGAGTCGGGAGAGTTAGACACTTTGTCTAAGCTCCATGAAATAGTCTATAATGCTAAATCTCTAAGTCTTTTGTTATTTAAAAAGTTAAACCTAATGAGTCAAATATACCTACTACAAGTTTCGATTAGTGCTCTTCAGGGCAAAGATCTTGGTCTTTTCTTTTTTTCAAAAGAATTTTTTTCCCCCCCAGGTGATGTTTGGTAGTATATTTTTACAATCAAACTATTTGCTGGGTTTTTTCTTACTGCAAGGGTTTACCAACAAGTTTCATATATATATATATATATATATATATATATATATGGGTAATGTAATTCCAGGTCAAACCATCCAGAAAAAAGTAAAATTATCATCCACCCGCTTCAATTTTTCTTAAATTTTGTCCAGATGTGGACCATGTTGTAAAGTAAGACAATCCCTAAAATTTGAGCTTTGCTTCTCAAACCCTCTTTGATGAGGCCAAAGAGAGGCAAACATTATTCCAGTGACAAGGAAGTGAAATCTGTAGTGAAGAAGTGGCTCAAAGAATAGTCAACAGAATTTTACGGAGACCTGAGGAGACTTGTTGTCACTCAGACTCCAGTGAAAGAACATCAGCTAACACGTGTGTGAAAAACTCACACATAATAATCAACTTACCTATTTCTCTGAATGTTTGAGATGAGGCTTGAAGATTAGTATTATCTGCGTTATTCAGACTATTGTCCCCATCTTCATTGTTATTTGTACAACGTTTCGTCCGATATGCCCTCCGGCCTTCTTCAGGTATTTCTTGTCGGACTCAGGATTACGACAAGAAAGTTCCCGAGTTCGAAAAGAAGGTTCCCGAGTCTGAGAAGGTTCCCGAGTCCGACAAGAATTACCTGAAGAAGGCCAGAGGGCATATCGGCCGAAATGTTGTACAAATAACAATGAAGATGGGGACAATAGTCCGAATAACGCAGATAATACTAATCAACTTACCATAATAAATACAAGAGAACAACACTTTTTATACTAAAGCAAAGGAATAATGATAGATAAATTCTTCTGATCTACTTACTGGTACTGAAAAAAAATGAAAAACGCCCACCGGGCAGTGTAAAAATGTATTTTTTGACAGATATTGCCTGTGTAGGATGGAATTAAAACTTCAATTTACTTACTGGCATTGCTACTGTTACCATTCAGCAAAGTGGCAAGGGCTTCCATCACCAAAAATCCGAGTTCCATTTGTTCTTCGGAAATTGCTTCTCTTTCTGGAAATAACAAGATCAAAAAAAAATTTTAATATTTCTGTAAAACAAAAATGTTATAACAATTATGTGAAGTTTATCTCTGTTAATTATGTTGTCTTTTATGAAAATATTTAAAATTAATACTGTTCCCAGTCCAGCAATTCTCTTCCGCTCCTCCTTAATCATTCTGTATTAGAATGATAAAGATATGAATACGCAAGGTTATTTGTAGTAGAGTTACTACTAATCGAGTAGCTAGTCATACTGTTGGAGAACTGTGAGTTGATTATTATTCATATTCCTGCACAAAAAGTAATAAACCTTTTTCTGGATTTTCAATGTTTTTAATTGATTAATTCAGCCACAACAATAATAATAAATCATTCTCAGATTTTCAGGCAAAAAAAAAAAAAAAAAAAAATAGTTCCATTTTGAGCTTCTTTGAGGAAACTAAGCCCCATAATACTGTATCATTATGGACCCCTAAGCTTTTGAGTGCGGATAAAATGCACTGATATATGTGTGGTTGCGAGCAGGTAGGCCATATATAGAAGGAGTGTAAGTATATATTAGGGTATACATGTGTGCCGAAGTGTGTGCATACATATTTATATGGATGTGTATGTATATTTATGTGGGGGTGAGCGTGTGTATGGGCTGAGGTGTGTGTATATATATTTATGTAGGGTTGAACACATCAATACAAGTGTATGTGTGAGCATATGTAGCCAGTGTGTATTTGTGTGCATAGATATGTGCGGGGAAAATCAGAAGAAGATGAACTGGTCAAAAGTTCAGAATGTTCTGGATGAAAAAACTCATTTTTTAATGTCCTTTGTTAGACTCGGCTTTCTGACGCTAACTGGGTAGATAAAAAGAGATTAGCCATTAAAGTATTTAATCTCATTTGGTTGGTTGGTTGGTTGGATTTTTATGCATGTCAACCCTTGTTGGTTATTTTATGCCGAAGACGTTTGGTTTTATTCATTCTTGATGGGTGTATTTTTTAACTCAATTTTTAAACACATTTTTAAAAACTTGTTTTCTTTTATTTATCCCATAGATGTGACCCTAACAGGTACCACTATTCCGGATCAGAGGGGTCTGGGAGTAATGGCGATGAAGGGTTTACTCCACACTCCCTAGAGCTCCAGAATTGGAACTTCACCATTAGAATTACCTTAGTAACATCAAAATATTTTCGATCTTTAAAATAGGTGAATAGTAGGTGGAATAAGGTTTGTTCCATACTATACTCTAGTTGGTTGGTTGGATTTTACGGCATGTCAACACTTGTTGGGTTATTTTATGCCGAATACGTTTTGTTTTATTCATTCTTGATGTGTATTAAATTTTGTTTTACATACTCAATTTTTTTATAAACATTCATTTTAATTTAGAATTCATTTTTTCTATTTTTAACTCATAGATGACACACTTACAGTTACAACCACTCATGTCAGAGTGGACCTGGGATTAATGGCAATGAAGGGGTAACTTACACTCCCCAGAGCTCCAAAATTGGAACTTCACCATTAGATCCAGGACACTCATGGGATCAGTATTTGTGACAAGGGTAAGTCTATATATGCAAATTATCATCATAGGAAATGGACATGATGATATGTGTTCAAATCCTGGACGAGGCTGTTTGCATTTCACATAGTGCTAATACCTGTGTGAAAGGTATGAATCCAACTATTCTCCCTCCAGCTATTGGTAAATAGTAGGGCAGACTTGGCTCTTTTGTTTTGGTTAGGTAATTGGTGTAGGAGAAGGAAAACTGAATTCAAACCTATTAACTCCACTTAAAAATTGACCTTGTGTCACATCCTACTCGTGTGGAGGAGTTGATTGGTTTGGTAAATATCTATATATAAAGGGTGTAGCAGTAGGGGTGCCTTAAATTAGAGAACGAGGTATCTGTGGGCAGATAGCAGCTCGAACCATTTACAGTTGGGACCTAGATGCGTACTAGTGACAGATCGGTTGAGAGTCGAAGGACTGGTTGGGAGGTGCTCTTCCTGTCCGCTGGGGCAGAGTTAATCAGGGAACCGTGCAAGTTGGCCATGTTGGATAGTAACCCTGAAGCGGGTTGCTGTGTGCCACACCTACCCCTGATGAAGAAGTTTTCAATAGAAAGTTTTCTTGTTTTCAAATTGTCTTCGTATTGGGATGTATGCAGCTTTGACTGTATCCTGTAGAAAGTCACAGCGTGGGGTCAACAGTATCATTATGTGATGACGTGCACAAAGGCACCCGAGCAGTTACATCATAATACAATTAGTATAAGAATTGAAAAATAAAATAAGGAAAAAAAGAAGTAAAAAAAGAAAAGAAAAACAAGAAATATAAAAGAAAAAAAGTACCTGGTTTATTTTAAAGTTCCGTGAGGAGATCAGCCTAAATAATATCATACTGTGGGAGTTATTTTCGTATTTGCCTTGGGAGTTGTCTGCCCGTTTAGTTTCGCTGGTTCCCGCTAGGGGCCTGGTCTATTTAAGCGGCTAATTTGAACTTCTTCTTTCTCTTTGTTGCTCGACCTACGAGACACTATGGGTTAGACTTAGGTCTACTCCCTTCTTGTTGGGGCTTCGGCCCTTAACACTAGCCACTCACTGCTAGTAAGTCTCTTATATGATATATGACTATCCTTTAGTCATGTATCCGTAACTACGTTTTTATGTACATTTAGGTATCTCTTTGATACCTAAACATGAATGTGTCATTATCTCTACTCTTGTATATGTATTTATATTACTTATGTATGTATGTTTATGTACACCTCTATGTATTATGTACCCTGTTTATTCTGTGCTGTATATAAAATGTTTTGTTGGAGTTTTATCTTCAAGTATTATCACTTTGAATCTTACAATACAATTAGCATTTAGAGAATTTTTTAAAAGTGGTAAAATAAAGTCACTGTTCTATTAGAAGATTCTTTGTGGAGAGTAGCCTAAGTACTAATTAGTGTTAAGAGAATTGAAAAAAGATGAATAGATAAATGAATAAAATAAAGTACATCTTCTATTTTGAGATTCTTTGAGGAGAACAGCCTACATAACATTATGCAATTAAAGTTATGAGAATTGAAAAAAGATGAATAGATGAATAAATAAAATAAAGTACATGTTCTATTTTGAAATTCTTTGAGGAGAACAGCAATTAAAGTTATGAGAATTTTAAAAAAAATAGATAATACAAAGTACCTGTTCAAATTAATGTCCTATACCACCTCATTCCACCCAGCCAGAAGTTACACTCATTTTCCTAATCCCCCCCAAACGATAGACTTTGTTTAAATGTAATATAATACATATTTAGAAGTCTTTATTTTCGGGAAATAACAGGTAACTTTAAATGAAAAAGGAAATTTTTAGCCATTTTTTGATAAGTCCTTATAGGAATGGGGATCTGGACTTAGAAAATTCTCAACAGGATGTTAAGAATTAAGTACTCTCATACAATTAGTGTTAGAGAATTTTTAAAAAAAGGAACAAAAGAAAAGTTAAAATAAAGTACATTTGAAAGTTCTTTGTGGAGAGCAGTGTAAGTAACATTACAATTAGTATAAAAAGAATTTAAAAAAGGAAGAAAAAATGTATGAAATAAAGTACCTGTTCTATTTTGAGGTTCTTTGAGGAGAGCAACCTAAGTACCATTATACAATTAGTGTAAGAGAATTCAAAAACAGGAACAAAAAAAAAAAGAAGATGAAATAAAATACCTGTTCCTATTTTGAGGTTCTTTAAGGAGAGCAGCCTACATAACATTATAAAATTAGTGTTAAGAAGATTTTTTTTTAAATGTTCAAATAAAGTACGTGTTCCATTTTGAGGTTTTTTTTTTAAGGAGAGCAGCCTCAGTAACATTATACAATTAATGTTAAAGAACTTAACAAATAAAGTACATATTCCATTTTGATGTTCTTTGTAGAGAGCAATGTAAGTAACATTATACAATTAAAGAATTAAAAAAATGAAGACAAAAAACATAAAATAAAGTATCTGTTCTATTTGGAGGTTCTTTGAGGAGAACAGCCTACATAACATTATGCAATTAAAGTTATGAGAATTTAAAAAAGATAAATAAATAAAATAAAGTACATCTTCTATTTTGAGATTCTTTGAGGAGAACAGCCTACATAACATTATGCAATTAAAGTTATGAGAATTTAAAAAAGATAAATAAATAAAATAAAGTACATCTTCTATTTTGAGATTCTTTGAGGAGAACAGCCTACATAACATTATGCAATTAAAGTTATGAGAATTTAAAAAAGATAAATAAATAAAATAAAGTACATCTTCTATTTTGAGATTCTTTGAGGAGAACAGCCTACATAACATTATGCAATTAGTTTTAAAAGAATTAAAAAAAAAGAAGAGAAAATAAAGTATGTGTTTTATTTTGATGTTCTTTGAAGAGAGCAGCCTAAACACCATTATACAATTAGTTTTAAAAGAATTTTTTTTTAAAGTCAAAATAAAGTACGCGTTTCGTTTTGTTGTTCTTTGAGGAGAACAGCCTAAACACCATTATACAATTAGTGTTAAAAGAATTTTTTTAAAAAGACAAAATAAAGTACGAGTTTCATTTTGATGTTCTTTGAGGAGAACAGCCTAAACACCATTATATGATTAGTGTTAAAATAATTTTTTAAAAGACAAAATAAAGTATGCGTTTCGTTTTGTTGTTCTTTGAGGAGAACAGCCTAAACACCATTATACAATTAGTTTTAAAAGAATTTTTTTAAAAAGACAAAATAAAGTACGGGTTTCATTTTGATGTTCTTTGAAGAGAGCAGACTAAACACATTATTATTATACAATTAGTCTTAAGAGAACTAAAAAAAAAAAAGATAAAATAAACTATGTGTTTCGTTTTGAGGTTCTTTGAAGAGAGCAGTTGAAGTAACATTATACAGTTATCAGAGAATTTAAAAAAAGGAAGAAAAAAAGATAAAATAATGTACATGTTCCATTTTTAGGTACTTTAAGGAGAGCAGCCTAAGTACCATCATACAATTAGTTTTAAGAAAATTGAAAAAAAAAAAAAAAATTAAATAAAGTACATGTTCCATTTCGAAGTCCTTTGAGGTGAGCAGCTTAAACACCATTATACAATTAGGGTTAAAAGCATTTTTTTTTTAAATACATGAAATAAAGTATGTGTTCCATTTTGAGGTACTTTAAGAAAAGCAACCTAACTACCATTAAACAATTAGTGTTAGAGAATTAAATAAAAAATGGAACAAAAAAAACCCAAAAGATAAAAGAAAGTACCTGTTTCATTAGGAGGTTCTTTGAGGAGAGCAGCCTATGTAACATTATACAGTTAGTATTACAGAATTTAAAAAAAAAGAAGAAAAAGATTTTGAGGTTCTTTAAGGAGAACATCGTAAGTACCATTATATAATTAGTGTTAGAAAAAAAAAAGATAAAAGAAAGTACCTGTTACATTTGGAGGTTCTATGTAACATTATACAATTAGTATTACAGAATTTTAAAAAAAGAAGAAAAAGATTTTGAGGTTCTTTAAGGAGAACATCATAAGTACCATTATATAATTAGTGTTAGAGAGAAAACAAAAGATAAAAGAAATTACCTGTTCCATTTGGAGGTTCTTTGAGGAGAGCAGCATAACGGTGTAAACATGTAACCATCACTTCTAACATGCCAACCTCTCGAAATACATCTTTATAGACATTGTGATAGCGTAGAATCTTCAGCAAGCTCTTCATACAAAGAATACTGCATTCAACCGAACTGAACAAAAGAAAAAGAAAAAGAAAGAAGAAAGAAAGACATTAGTAGAGCTCATCTGTAAAAAATAAAATATCAATAGAAAATTCATTTGGTTGGTTGGTTGGATTTTATGGCATGTCAATCCTTGTTGGGTTATTTTATGCCGAAGACATTTTGTTTGGTTTGGAAGCAAGACTATTGTTAGTGAGTTTGATTCTCACTAGGTGCCCAATATTTCTGGTTGGTTGATTGGATTTTATGGCATGTCAATCCTTGTTGGGTTATTTTATGCCAAAGACATTCTTGCTTTATTCTCTCTGGTTCTCCTCTCTCTCTCTCTTCTCTATCTATTTCCTTAATTTTTTCTTTCTATTTTAAAACAGTTCTCTTAAGTCAATATTTTTTAATTAATGTGTTTGCAGAGGAATGTGTCCAATAGTTACGTCATTTAAGGTTCATGACTTATCATTATTTCTATAAATAAACAATAAAAGTCTTGATCATGATTAATACTTACTGTTGCGTCTTGATGAGAATGCTTAAGCTGATGAGCTCTTTGCATGGCACAAAGTTCAAATTAAAAACAATGAATTCCAAAAGTTCAAAGAATTTTTGCTGAAAAAGATAAAAAGAGACAAAACTTAGCATTCTCTAGACATTAGCATTCTATTTAAAAATTGTGATGTAAAAAGAGACTAGACATTAGCATTCTATTTAAAAATTATGGTGTAAAACGAGACAAAACTTAGCATTATATAGACATTAGCATTCTATTTAAAAATTGTGATGTAAAAAGAGACAAAACTTAGCATTCTATAGATATTAGCATTCTATTTAAAAATTGTGATGTAAAATGAGACAAAACATAGCATTCTATAGACATTAGCATTCTATCTAAAAATTGTGATGTAAAATGAGACAAAACTTAGCATTCTATAGACATTAGCATTCTATTTAAAAATTGTGATGTTGAACTTGATAGATATTAGCATTCTATTTAAAAATTGTGATGTAAAACAAGACAAAACTTAGCATTCTATTTAAAAATTGTGGTGTAAAACGAGACAAATCTTAGCATTCTATAGACATTAGCATTCTATTTAAAAATTGTGATGTAAAAAGAGACTAGACATTAGCATTCTATTTAAAAATTGTGATGTAAAACAATTTTTCAATAGCGCTAGACCAAGGAGATTATTTTAGCGTCTGATAGTTAACTTACCTGTATATCGGGAGGTTTAAGATGGATTTTTTCAGCAAACTGGGAAGGGTTTTTTGATCTATTAATAGATCATCTTCATACATCTCCCCCTTAAGATTCTTTATTGAGGGAGAATGGTCTGGGTAGACTGCCCTTATGACCATTTATGTGGCCGAGGATTATTCTGCCTCTATTTGGCCAATGTGTGAAGAAGAAGCTTCTTAATTTTTTTTTTTTTATATATAAAGATATATTTTTATACAAAAAGATATAGAAATAATAAATCAGAGGGGTTGACAAGTTAAAGATACTAGCAAGAGAATTAGATTTTTTTTTTTTAAAGTACTAGTGGACTACCTGTATATCGGGAGGTTTAAGGTGGATTTTTTCAGCAAACTGGGAAAGGGTGTGTTGTGATTCAAGTATGAAGTAGTTGGCATCATCTTGGTGATAAACACTACTGATCACATCCAATATATTGCAACATAGATGCACAGACGAGGCCTAAAACAAACAAAAGAAAAAGAAATATGTCTTAGTAAATACACACATCCACTCAAATAAAAACTTTTAACAAAAGTCAAATTATTCGTGGCTAGCTTAAAAGCTGCCCAATAATAAATACTAAAACAAAGAAAAGAAAAAAAATATATCTTAGTAAATACACACATCCACTCAAATAAAAACTTTTAACAAAAAAAGTCAAATTATTCGGTGGCTAGCTTAAAAGCTGCCCAATAATAAATAGATTTGGGAATAACCAAATTAATAGTGAAATCCAATGAAAGTTACCAATGAAATAGAAATTGTAGGACTAGAACTCTCCTGTGCCTTTAGGGACAGGAAGTAGTAAAGGTAACTCCCTTGTCAGGTTGGGTGAAGAACCCTCTTTACGGTTTGGCACAACAGGAAGCCTCGTAGAAACGAGCGCTCTTCTCAGACTTTGTGGCTGAAAGGAACTTCCCCTCGTGAGGGAGTGATAACTGAAGACTCGACCTGACACCCCCCTCAACGAGGGAGATATTCTGAATTGTAAGTACTGCCCCTAAGTACTTGTTTTATTGACTGTCTTGAGTTTGTATGTAAATAAAATAGGTTAAAGGTACATGTGCTTTCCCTTTGTCTTTACATTCTGAAAACGTATATTTTGTTCTCTTTAGACTGTAGACAGCCTTTCCTACAAAATAATTGTTTGTATGGAAAGTAAGGACCTATGTACATCAAAATTGTCTTAAATTAATGCGCAGCAGAAGAATTATGAGTAAGTTTAAATATTAATGCAATACTTAAATACAGAGATCAGTTTTGAGTTCTTTTGTAGTTTATTGTTGCTCATCGCATAACTATTTGTACTGATTCTGGTTGGGAAAACCAAAAATGTGTTTTTTCAGCAGCTTTGTAATAAGTTCCAAATAAACAAATTATATCAGTTTTGATGAAAACTGTTGTTTGAAAAATATTGTCAAGTTTAATATGTTCTCATTAAATACAAACATCCACTCAAATGAAAAAAAATTAACAAAAAGTTAAATTATTGAGTAATTATATGTCGTTTACCAATCTACTATCACACCCGGATATAATTAAAATACGAGATCGTAGGGCATAATTACTAATAAAAGCTTTAATATAGTAGTCAAACTCTCAAGTGGCAAGAGCGTTTTCTCTGTTGAATTGAATATAGAAATAACTTAATTTGATATATGTGACTTGATAAATATAAATGTTATAGATATCTGTCACGTAACAATATAAATATAGCATTTTTAGTTTGGCTAGTCTTGAAGTATGTAGCATCAAAATTAAGACTTTTATTAGTAAGCCATCTAAATTATTAAATGCATAAATGAATCTTAAATGGTCTCAGAGATTATAATTTTGAGTTCGTTTGGTTGCAGTTCGATTATTGCTTTGTTTCCCTATCACTATTATCCTGTAATAACAATAGTGTTATATGTGGGTATCCCCGGGTTGATGTTTTGGAAGACCCGACTATTGAAGTGTTATATTCTACGCATATTTTTACAACAAACTCTCAATTAATGTCCTCCTAGATTTGATACTAATTATATGTCATTGTTTTAATGATCAAATACACCCGACCTAGGGATTTATATTTAGCTTAATAAAAAGTATTTATGGGTGGTGTGTATAAACACTAATTCACCTCCTCATAAAGAAACCGTAAAGTTTAGAACAAAGAATTACAATATTAGTTATGAGACTAGTGCTTTAGAGAAGCACAGGCACTATGCAAGACAGACATAATGATAAACGTATAAATATACCTCTGATAAGGTAGCGCTCAATATGGATTAATGAATTTAAAAATATTATAAAGATATTCACACCAAAAATTTAACAAAAGTTTCCCGGTGGTCTGAAATAAGAGAAGGTGTGCTTGAAGTGCCGAGTTAGAGAGTTCTCGAAGAACACCAAAGGACAAGAATGAAACTCCTGAAGAAGGCCGGAGATTGAATGACTCAATATCGTCCAAAATATGTACAGATAACGCAAAATAAATGATGAGGACTGATAGATCTAAATAGAACAGGCTCAAGAAAGAAAATCCTAATACATAGTATAATGGAATGACAAATGAAGATCAACATGAAATGGATATAAATATATTGGATATTGATAGGTACAGGAAGAATCATAGACGCTAATAGATAACAATGAAATAGAAGCTATTAAAAAATTATAATTTGCTAAAATAGACAGAAGAAGAATTATGTTAATTCGTAATTAATGCAGGTAGAATCAATATGTATTAAGATGCATATTGTAAGTTGATATATAAGTGTAAGTGAACGCTATACAGAACTAATGGCAATTGACATATTAATGCAAGAAAATGGAGAGAGAAACCAAGAATGTGATAGTGGGAGTGAGACGAAATGAATGAATGTGGTACTAGAAAATCTAAATATATATATACGGAGGAAAAATGAGAAGGCAGCCACACCTGCAAACCTCTAAAACAATTAACACCCTATTATATACCTTATTCTAGAAGGTGTTTTTTTTACAAGTGCATTGAATAGAATTTGTGCGGGTTATGACGAATTAGGTAAAATCCCCTTGCGTCGAAGAGAAATAGAAAGCATATAACACCAGAAAATTAGAACGAAATGTTATTTAAGCGGTTAGACCATATGGAAGAAGTACGAAGGTTTGACTCAGGAGCAGTAAACTTAATATACAGGGGAACTGAGAAGCACCCAGTGAAGAACTCGTGAGAAAATAGAAAATAAAACTTACAAATAAACTATTTATTACAAATCAGATAAGATTGCAACAGTATCTGTACCCACATATAACCTCCGATTGACAACAAAAAGAGAAAATTGAAATACACAAAAAACTAGAGAAAGAGACAAGAACAACTCCTCAAGAAGAAGAGCAGCGTCGTTCTCTGCACGAATATCAGAAATGCACGACCGCTAGATGTTATGTATGAAGTTTATAGCAATAAGTATGCCAATAGGACAAATTTATTGATTTATGTATTTGATATATGCTAGATATATGAGTGGTGTACACGGAATGAAAAAATAAAAAGTAGTGACTCATTTCTCTCCGTGCTCGCTTCTGGCGTGCGGTCGCTCATCGAAAAAGTCTGCTCTTCTACAGAACAGGAAAAAAATCAATTATATTAGAAGACGAGAAGTTAAGAACGCACCTTAACAAGGCGAGGCAAAGTATAGAATGGATATGAATGTCCATTGCATAAACTCTCGTGAATAGTTCATATAAAGATCAACGTTAAGTATTAATCTTCACCCCCCCCAACACCCAATATATACACAAGGAGAGATGTACTTGAGGGAAAGCAACTATTACTTCGAAATAAGCAAGCTTCTCAGTAAGAAGCACCGAAAGCAAAAGAAAGTATATATATAGATAGAAGAAGAATATATGAAATGATTGAAGGTGATATCAGATAATAAATGAGCAAAGAGTAAATCCTCAAGATATCTTTACGCGCAAACATCTTTATTTTTATACCTCCAAGTGGTTGAAAGATTGCGAGTCTTACTGACAAAGCCAAAACTACAAATATGAGAGACACAGATCTCTCAAATTAGATCAGTATCTGTGACCGTTATGAATGATTAAGATACCGTATACGAGTGCTGTTCATAATCGCTGTGTCTCCTTATCAATGGCTCCACAAAGGCTCAAGCTTATGTAATAACTGTCTCGAGTTGAAACTAGGTTGATAGTGTACCCTCTGTGCTCTCTGACTTAACCACTTCTATCTATCCTATGCCACACGCGCATATATATTTATGACGATTAATTTATCAGTAATAACATCGACCGACTCAATGACAACTAACACAGACCATTTTCTTGGTATAATTTCATTGAGAACAAGACTGAATGTTAAGACAAGATGCCTCAAACACACAGAAGTTAGAATTAATCCTTCACTATCCGTAATCGAAGAAGCAGACTCTATCTAGAAGATCAGCGCAAGAATATCAAGAGTCACAATGACAATACAGCGTCTTTTCTGTTGAATCGGTAGAAAGACTTCGAAGAATGCTTGCTATAACAAAATTAATTAACTTACCCTATACGACCTACCCTACTATATCGCGTTACGCTGGATGTAATGGAGAACAGGGATACCCCCGTGGAATAAATAAAGGGTTAGGTTCAAAGTTCCATGATGGCTCCCGAATACGACAAGAAAGTTCTCGAGTTCAAAAAGAAGGTTCCCGAGTCCGAGAAGGTTCCCTTCTTTGTCTATTTGGAACTTATTGCAAAACTTTATAACAAACAGAATTTAAAATCCTTTTTTAAATGCCTCCTATTTTGTATTGCATGAATAGAATACCCCTTTCTTTACATAATTCATTTTTTTAACAATTTTCCAAAATTGAAATAAACATCAAAATTTGTCTATTTGGAACTTATTGCAAAACTTCATAACAAACAGAATTTAAAATCCTTTTTTAAATGCCTCCTATTTTGTATTGCATGAATAGAATACCCCTTTCTTTACATAATTCATTTTTTTAACAATTTTCCAAAATTGAAATAAACATCAAAATTTGTCTATTTGGAACTTATTGCAAAACTTCATAACAAACAGAATTTAAAATCCTTTTTTAAATGCCTCCTATTTTGTATTGCATGAATAGAATACCCCTTTCTTTACATAATTCATTTTTTTAACAATTTTCCAAAATTGAAATAAACATCAAAATTTGTCTATTTGGAACTTATTGCAAAACTTCATAACAAACAGAATTTAAAATCCTTTTTTAAATGCCTCCTATTTTGTATTGCATGAATAGAATACCCCTTTCTTTACATAATTCATTTTTTTAACAATTTTCCAAAATTGAAATAAACATCAAAATTTGTCTATTTGGAACTTATTGCAAAACTTCATAACAAACAGAATTTAAAATCCTTTTTTAAATGCCTCCTATTTTGTATTGCATGAATAGAATACCCCTTTCTTTACATAATTCATTTTTTTAACAATTTTCCTAAATTGAAATAAACATCAAAATTTGTCTATTTGGAACTTATTGCAAAACTTCATAACAAACAGAATTTAAAATCCTTTTTTAAATGCCTCCTATTTTGTATTGCATGAATAGAATACCCCTTTCTTTACATAATTCATTTTTTTAACAATTTTCCAAAATTGAAAGTTTCACAAAAAAGCCTAATGTTAAAACATCAAAATTTGTCTATTTGGAACTTATTGCAAAACTTCATAATAAACAGAATTTAAAATCCCTTTTTAAATACCAGATGTTCTGTATGTATTGCTCGTAGCATTTACACTCTGAGATTTTGTGGGATCACTAATCTATCTTGGTAATACAAAATTTTCTGATGTACAGATAAATCATTCCTGTGGATAAAATAGGGTTTTACTCCTACATTTAATCTATCTTCTTTCCAAAACCAACCCTTCAAGGTGAACTGGATAACCTCTTGTAGTTTTGGGTCCTTCAATGTAGCATTACTGATTTCTTTTAATTTTCTACTAGTAACTGGTATAGTTTTCTCTATGCTGTTTATGTACATTTCTACATCTTCCTCAGTAGTATTATCAGTTTGCTGCATTGGACTTCTGGACAGTGCATCTGATACCAGTAGGAGTTTCCCAGGAATATATATTGTATTACATGAATAGAATACCCCTGTGGCATTAGTTTCGTATTTGCCTGGGGAGTTGTCTGCCCGTTTGGTTTCGCTGGTTCCCGCTAGGGGCCTTTGATATTTAAGCGGCTGATTTGAACGTCTCTCTCTCTTTCCCTGCTGCTCGACCTACGAGACACCACTATGGATTAGACTGTCTACCCCCTTCTCGTTGGGGCTTCGGCCCTTAACACTGGCCACTCACTGCCAGTAAGTCTCTTATACGATATATGACTATCCTTTAGTCATGTATCCGTAACTATGTTTTTATGTACATTTAGGTATCTCTTTGATACCTAAATATCTTGTATTTTACCATTCATGAATGTGTCATTATCTCTATTCTTGTATATGTATTTATATTACTTATGTATGTATGTTCATGTACACATTTATGTATTATGTACCCCGTTTATTCTGTGATGTATATTAAATGTTTTGTCTATCAACCTTTGTCAGAGTTTTATCTTCAAGTATTATCACTTTGAATCTTACACCCCTTTCTTTACATAATTCGTTTTTTTAAACAATTTTCCAAAATTGAAAGTTTCACAAAAAAGCTTGATGTTAAAACATCAAAATTTAATGCATCATAAATCAAAATAATTCTGAGACTATCTTCTATTAATGAGATGATGCTATTTTTTTTTTTTTTTGTTGCTTACTTTATAATTTTCGAAGGAAGCTCTATCAACCTCCTGGTTGTAGTTTAAGGTGTCTTTGAATTTAGTGTACTTTTTCAAGAATATTGGTAAATAATAGCCACTTTGATTTTGCAAAAAATTTCATGTAAAATTTAATCTTGAAAAACAATTTCATATTTCGCACTTTCAGCTGTTCAAAGCAAAATACTGTTTTAACTCACTGTAAATAATAATTCAATGGATAAAAACATATAGAAGTTACATATTTAGAAATATCATATTATTTTCTTTCCAACAATATAAATATTTTTAAGATTGAACCAGAAATATGCAAGAAATTGCAAGTTGACCTGATTAAGGTGTGAATTTGTCAATGACTCCTGATTTCAGATAATCGACTAGGAATGCTAATATATTTAGCTTATATAATAACAGTAAAGCAAAACAACATGATTTGATTTTTTTTCTTTCCAATAGTGAAAGTGAAAGTACCAATCTTAAGAAATATTTTCTTTCCAACCAAATAAATATTCTTAAGAGTGGACCAGAAATACACAAGAAATTTTGCAAGTTGAACTGATTAAGACGTGAATTTATCAATGTCTCCCGATTTCAGCAAAACAATCTGATCTTCTATTTAATTTTTTCCTTTTCAATAATGAAAGTGAAAGTAAAAGTACCAACCTTGAGAAATACTGACTGTAGGACCTGGAAAGCTTGAATATTCCTCACACTTACACCTGACAAATAGATGTTAAAGAAAAATTTCAGTTACTCAAAATTAAAAAAATAGGTTGCAGTCTTATACATAGTTATCAGCTGAATTATAATCTAAAATGTTCATTGTATAATATTCAATTGATGGGATAGATATTTCCTATTAAATTAAGTACATTGATAATGAAGAATATGTTTTGTTTTACGGCATATCAACCTCAGTGGGTCATTTAATGCCGATAAAGTTTTGAAATAAATCAATTCTTAATGCATACGCAATTTTTTTATAAATACATTTTTCTATTTAACCCATAGATGGGACCCTAACAGGTACTACCACTCCGGGTCAGAGTGGACCAGAGAGCAACCTCCAAAACTGGAACCTCACCATCAGATAGAGTTTAACATCATTCCCAGGACATGTAGACCCTCAGTCACCGCCTTCTAGCACCCATATGATAAAAAGGGGTTGGGGCTTGCCATAAGGGCAATAGGGTTGGGGCAATCATATAGGTGCTAGGGCTTGACGTGACCAGCCGATTGATCGGAGGGGGCCTCTCCGACCACCCGTCTAGCCCAAGATAGGGCCAAAGTGAGTATTGCATGTCATGAACTGCTCATCCACCTGGGCTCTATCCTTAAGCATCACGGGTCGCCACCCACGGCCAACAGGTGGCCCCATTGGGGGAGTCTTACTTCTCTGCAGAGGTGCAGTCGGTGCATTCTAACGCCCCAGCCGACAAGGCTTACTTTATTCTTAAATGAAAGAGCCAAATACTTGATTGGAAAAAAAGATGACATAATTTAAAAGCGTGAGGTTTGTGCGTACCCTTTCCAGTGGCTTGTGGTAAGGTGAATCCTGGCATTTGAAACAGGGAACCCGTGCTTGCTTGACTCGGTTTCAGTTCGATAAAGCCACACGTCGTCAATGATCCAACGAGAAGCACGAGATTTCGAAGAGCTTGCTGACTATCTTCGCCTGGACTTTGTTCAAGTCTGAAATAAAACCACAAACATTAACATCAGATCAATACAGGGAGGGGGTGAACATCCACAGATAATTTTAACAAAATTTCAAAGAAAAAAAAATTAATATATGATAAATGAATTCAATAATAATATCTAACAGTGTTGTAAAGAAATGCAAGGGTAGGTTAAAATTTTTGCAATATTTTAGAAAATAATCACTTCCTATATGTGATTAAACCAATGGTTTACAATGTGGGGCATTTTGATTTTTAAGGTGGGGCAATTGAAAATATATTTATATTGAAATTTTCCTCTCTTTATTAGTTTCTAGTCTTTTGTTTATTTCATTTTTACTTTTCATATATATATATTTACCAACCCCTCCACACGAGCAGGATGTGACACAAGGTCAATTTCTTAAGCGGAGTTCAACAGGTTTGAATTCAGAGTTTTCCCTCTCCTAGACTAGTTGTCTAACCAAGGTCAAAGAGCCCAGTCTGCCTTACTATTTATCCATAGCTGGAGGGAGAGTAGGATTCATACCTTTCCCAAGGGCATTAGCGCAAAGTGAAATGCAATTACCATGTCCAGGATTTGATCTCGGGGTGAAAAGTCCATTTCCCATGACTTTAACCATTACACCCCCGCGCTTTCTTTTTTTTTTTACTTTTCATATATGGTTTGTTCTTTTGAAGCTTGTTTGAATGAAGGTATTTGGCATTTTAAGCTTCTTCAGCTCAACTATTTTGTAATAGCTCTTAAGTAAACATATCAAACATTGTAATAATTAAATTATCATACTGTGGTATATCCACAGGTCTTGCTAGTTCAATAATAATATCTAACAGTATGGTAAAGAAATGCAAGTTCAATTTTTGCAATATTTTGGAAAATAATCACTTCCTATGTGTGTCTAAACCAGTGGTTCCCAACATGGGAACATTCTATGAGGAAGTGTTTTACAGTGTAGGATGTTTGACATATTACACACTGTGGTTGGTTCTCTTGTTTGAGTATAAAAAAAGTATGTAAGTTTTATGTGGCTAATGCACAGTTTAACATCACACTCAGGATACTAAATACCCTTAGCAACCACCTTCTAGGACATATATGATAAAAAGGGTTGGGAGTTTGCCATAAGAGCAATACAGTCAGGCCAATCATATAGGTGCTAGGGCTTGACGTGACCAGCTTCTCCAACCACCCATCTAGCACAAGTAAGGGCCCAAGTGGAGTGTTGCATGTCATGAATTACTCAGCAACCAGGATTCCATCTTTAAGCATTACAAGTTGCTACCCATAGCCAATAGGTGTCCCCAATGTGGGTGGTCTTAACCCTCTGCAGAGGTGCAGTCAGTGTATTCTATAGCTCCAGCTAACAGAGATGGTTTAGAAAACTGATAAAATCAGAATATATCAACCCAGGTTTCACCATTAGGATCTTCAGGATAATTCTATTTGAAATTGATGTATATTATATATTTATCAACCCCTCCGCATTAGTAGGATGCAACACAAGGTTAATTTCTTAGTGAAGTTTAAAAGGTTTGAATTCAGAGTTTTCTTTCTCCTAGACTGGTTGCCTAACCAAGGTTAAAGAGTCCAATCTGCCCTACTTTTTACCAATACCTGGAGGGAGAATAGTTTGATTCATCCCTTTCCCATGAGTATTAGCATTATATGAAATGCAAACACCCTCATCCAGGATTTGAACTCGTCTCACTGTGTCCATTTCCTGTAACCATTACACCATGTGCCTCTGTCCAAATACTGAATATGAATATGCATGTGGGTGTGAGAATATCTGTATCGGTGTACCTGGGCATAGGTAGCATATGTGTATATATGTACACGGACATAGTTATATCAAAAGGATTGGTACACAATACTTGTCCAATACTGTAGAGCCACCGTGCAGAATAAAAAAACAAGACCTGCAAAAAGGGCGGAGGAAGCTCTTTGCTCAACGGCCATCTAGCACATTATTTCTAAAGTCCAACCCCTCCTCATCGGTTGGTGACATTTTATTTGACCCTTTTAAAAACGTGTCATGACACGCACGTGAGAATAAGTTTAGTTAGTTAAGCAATTGCGACCCTACTTTCAAAGGGAGGAGACGTAATTGCAATCTCCGGGTTCTTTCTTACCGCAGCGGAATTAATCAATAAAAAAAACTTGATCAAGAACACCAAGTTGTAGTGTTTGTTAAATAATTAAAACAATGACCATCTCAGCCCAGCCCTGTTAGGAAAAAAACAGAAGAAGGAAAGACAACCTCCAGCAGCAGCCTAAATAGAAGTCAGCCCACACAAGATGGCGACCAGACAACGTAGACGAAGAAGAAAAAGCAGTAAGCAACGAGTCAGTGACTAGACCAAAGTGATTGTTTTGTGTGTGTGGGGGGGGGGATCTGAGGTGAGTATCACACCTACCATCAGCTTCCCACTTTACCAAAGATTTAAGCTTTCCTACTCAAGCTCTGAGTTAGCAAAGGTCAGCATCGAAACCAGAATTTTGTCGTTCCGAGGCAGATACTCAAGTGACTTAACTAAACCAGCACCATATATTTTATTATTTCTCTGAATGTTTGAGATGAAAGCTTGAAGATTAGTATTATCTGCGTTATTCGGACTATTGTCCCCATTTTCATTGTTATTTGTACAAAGTTTCGGCCGATATGCCTTCCGGCCTTCTTCAGGTATTTCTTGTCGGACTCGTTAAGGCAGTCAGAACAATGCCATCAAGAACTTGAGTTCCTAGTAAGGTCACCCAAGGCAAACAGGTCTGGCACCCAGTGGTATTAGGGCCATAACTTGGCCAAAGGGGCTCTGCTAAAAATCCAAAGGGTGTCTCGATCATAGTCAAGAATCAGCAGTTTTTTGGCATACTTGTCTCTGCATCTGCGGAAAATCTGCAACAAATAAGAGCATCCCCTGACTGGGATATGCGAGCAGATTTTGGGGATCGCTTGTGAATTTCCTATTCCCTTGTTATTCCTTCCATGAATTCACCACAGATGGAGCCGGCTCAACCGACCCAGGGTGAATGCCATCACAGAAACAGAAACTATACAGTATAAAGAAAGAAGAAATTTTATGTAATACTTACTTTAAAAGGAATTCAGATAGGAAGATGTAACCTTGACTGGATCTAAAATCATCCAATAATGTGTGAGAAACTTCACTTGAGTCTTTGAGAAAGCAGAAAACTGTAACAATCATTTCTACCATCTCAATTGGGGACAGTTCCTGGGCCCTCTGCATGTTCTCAATGCAATGACGCACGCAACCTTTCTCTGAAAAAAATAAATAAACAAATGAAAAACATTATTTTTTTGGTTCATTGTTACCTTGGATATTTGAACTCCTTCACTGCTATATTTGAACACTTTTTTATGCATTTCAATACTATATTTACATTCTTAAACTGGTATATATGGACCCTTTCCCTATTAACTTTAAAGCCTGTATTTGAGGCATATTACAACTATATTTGAAACTTTATTTGAACCCTTTACACTGCTATATTCTAACCCCTTTACTGATATATCTAAACACTGATGTATTGGTTACTTTAATTGATTTCTTACTCTGCTATATTCAAATCTTTTCAAGGCTATATTTGAACCCTTTACACTGCTATATTTTTGTCTGTATATATATATTAAACATTTTATCTATTAACAATTTTCTTATTTTCTAAACATTAATATCCATATGAAATACGTCATATCAATGTTAACATTTCCTCTCGGCCTATTCACGTTCTACATGCGTCATCTTATGATATTCATTTTCCGTTTTTTCACATGCAAGGATCACGTCATCAGCTTTCGTATATAAACGCACATATAAAAAATAACGATAAATAACATTATATTCACACATTCAGCATACACCTAACATTTTTCATTTTTCTCCCTTACAAAATTTCTTTTGCATTGTCCTGATGATGGTTTATCATAAACCGAAATACTTAAGTATAGACATATGAAATTTCTTCTATGCTGACATGTGTTTCGAGTGGAATTTGCTTACACATATAATAAATTTATAAATAAATATAATAAATTTCATCCATACGAAAATACATATATTTTTTCATTTATCTTTATATATATATATATATATATATATATATATATATGAATGAGTAAGAGAGAGAGAGGGAGGGTGATAGAGCAGAGAACTGAATATGTATTTACCAACCCCTCTGCACAAATTGGATGCAACATAAGGTCAATTATTAACCAGAGTTTAATATGGTTTAATTCAAATCTTTCCTTCTCCCATACCAAGGTTAAAGATCTCAATCTGCTCTGCTATTTACCCATAGCTGGAGGGAGAATACTTCGATGCAAACAGCCTCGTCCAGGATTTGAACTCGGCTCACCATGTCCATCTCTTACAACCATAACCATTACACTACGAGCACAGATAGAATTATCAGTCTACTTACCATGAATATAGTTAACAACTTGGGGTGTGAGTCCATGTCGTGAGAGAGTTACTAGAATTTCGCCAGCACTTTTCCTCCAGGGTATACTGTGGGGGTGACACCAAGATGTAATGGCGTTAAACAACAAACTCAGGTCATCTTTCCTTGCTAGTTCTTCAGCTGGAGAAATATGGCTGCACAGACGGACTAATACCTGAAAAATTCAAAAAGATATATATATATATGTATAAATAAAAGGGTATGAAAACACACAATGTTGTTAAAATGAATATATTTTTATATCATTTTTATAACTAATATTGACAATATTTCGATTTATAAAAAATCATCATCAGAGCATAATGATAATTAGGTCCGTTTTTAGATGTAAATGTTTTTAATCCAGACTTATTGAGAGAGAAGCAGAAAATAATTTAAATTTAAATTTAAACCAGAAACATTGTTTTTCCCAAAAAGCATGTAAGCCATGCGAAACGCTTCATTTTTGTTCATTCGCTGCGTGTTTCGCTAACGTCATGTACATTTTGCTACATCGTGTTTCTTCAGTGTAACAGTTTTTGAAAGAAAAAGAAATACTTCAAATTCAAAAATAGACAAATTCTCTTTTTCAAAAAGGAAGAGTTTTAACCCGTTCATGGTCGGTTAGTAACGGATTTCTTCAGAAAAGAAATGTTTATTTAATTATTTTAAAAATTACTTTTTATGCAAAATATGAATAGTGTAAGGGTGTATTGGGATAATGTGAAATTTAAATTTGTTAGGAAGTATATGTCTAAAATGGTTATGTGAAGGAGATTTTATGATTTCTGAGTACAAGTGTCGCTAAATATGGACATATATTAAAAAATATTTAAAATATATATTAAAAATGTTTAACTTTTACTCTTAACTCTTATATATATGTGTGTGTGTGTGTGTGTGTGTGTGCAAACAAATGATTACTATTATTAAATAGGAATAGTTACTTGAAACCATATAATTGTGTAAAAATTATTAGTATTAAATGGGAATACTGGAAACTATATAACTGTGTGCAAACTAATAATTATTATTATTTAAGAATACTTTAAAATATAATTGCGAATAAATTATTAGTATTGGTTAGTTGGTGGTTTTGTTTTATGACATATCAACCCTTTTTGAGTTATTTAATATCAAATCAAGTCATTCTGATATTTGATTTCTAACAGTACCTGCTGTTGCTTAAGTCATCACCCATTTATGTAGTGAACAGGCTCATCACTGCTTAACTTTGATGATCTAGCTGGAACTGGCACTTTCAACGTGACTTGGCCATAAGTTTATTAATATTAGATAGGAACACTTGATACAATATAATTGTGTACAAATAAATGATTATTATTATTAAAAAAGAATAGTTACTTTAAACCATATAACTGTAAAAATTATTAGTATTAGATAGGAATACTTGAAACCATATAACTGTAAAAATTATTAGTATTAGATAGGAATACTTGAAACCATATAATTGTAAAAATTATTGGTATTAGATAGAATACTTGAAACCATATAACTGTAAAAAATTATTGTATTAGATAGGAATACTTGAAAACCATATAACTGTAAAAATAGGATAGAATACTTGAAACCATATAACTGTAAAATTATTAGTATTATATAGGAATACTTGAAACCATATAACTGTAAAAAATTATTAGTATTAGATAGGAATACTTGAAACCAATAACTGTAAAAATTATTAGTATTAGATAGGAATACTTGAAACCATATAACTAAAAATTATAGTATTAGATAGGAATACTTGAAAACCATATAACTAAAATTAGTATTAGATAGGATACTTGAAACCATATAACTGTGTACAAACAAATGAGTATTATTATTAAATAGGAATAATTACTTGAAACCATATAATTACGTATAAATTATTTGTATTAGATAGGAATACTTGATACCTTATATAATTGTGTATAAATTATTAGTATTAGATAGGAATACTTAATACCATATATAATTGTGTATAAATTATTAGTATTAGATAGGAATACTTGATACCTTATATAATTGTGTATAAAATTATTAGTATTAGATAGGAATACTTGATACCATATATAATTGTGTATCATTATTTGTATTTAGATAGGAATACTTTGATACCATATATAATTGTGTATAAATTATTAGTATTAGATAGGAATACTTGATACCTTATATAATGTGTATAAATTATAGTATTAGATAGGAATACTTGATACCTTATATAATTGTGTATAAATTATTAGTATTAGATAGGAATACTTGATACATATATAATTGTGTATCAATTATTTGTATTAGATAGGAAATACTTGATACCATAATAATTGTGTATAAAATTATTAGTATTAGATAGGAATACTTGATACCTTATATAATTGTGTATAAATTATTAGTATTAGATAGGAATACTTGATACCTTATATAATTGTGTATAAATTATTAGTATTAGATAGGAATACTTGATACCTTATATAATTGTGTATAAATTATTAGTATTAGATAGGAATACTTGATACCTTATATAATTGTGTAATTAATAAATAATTGTGTATAAAATTATTAGTATTAGATAGGAATACTTGATACCTTATATAATGTGTATAAATTATTAGTATTAGATAGGAGAATACTTGATACCTTATATAATTGTGTATAAATTATAGTATTAGATAGGAATACTTGATACCTTATATAATTGGTATAAATTATTAGTATTAGATAGGAATACTTGATACCTTATATAATTGTGTATCAATTATTTGTATTAGATAGGAATACTTGATACCATAAATAATTGTGTATAAATTATTAGTATTAGATAGAATACTTGATACCTTATATAATTGTGTATAAATTATTAGTATTAGATAGGAATTTACTTGATACCTTATAATTGTGTATCAATTATTAGTATTTAGATAGAATACTTGATACCATAAATAATTGTGTATAAATTATTAGTATTAGATAGGAATACTTGGATACCTTTATATAATTGTGTATAAATTATTATATTAGATAGGATACTTGATACCTTATATAATTGTGTATCAATTATTTGTATTAGATAGGAATACTTGATACCTTATATAATTGGTATCAATTATTTGTATTAGATAGAAATACTTGATACCTTATATAATTGTGTATCAATTATTAGTATTAGATAGGAATAATAACTTATATAATTGTGTATCAATTATTAGTATAGATAGGAATACTTGATACCTTATATAATTGTGTATAAATTATTTGTATTAGATAGGAATACTTGATACCTTATATAATTGTGTATCAATTATTTGTATTAGATAGGAATACTTGATACCTTATATAATTGTGTATCAATTATTAGTATTAGATAGGAATACTTGATACCTTATATAATTGTGTATAAATTATTAGTATAGATAGGAATACTTGATACCTTATATAATTGTGTATCAATTATTAGTATTAGATAGGAATACTATACCTTATATAATTGTGTAAAATTATTAGTATTAGATAGAATACTTGATACCTTTATAATTGTGTATATTATTAGTATTAGATAGGAATACTTGATACCTTATAAATATATAATTATCAGTATTAGATAGGAATATTGATACCTTATATAATTGTGTATAAATTATAGTATTAGATAGGAATACTTGATACCTTATATAATTGTATATAAATTATTGTATTAGATAGGAATACTTGATACCTTAATAATTGTGTATAATATTTGTATTAGATAGGAATACTTGATACCTTAATAATTGTGTATAAATTATTAGTATTAGATAGGAATACTGATACCTATATAATTGTGTATAAATATTAGTATTAGATAGGAATTGATACCTTATATAATTGTGTATAAATATTAGTATTAGATAGGAATACTTGATACCTTATATAATTGTGTATAATTATTAGTATTAGATAGGAATACTTGATACCCTTATATAATTGTGTATAATATTTTGTATAGATAGGAATACTTGATACCTAAATAATTGTGTATAAATTATTAGTATTAGATAGGAATACTTGATACCTTATATAATTGTGTATAAATTATTAGTATTAGATAGGAATACTTGATACCTATATTAATTGTGTATCATTATTATGTATTAGATAGGAATACTTGATACCTTATATAATTGTTATAAATTATTATATTAGATAGAATACTTGATACCTAAATAATTGTGTATAAATTATTAGTATTAGATAGGAATACTTGATTACCTTATATAATTGTGTATAAATTATTAGTATTAGATAGGAATACTTGATACCTTATATAATTGTGTATCAATTATTTGTATTAGATAGGAATACTTGATACCTTATATAATTGTGTACAATTATCATACCTTATATAATTGTAATTATTAGTATTAGATAGGAATACTTGATACTATATAATTGTGTATCAATTATTAGTATTAGATAGGAATACTTGATACCTATATAATTGTGTATAAATTATTTGTATTAGATAGGAATACTTGATACCTTATATAATTGTGTATCAATTATTTGTATTAGATAGGAATACTTGACCTTATATATAATTACCCTTATATAATTGTGTATAGATAGAATACTGATACCTTATATAATTGTGTATCAATTATTAGTATTAGATAGGAATACTTTGATACCTTACCCTTATATAATGTGTATCAATTATTAGTATTAGATAGGAATACTTGATACCTATATAATAATTAGATAGGAATACTGATACCTTATATAATTGTTGTACTTGATAGATCAATTATTAGTATTAGATAGGAATACTTGATACCTTATAATTGTGTATCAATTATTAGTATTAGATAGGAATACTTGATACCTTATATAATTGTGTATCAATTATTAGTATTACTTGTACCTTACAATTACTTTATATAATTGTGTATCAATTATTTGTATTAGATAGGAATACTTGACTCCTTATATAATTGTGTATAAATTATTAGTATTATATAGAAATACTTGATAGCTTATAACTGTGTACAAACAAATGATTATTATTATTAAATAGGAATAATTACTTGAAACCATATAACTGGTTGAACTCCACACAACAAAAAACAAAAGGGGGTCAAAATCTTACCTGAACAAACACTTTCTGTAGTAAAATCCTTCGTTCTTTTGGTGTAAACTCATAACCATCTTCGAGGACATCTGTGCATGGCACACTGGGTAAATCAAAGAACAAGTAGAGACATTTGACCAGAGTCGAGGGCAAAGATGCCGCGGTCATACAGTCAACAAGAGCTTGAGACCCTGTCGATAATAGGTTGAGAGTCTGTAGTAAAATCCAACCACGATTATTTTCTTGTGGCGACTCAACCTCCAGAAAATTCACAATGGCACAGCTTGCAGTTGCTAGTTAAAAAGAAAAAAACAGATAGAAAGAATTATAAGTATTTTAATATAGAACAATACAAAAGCTGGCAGGTTTTACAAGTATGAAATCTTATTATAATGGAGATTGTGTGTTTTTCTGTCTGTAACCGAAACTATATTCCTAATCAAGTCACAATTCTCTTAGTTATTGACATCACATTCTCCATGATTTTATTTTTATTTAACCTCAATTATTAATAAAATTGTCATATACTATTAATACTGTTAACTATGTCTACATACTAACAACATGCAATTATATTTATATATACAACAAAATAGCGGTTTACAGTGTGAACGGGAAGGATAATTTGCATATTGATATTAAAAATGTGATTTTAATAAATATGTGCTTAGTATTATTGATTTCTAATTGTTTGGTTCAATTTTAATGAATATAAGCAAAAATCTCTTCAATGAATCTTAAAAGAAATCCATTAACAAGAAAAAAAGAACTGTCATTTTATTCTTTACTTCCTCTTTTAACTAAATACTTAAATTAGAAAAAATAACAATGAAAGACGAGAGTGATGGAAGAGTAAGTTTCAGTTGTTCTATTTTTTCGATTATACTCTCTCTGTTTCAAATATTTTTATCTGCATTCTTATTCAGTTTCATTTGCCTTTGTAATTTAACATGATATTTTATTACATTAAAACTTAAATACTTGCACCCGGAGGGTGCGTATATTTGCTAGTAAACATAAAATACAATAACAGTGATGTTAATAGCTCTTTTCATTTAGTACATCCTGGGACACAAATATTTGCTTTGAATGAGACCCTGGGAAAATTAATGGGTCCCAACTAAAGTTTCTTAATAAATTGTAAAGTTTTTAATTTATGAACTGGCGGGAAACAACTAAAGCTGTCTAACTCCTACCTTGTAATCTATCCTGTGTATCTCTCTCTT
>CM042181.1:5906670-6019170 GCA_023376005.1 Doryteuthis pealeii
CACAGGAGAATCCATGGATCGGGTAGGCTGGGAGTAATGGCAATGAGGGGTATCTCCACTACTCTCGAGAGCTCTAGAGTTAGAACTTCACCGCTAGATGAGTTTAACGTCATACCCAGGACACTAAGACACTCATCCACTGCCATCAAGCACATATATGATAAATGATGGTGTGTTGCCATAAGGGCAATATGGTCAAGACAATCATATAGGCGCTGGGACTTGATGCGACCCTATTACTCTTATGGCATTCCACCAGCACTTTTTATCATATACATAGTATGTAAGTGGCCATATAGCTGCCACTGCTTTCTAGCGCATATATATATTTACCAGCCCCTCCGCACGAGCAGGATGCGACACAAAGTCAATTTCTTAAGCGGAGTTTAACAGGTTTGAATTCAGAGTTTTCCTTCTCCTAGATTGGTTACCTAGCCATGGTTAAAGAGTCCAGTCTGCCTCTTTCTAGCGCATATATGATAAAAAGGGTTGGGGCTTTGCCATGACAATCATATAGGTGCTAGGGCAGCACCTGCCCAATGCAACAAAGGACATTTGGTGTAGTCTCACAACCTCAGTGACACTGGTAGCAGTTACTAGGCAACTGTTGTTGTTGCTCACGCATGACACTGGGTGGGGTGGCGTAGTTAAATGTCGTCAGCTTACCTTTTGGGTGTTCACGTGATGGCTGTCAAGGAATAAACTGACGTTGCTGTTTTTCATGATACCAGCTCGATGAAAAATCAGGATCAAATGATGCCACTGTCCTTCTTGGGTGAGATCCGGACACCAAAAACGAACTGTATTATCTCCGAGGACAGGCTCCTCTTCTTGCTCACATCCAGTAACTGAAATGGAACACAAAACACCATCAAATAATGCAAAGGACAAAATCAGGATCCAATGATGGCGCTGTTCTTAAAAAATAACAAAAACCAACTGCATTATCAATACTAGCAACAGAAAACACCCTCCGGGCATCGTAAAAATTAATTTCTGAAAGACATTGCCTGAGAGGGTGGGAGATAAAAATTCAATGTCAGAGGGTTTGTATCATAAGACAAATCCTCATATTTATTAAAGGGGTAAAAATACATTGTTTTAAGTAATTATTGATATTCTCAGACTTTCTCAGACATTAATAATTATATTGTTTTAAGTAATTATTGATATTCTCAAACTTTCTCATATAAATAATTACATTGTTTAAGTAATTATTGATATTCTCAGACTTTCTCATATAATAATTACATTGTTTTAAGTAATTATTGATATTCAGACTTTCTCAGAACATTAATAATTATATTGTTTTAAGTAATTATTGATACTAGCAACAGAAAACACCCTCCGGGCGTCATAAAAATTATTTTTTGAAAGCATTGCCTGAGAGGGTGCGAGTTAAAAATTCAATGTCAGAGGGTTTGTATCATAAGACAAATCCTCATTTATTAAAGGAGTAAAAAAAACAGAAAAAAAATAAAAACAATTTGAAATGAAAACTAAGCCCCGTCCCTCTCAAATAAAATGTTGCGTGCATGTAATAATCAAACAATTATTTTTGAATATTCTCACATCAATTTTACACAAAATCGTCGGTATTTATTTATTTGTAAACTTTTTAGTTAACTTTTTTGTTAGTTAAAAAAAAAAAAGGACGAGAGTAAAAAAACAATTTTTAAAATTGCTTACTCAAATTTTGTATGTATATAGCATAAGAATATTGTGACGTAAGCTGTGATGTAGAGCTATGACGTAGTTTTTGTTACAGACAGAGATACGGACAATCTCCATTATTAATATAAATACAAGGGTAATTCCAAATATTTAGAAATCACAGAAACGTTTATTGCTTATTGTCAATGTGCTGTAACTCGAATATCATGTTACATAGCCGTTCGTCACGGTACCATATAGATATATTTGTTACGTCTTACTCTGGTCTATACTTCCGGCCGTCTTCTGATCGTCTAGTCTTCTATCTTGGTCTTCTAATGGTCTCGTCTGGTCTTTCTTATCTGGGTCCCATGTCTGGTTCTGCTGGGGATCATTTCTTATCAGAAGCCTTGTGTCATTGTTAGCTTTTAGTAATAACAACAAGACTTCGATTTGTTTTTGATGTTATTTTATTCTGGAACCCCAGGACCAGACAAATGCGCGCGGAGAGTCACATCTTGCTAGCTTCAGTCCTAACTCTCAACTAACTACTGCAACTGACTTACTGGGTTGCCCACCTTAAACCGGAAAGGAGCTTTCTATCTCACGATTCTATCCCCAGAAAGCAAGGTGAGAGTGAGGTCAAGCATTGTCACTCACTCTCAAGGCCATCAGCTGTACTGATCGCCATAAGGATTTCTATACTACCTTAAAAAGTAATAGGGATCCAATTAATATGTAACAATCAGAGTTAAGAGAAAAATAATAGGAAGAAACACAATGAGTAGTAAGGATAAGAAAAAAGGTTTACTTAGCAAAGATATAAGATATATTTGGTAGCCATTTTACAGTTTGAACATGTATCTATTATATAGCCAATGTTAAACTCACAAGTAGATGGCATACTAGTTTCCTGAGTATATTATGGTAGAAATGTGAGGAGGTTAATCCGACAGTATGTGGAGAAAAGTAGACAAACACGGGATGTTGTGGAAACTTGATGTTTATTGTCGACAGTGCAACGTTTCGGTCTCTTATTAGACCATCTTCAGGACTTGAATATAGTTCTTACTCCAATGATGGAAGTATATTATGTAAACCTTTATTTCTTAGTGATATATAAGACACATGGAAGGATTTTAAATGCACTAATATCAAGATGATAACTGCTACTCCAGGTATAAAGTTCACATACCTAGGTAGTAATATCTCATCTACAGAACTACTAAATATTATAGGTTGAAATTTTACCTTTTTTTTTAAAAGTGCTAATGACAAGATAACTGCCTCTCTGGGTAAAAAAATTCACATACCTAGGTAGTAATATCTCATCTACAGAACTAGTAAATATTATAGGTTGAAATATGAGTGAACTTACCAGTAGATGGCATACTAGATTTCTGAGTATATTATGTAAACCTTTATTTCTTAGTGATATATAAGACACATGGAAGGATTTTAAATGCACTAATGACAAGATTTTAACTGCTATTCAGAGTAAAAAAATTCACATGCCTAGGTAATAATATCTCATCTACAAAACTAGTAAATATTATAGGTTGAAATATTACATTTTCTTAAAAGCACTAATGACAAGATGATAACTGCTATTCCGAGTAAAAAAGTTCACATACCTAGGTAGTAATATCTCATCTACAGAACTAGTAAATATTATAGGTTGAAATATTACATTTTCTTAAAAGTGCTAATGACAAGATGATAACTGCTATTCCAAGTAAAAAAGTTCACATACCTAGGTAGTAATATCTCATCTACAGAACTAGTAAATATTATAGGTTGAAATATGGGTGAACTTACCAGTAGATGGCATACTAGTTTCCTGAGTGGACACAATGAGTGAGCGATCCTTGGCTGTCAGAGTAACACTCAGGCAGATGAGATTCTCATCGCGGCCCTGTAGATTGCGGACAATGGTCAGCAAGCGCACTGAATGAGGGTCAGTTGATGCACAGCTGAATTTGTCAACACAGAACCACGTAGAGTACGTTAGTCCTGATTGAGGAGGAAACATTCTCTCACCTGTAACAAGAAAAGAAAAGTGTGTCAACAAATATTTCGATGTCTTATTTACATCATAGTCAGAATATTAAATATTAAGGGGCACAAGAAATATTAAATAATATATTAATATTCTCTCACCTGAAAACAACATCAACCACAAAAAAAAAAAAAAAAGACTCAGGAATATGTACAGGTAAAACGTTTAAAGTTTCATTAATTTAAGTAAAAAAACAAAACAAAAAACTGTCAAAAGATATTTCAATGTCTTATTTACATCATCATCAGAATATTATATATTCTTCTACTACCAGAGTTAACATAATTTCTTAAGAGATAATATATTTCAATGTTTTATTTACATCATAGTCAGAATATTATATATTCTTCTACTACCAGGCTTACCATGTTTTTAAGGGATCCTTTATGTAAGATATGTGTCAACAAATATTTCAATGTTTTATTTATATCATAGTCAGAATATTATATATTCTTCTACTACCAGAGTTAACATAATTTCTTAAGAGATAATATATTTCAATGTTTTATTTACATCATAGTCAGAATATTATATATTCTTCTACTACCAGAGTTAACATAATTCTCATCGCAGTGTCGGAATTCGCATACGCGCCAACAAGGTAGTTAACTTCAAGCCATGACTCCCGATCAGGTAGATGCAAGTTCAATCTCTGTAGGCACCGCTACACTCCCCCCATGATCTCATTTTGCAAGCCACCACGTATGTAATTTCTCTTGCTACAATAGTGTAAAGGGAACCTCATCTTGATAATTTCAACTGTATGGCAGCACCACTCCATTGCACTAAGAAGCAAAGATGCGAAACTCCGATATAGCCCCCCCCCCAAAAAAAACTCCTACTTTGTGAATACAATCAGAATGTAAAGCCTATACTCACCTGTGCCGATGCCTCAATAACAACAGGATCAGATGATCCAACCACTCTGGGAGCAATACGGTAAATAAAGGCAGCCAAAACCTTCAGTGCTCATGTCAAACTCGACAAATGTCATCTTGGTCTCCTGCCTTAATTTACACTATGTTTTAGCACACCAGTGTCAGGCAGATTTCTGGCGCAACTTAGATATTTTCCGAGTTGTGTTTTTGTCACTTTTTTGTTGGCAAGTTAATGTAAATATTTTAAATGCCTCCCCCAATCTCCATTATAATAAGATATAGTATAAAGCAAACCACATCCTGAGAATTCCAACCATATGGCAGCACCACTCCATTGCACTAAGAGGCAAAGATGTGAAACTCCGATATACCCCCCAACCCCCCTACTTTGTGAATACAATCAGAATCTAGAAGACTATACTCACCTGTGCCGATGCCTCCAATAACGACAGGATCAGATGATCCAACCACTCCCCCAACAACTGAAGGGGTTGGTGGACCCTGGGGAGCAATACTGGGTAAATAAAGGCAGCCAAAGCCTTCAGTGCTCATGTCAAACTCGACAAATGCTGGGGTGACCGAGGACCCATGCATGCGTGCATCTCTGGGGGTAGTCATGGAAACCAGGCATTTGACTCGAGTAAGGGGTACCGGCCCCCCAGCAGTTTTCAGTCCATCATCGATTTCGTAAGGTGTTCGTTTCTCCTCCAAACTGTGGCCACGACTCAGTTCACAACCGTTGTGCATGTGGTTACACACGTAACCATTTCGATAGCCATCATATAAATCATCAACTGACCAGCAGTTGAGGGGGGAGCCAAGACGTACAAAATCTCTGAAAAATAACAAACAAATAATAAAGGATTAATATGTGTGTCTGTATATATATGTATATATAATATGTAAGAATGGAAAGGGAGTTGAATCTGACAATATGAGGAAAAAATGAGTAAAGAAAAGAAATGTAGATGGATAAAAATGAATTTTATCAATATCACATTTGATCGATATTACTGACACATGTGTTTCGGTCTGTTTATCAAAATGTATACGGATTTACGTTATTATTATTATTAAAATAATCAGATGGGGTTGAAATGTGTGTGTGTGTATATATATATATATGAGGAAAAAAATGAGTAAAGAAAAGAAATGTAGATGGATAAAAATGAATTTTATCGATATCACTTTTGATCGATATCACTGACACATGTGTTTCGGACTGTTTATCAAAATGTATACGGATTTACATTATTATTATTATTAAAATAATCAGATGGAGTTGAAATGATGATGATAATAATAATAGGAAAAATGTAAAAATATTCCATACACAGAGAGATTTGTTTACGACCTTCATCAGAGTGAATTTTTTATTTAAAAAAAAAATCCCAATTTTTCAAAAAAATCTACAAAAAAAAAAAAAAATCAATAAAAAATTCACTCTGATGAAGGTCGTAAAAAATCTCTCTGTGTATGGAATATTTTTACATTTTTCCTATTATTACTATTATCATCATTTTAACTCCATCTGATTATTTTAATAATAATAATAGCGTAATTCCGTATACATTTTGATAAACAGACCGAAACACGTGTAAGTGATATCGATTAAAAGTGATATCGATAAAATACATTTTTATCCATTTACATTTCTTTTCTTTACTCATTTTTTTCTCATATTGTCGGATTCAATTCCCTTTCCATTCTTACATATATATATATATATATATATATATATATATAAATATATACATAGTTAATTAAGAAAATAAATAATTTTTATCACTTTAATGCAACAAGCAATTAAGAACTGAATTTAAGTTTTTGTCATATGTACAAAACAGTTTTTAAGAAAAATAGAATCATGTTTCAAAACACTATAGTGTGAGTCTATATATACACATATGGGACACTAACAGGTACTACCACTCAAGGTGAACCTGGGAGTATATATATATGGACTCTCTCGTCGATTTTCGACGCATGAGTGTTCATCCAGTGAACAACCAACACAGTGATTTGTTTATAGTGGTGAAGGCTTGTGTAGGACCATTCCACACTTTTTGGCACAGTCGATAGGAAAGAATTGGTGCATCAAGGAATGCCACGAACCCAATCAACGACTGACCTCAGGAATTTTGAATTCAGAGTTATACCTCTCCTAGACTGGTTACCTACCCAAGGTTAAAGAGCCCAGTCTACCCTACTATTTAACCCATAGTTGGAGGGAGAATATATGGATTCATACCTTTCCCAAGGGTATTAGCGCGATGTGAAATGCCAACAGCTTCGTCTAGGAATTGAACTCGAACTGACGAGCCCATTTTCCACGACTCGACCCACTAGCCCACGTGCCTCGATGATATATATATATATATGTGTGTGTGTGTGTGTGTGAAGAAAAAATGGAAGGGAGTATATATATATATATATATCATTCTTCCAGAATGATTTCAGGTGTTTTAGCATTACTCCTTCCAGCTAGGAAAATTTGGCTCAGGACCGCCCTCGGTGGCGGCACTCTCTCTATAGCAAACTATTCATGTCTGCAGTCACCCTGGCGCAACACCATGAAGCCAAAAGGTCGAGAAGAAAGTGACAGCAACAGAGGACCTGCACATCAACATCTTCCAGGACAGCCTTCACATGTGACATTTTTTCAAACATTGGACTTCACAATCACAGAAGGTGCAGTAACTTCAGGGGCACAAGAAATATATACTCCTCCGAGACTGCAATGCTGATGACGATGATGTGTGTGTGTGTATATATATATATATATATATATATATATATATATATATACACACACATCATCGTATATATATATATATATATTATATATATAATATAATAAAATATATATATAAAGATTTTACATATCTATTTATTAGGTGACAAAGGAACATTCACGACCATATTGGTTTCATGCAATGCAATCATCAGGTGAAGATGTTTCAAATGAAACATTTGAAACATCTTCACCTGATGATTGCCTCGCATATGGTCATGAATGTTCCTTTGTCACCCAATAAATAGATATGTAAAACCTTTATATATATATTTTATTATATTATATAACAGCTCTATTTTATATTGAGCACTCTACCAATAATACTGCCTTTGGTACGCCATTCCAGCAAAAGCTGAAACAGTGACCATCCCACACTATAGTATATATATATATATATATATATATATATAAGTAAAGAAATAACAAAAGACTTAGAGATTTAGCATTAAGAGCACACACTGAGCTCTCAAACTGTGACAGTTTTTTAAAATAAAACTCGTGTCCTAAGGAAGATTTCTTCTCTGGACTTTTGGGTGTATATATATATATATATATATATATATATATATATATAAAGGAAAGAAGAACTCAACACCGTAATTCCATAATAAATTTATTTCGACCAAAATTGGGGCCTATATAAATCTAAGTTGATTTAAAACTGCTCCCCAAATTTTTGTCTCATCAGATGGGTCTCAATTCACTTATGGACAAGGAGCCGTTTTAAATCAACTTAGATTTATATAGGCCCCAATTTTGGTCGAAATAAATTTATTATGGAATTACGGTGTTGAGTTCTTCCTTCCTTTATTGATAAATATTGCTCTGTATATAATCTAACAGGTTATTATACATTGAGCTCTCTTCAGTGAGTTAAAGATTCGCTGTATTTATACATACTGGATCATCAATATTAGTACAGTGGATCTTAGAAATTACATATAGAATCATCCCTTACTACCAAGTTTTGGATAAATTTCTTATATATATATATATATATATATATGGGATCTTAACAGGTACTACCATTCAAGTTGGACCTGAGAGTAATGGCGTGGAAGGAGTGACTCCTCCCTCTCCAGAGATCCAGAACTGGATCTTCACCACCATATGCACTTTAGTTTCATACTCTTTTTTTTTTTTCGCAGGAGATTCAGTTTGCACATTTTAGGCCCTGACAACAGTGTGAAAATGAACTTACTTGAGATCCTTTGGGGTGAGAGCTTGTGCAGCAAGTCTTTCGAACATATACTGGAGTGGTGGGTGTAATGAATGGGATTCATCTGACAAAGCGATGTTGCCGTGGCTGAGTAATTCATGAGGGAAGCCGACGTCGCACATGATTTGTTGATTTCGTTCAGTCCTCATAATGGACTTGAGAATTTCCGCTGTGTACACCTGCAGGTCGAGGGCAAGCTGGAAAACAAAAAAAAGGGACAAAGGTTTAGTAAAATTTTTGCATTGAAAATTGGGATTTTTTTTTTGATTATCCTCTTGGTAAAAGCCATAAACAACTTCCTGTCTGAAATAAATAACCATCGACATTGTATTCAGGGTAAAATGAATCTTTTAAATAATATAAAATAACTTATGGGTAATTCCATGTTAAATCATCCAGGCCATGTCACCCACCCACTTCAATTTTTCTGAAATTATGTTAAAGTTAGACAATCCCCAAAATTTGAGCTTCCAATTCCAAAAATTGGTGGCGTTATGTCAATGTTTAACTCTCCATATCTGGGAGAAAACAGTGACTTTTGTAATCTATTTTTGTCTGTAAAATAAGTTCTAGACCTTCCCTACTCCTAAAAATTGGTTTATAAAAGCATTTTGGCTCAAGGAATCAAAAAATGTTATAAAAAACGTCTTATAGTCAACCAATTTTAAGTTATTGATGATTTATAATTTTTTCCTAGCAAGATCAATATCCTGATGTGTCACTGCTTCTATGACAGAAAAATTTTTCTATTATTATTTTGCATTTATCGAACATTATTTGTACCAAAAAGATTGTTTGAATTTTGATCAGAATGGAAGCTACATAGCACTAAGACCTTTGAGAAAGGTATGAATCCAAATATTCTCCCTCCAGCTATGGGTAAATAGTTGGGCAGACTGGGCTCTTTAACCTTGGATAGGCAACTGGTCTTGGAAAAGGAAAACTACAAATTCAAATAAATTCTTTAAAAACTTTAATATTACAATTTACTATTAAAATAAATAAAAACTTGAAAAAATTTAATCTTAAAATTTCGCAGTGAAATTGACGTTAAAAAATGTCTTCGGTTTTAGTATTAATTTTTTAAATTGAAAATAAAATGAATATTTGAATATTTTTTCTAAGAGAAAAACTGATAAAATAATCAATATATACTTTTTATTCTAATTGGTCGAAAAAGTTAAATAAAATAATTTTTTACGCTAACAAAAACAAACTTTGGTTACTGAGAAGTGTCTCGTCTCTTTGTATAAAAACAAAACAAATATGTCAGTTAATAAATTGACCTTGTGTCACATCCTGCTTGTGCAGAGGAGTTGGTAAATATATACAAGACTGTCACTGTGTTGATCAAGGTCAGGTTCAATATGGTCAGGGCAATATCCTCTTATCATCATAGGCTCATGTTGACACCCATGCATTTCCTGTGCCAACACATCAGTCAGTACACCTGTCTTCTGACTGTCACTTTGTTGATCAGGCAATATATTACAATTGATTTGATTTGATTTGTTCTTGTTTTACGGCATATCAACCTCAATGGGTCATTTAATGCCGACTACGTTTTTGAAATGAATTGGTGATAATGTTTAATTTTCTAAAGGTTTTTTTTTTTTGGATATATTTTTTGTGAATGAAACTTTTAGATGATTTTTTTTAACATATATTTTTGTGTTTTCATTTTTTTTTGGAAGATTTTTAGATTTTGTTGTAGATGTGTGCTTCTTTTATGTATCCAAGTAGTTTTTCTGGGTTTATTTGGTAGAATATCTGTTTTAGATTTGTTGTTTGGTAGTATTTTTTTTCGTATTTGTTTTAGGTTATATTACAATTGCGTTCTGGGAAGAATGAATCTAACTACTAAATAACTTATGTAACATTAAGTGCAGTTCACATACCTAGGTAGCAATATCTCATCTATTTGTAAAAGCTACTTTTTTTTACTTATTTTTTGGCTGTGAACTGTTATATGTTATACAATCAAATCCCCACCCCCTCAGCTAATTTCTTTCAAAAATATTTTTACACTGCCCAGAGGACGTTTTTTTTTTTTTTTTGCTAGTAGTTACTAATCTATTACTTACCTTTGGCTGTGAACTGTTTTATTTCATCTATTTAATTTTTCCCATTCCCCCTCAGATAATATCTTTCAAAAACATTTTTGCACTGCCCAGAGGGCGTTTTATTTTTGCTAGTAGTTACTAATTTATTACTTACCTTTGGCTGTGAACTATTTAATTTTTTCCACTCCTCTCAGGTAATATCTTTCAAAAATATTTTTACACTGCCCAGAGGGTGTTTTTTTTTTTTTGCTAGTAGTCACTAATTTATTACTTACCTGTGGCTGTGAACGGTTTTATTTCATCTATTTAATTTTTTCCACTCCTCTCGGGTAATATCTTTAAAAAATGTATTTTTACACTGCCCGGATGGCGTTTTTTTCTCTAGTAGTTACTAATTTAATAGTTACAGCACTAATTATAAAAGCTATATATATATATATATATATATTTTTTTTTTTTACTTACATTTGGCTGTGAACTGTTTTATGTTATTCATTTAATTCTTCCACCCCTCTCAGGTAATATCTTTCAAAAATATATTTTTACACTGCCCGGAGGGCATTTTTTAAAACTTACCTTTGGCTGTGAACTGTACTCGATAGCGGGAAGCAAATGAAAGATTGACATCACAGCCCCTGGGTGTACAATAATTTGATCTTGGCAGCTGGACAGGTACAAGTTAATGCTGCCCGTACTGGCTCTCTTCGGCAGGGAAACATTAGAATGTTGACCTTCAATCCGGAACGAGATGTTACGCTTCAGTGTGGAGCAGCTGCCACTACCAGCGAGAAAATACACATTTAAAATATTATAATAAGGAGGAATATTCATTTTATTTATCTTTTCATTTCTTTCATTTTATTACATTTTTTTTTTATCGTAACTGTTTTTAGTTTTAATAACTATAGTAGTACTAATAAATTTGACTTTCATACTTTCTGTTTTCTTTTATATATATATATATATATATATATATATATATATATATATATGTGTGTGTGTGTGTGTGTGTGTGTGTGTGTGTGTATTTGGGCAGCATTCTTTCATTTATGCATGTTGAATTAAACAAAAGACATCTCCTGTTTAACAATTTTATTTGTGACTTTTTCAAGTTTTCTGGCCAACTTTTTAATATTTGGGTGGAATTTGTGGATTAGTCCACCAAAGGTCATGTCCCGAGTACTTTCGGCACTTTGAAGTGCCATCATTAGGGGTGATGTGTTCCAGTTTTACAGTGTTCCAGAAAACTTAAAAAAAATCACAAATAAAATTGTTCAACAGGAGATGTGTCTTTTGTTTAATTCAACATATATATATATATATTCTAAATGCCCTGTTTACGTCAGACTCCCTTGGATCGGCCCAGCCAGCCAGACCATTGCTAATAAGATCTCTTCCTCGGTTACGTGTTGCTACAATGCAGTAAAAGTAAGACCTATAATTACCACCCAACCTGCATTTCGGTCTTTCCACAAAGATGTACTCCCAATCTTCCATCAAAGTAACGTAATTTATAAGTTTAAATGCCAATGTAATTCGGTATACATTGGGCGTACATCCCAAAGACTTGAAATTAGAATGAAGCAGCATGTCCCCCGAGTACTCCGCAATGCCGTCGCTAATAATACATCCGGGTTATCCCAAGCATTCGACTCAGCGATCGCTGAGCACCTTTCTATAAATGCTTGTTTGTCCGATTATACAGATGAGTGCTTCTCTATTCTGCACAGAGCTAGGTCTAAGCAACATCTAGAAGTCCTTGAGGCTGTTAGTATTTCCTTTCTTAGACCTACTCTGTGCAGACAAACACCGAGACACTCCATTATCTGTTGGGAAACATAACATAACCCTGGTTTAACCTAGGGCACATATACATACCCTTCTTTCCCCAATTTTTTTTTGTCCCCCCCCCACTCTCTGATTTACCCCATTTGTTCTTAACAAATTCTTTACATTTCTGACTTTTAATTGTCAACCGGTGTAAATACTTGAAAAAGTACCGGTCGAAAAGGCCTTCGTATCCCCTTTTATTTTATTATTTTAATTCATAATAAAATATTACCTCCCCATTTTACATATGATTCCTCTACTTTTAGTAGTTTACATATATATATATATATATATATATATATATTAGGGGGATTTCACTGACGACTGCCAACTAAATGCTATGCTCTCCTATATAAGGGATGGAGCACTATATGGAGGCCTTTACATACTTAGGGATATTATTAAAAACAGTTAAAATCCCCTTTGCATTCTGTAGGTGACTATAGCCTAGCAGTTAAGCTGCCCGACTGATGCTGAACCGATCGGATTTCAAACCCGGCTGTAGGTAGCTTACAAATGTCTAGCCACACTAAAGAGACTTGATAAGTCGAAACACACACACATTATATATATATATATATATATATATATATATATATATATATATATACACACACACACAGGGTGTTCATAAAGTTCTGTAGTACTTTTAAAATTGAAAACTTAAAAACTCGAGTTGTACAAATGATAGAATCATTAAGTAAAAACCATATGAAAGTTCAACTCTTGTAGTCTGATTTTTATGTACATTTTAATTATTCCATTTCAACAAGACTGCAAAATTCTGTTTTTTTATTTTTTTTATCACCGTGTATATATACTATTACTGATGCAGACTACCAGCACAGAACTCAAATTCTGTTTTTTTTTGGTCACCCTGTGTATGTATATATATATATATATATATATATATAGCATACATATCAGTATAGCATATTTACCCTGAAGATTTGTTAACTATGCTAACAAAAAAACTCCAGTTGGTCTGGTTTTTCGGTCATTTTTCCCAGTGTTTTTTCTTCTTCCCCTCCATTCCTAGCTAACTGTAAATATATTTCAATATTTTCTCGGAAATGAATTACACAGGATGGGGTATAAGGTAGGAGTTAGACAGCTTTAGTTGTTCATAAATAAAAATGCTATAATTCCTTATGAAACTTTAGTTTGGGGTCCATCAAATTTCCAAGGGACTCATTCAAATCAAATACATGCATCCCAGGACACACTAAATTAAAAGGCTATCCGCATCACTGTGTGTGTATATATATATATATATATATATATATATATATATATTGGACACTGCTGGAGAAGCTAGGACAAAATCATAAGCAAAGTCCTCCTGTGGAAGCCAACACATGGACATGCAAATGTGGGCCGCCTACATTGACCAGCTCTGTACGGATACTAAATGCTGCGCAGAGGACCTCCCTGGGACAATGAGTGATAGAGAAGGTTGGCGAGATATTGTCATGGATATCCATGCTAACTGCACGTCATGATGATGATGCTGATATATATATATACGGCGGCAGAATCTCCATAGAGGACTGTACATGTCAGAAGTCACCCTGATACAACATCATGAAGCTAAGAGGTCCATAAGAAAGCAACGGCAAACAAAGCATCGGAACATCATCATCTACAGGGACAACCTACAAATGCAAAATCTGTGGTCGAGAATGTTTCTCAAACATAGGACTTCATAGTCACAGGAGGTGCTGCAACTTCAGGGGCACACATAAACTTTTATCATAGTCTTTCGAGACTGAATTGCCAATGATGATATATATATATGCTAAGGAGGATACTACATTTAGGTACCAGGTCATAGACCAGGGAAGTATACTCATATCTTAGGCAGATGTATTGGAGAGCAACACAGATACTACACTCTGATCCTTTTTTACTTACTTGTCAAAAGAATCCAATGTCATGTCATATAGAAAACGAATCATCAAACAAGCCGACTGAAGTGTCAAAGGGAGTTCTTCTTTGGATCTGGCGGGAAAAAAAAGAGAAAAATCAGCATAAATATTGGTCTTTACTTTATAATTTTGTAATTCACAAAAAGAAATATAACAATTGGTTTTGTTTGTTTTGTTTTGTTTTACGGCATATCAACCTCAGTGGGTCATTTAATGCCGATAAAGTTTTGAAATAAATCAATTCTTAATGGATAATACAATTTTTTATGAATACATTTTTCTATTTAACCCATAGATGGGACCCTAACAGGTACTACCACTCCGAGTCAGAGTGGACCAGGGAGCAATGGTGATGAAGGGGTGCTCCACATTCACCAAACCTCCAAAACTGGAACCTCACCATCAGATAGAATTTAACGTCATTCCCAGGACATGTAGACCCGCAGCCACCGCCTTCTAGTACCCATATGATAAAAAGGGGTTGGGGCTTGCCATAAGGGCAATAGGGTTGGGAAAATCATATAGGTGCTAGGGCTTGACGTGACCAGCCGATTGATCGGAGGGGGCCTCTCTGACCGCCCGTCTAGCCCAAGATAGGGCCAAAGTGGAGTATTGCATGTCATGAACTGCTCATCCACCTGGGCTCTATCCTTAAGCATCACGGGTCGCTACCCACGGCCAACAGGTGGCCCCATTGGGGGAGTCTTACCCTCTGCAGAGGTGCAGTCGGTGCATTCTAACGCCACAACCGACAGGGCGTTTTTTTTGTTTTTTGTTTTTTTTTTTTCATTAAAAATTTGGTGAATCTAGACCAAGCGCCAGTGAAAAATTTTGGAAGCGAGTTGGATTGGCAATGTTTTGCATGACTCTTGATCTTGGCCATTGCCAAAGTTAATGTCATTGTCCAATTCATATTTCTAAGAGAAAAAGAATCAAATACCCAAAAGTTTTAATTTAGCGCCAAATCCAACTTACTTGCTGTCTTTTACATCATTGAAGAATTCCTCAAAGATACTGAATGCCTCTGACATTGTCTGTGTTTCAACATTGACCAGTTCTTCAACATCGGGAAGAATGTCGATGGTATTAGAGAAGCAACCAAGAAGACGAACTGCCTCAGTAAGGCTATCATAGCGAACCTGCAAGAGAGACAAGAAAATGAATAAAGTAAAATAAATGATTCAAAATCACAGAAAGTAATGAACAAGTCATTATATTTTCAAATATTCTTCAGGGTAACATATTTTATATTCTTTCAGAATCGTGAATCAGAAATAACTACCCTTAAAAAAAAATTAAAAAAATTTTTTTTAAATAGATAAATATACAGTGGATCCCTTTATTGAAACACTTAGTGTTGGAACATTTCACCAAATATCAATAAATCATACACATTTTCTTATTTTTCACTCTTACTCATGTTTCAACAAACTGTCAGATTCATTTCCATTTTTTCTTGGCTATATATATATATATATCAACGTTAACATTCACGTTTTACATGCGTCATCTTATGATCTTCATTTTCCGTTTTTTCACATGCAATGATCACGTCATCAGCTTTCGTATATAAACGCACATATAAAAAATAACGGTAAATAACATTATATTCACACATCCACCATACACTTAACATTTTTTAATTTTCCCCCCCTTACAAAATTTCTTTTGCATTGTCCTGATGATGGTTTATCATAAACCAAAATACTTAAGTATAGACATGTAAAATATTTCCTTTAATCGTAACATCCTGCGTCTGTTATATTTTTGAAAACATTTTCTTCACATATATATATATATATATAGCCAAGGAAAAAAAATATATATATAGCAAAGAAAAAAAATTCTTTATAATAAAAACAGAATCGTTCATTATTTAGCAGAGGTGAAAACACTCATAAAAAATAAGAATTTTGTGGAGAAATAATCAAGGTTTACATTTTTGTATCTTGGATGATATGGATGGTCTTTAACCCGAGGGTGTTGCAAGATGATAACGGTTGGGAGAATAAAGAACAAGAGTATTATTATATAGAATTACAAGAATTTATTTCAGACTGAAATTTTAGAAGCCTCTTGTACTTTTAAGATCATTACTCTTATCGCTTCCACATGCTCACCCCTTCTCTCTATTTGTTTCTTTCTTATATTTCTTCTGTCTAACACGTCCTTTTTCTTGCCTTTCTTTCTTTATAATAAAAACAGAATGGTCCATTATTTATCTGGTGTGACAACACTTAAAAGAAATAAGAATTCGGTGGATAAGCAACACCAGGCAATCAGGATTTACATTTTTGCATGTCATCTTTGACAATTTAGACAGTCTCATTTTTAACTAGGGCGTGTTGCAAGATGATAACGGTCGTACAATTAAGGAACACTAGTATTAATATATAGATATACAGAAATCCTCATAGGTACGAGGTAGGAGTTAGACGGCTTTAGTTAGGACTAAGAAATAAGAATTTTGCAGAGAAGCAACACCAGATAAATCATATAGATTTACAAGAATTTATTTCAGACTGGAATTTTAGAATCCTCCGGTACATTACTTTTATCACTTCCACGTGCTCACTCCCTCTTTCTTTCTTTCTTATATTTTTTCTGTCTAGCACATCCTTTTTCTTTCCTTTCTTTCTTTATAATAAAAACAGAATGGTCCATTATTTTGCTGAGGTGACAACACTCACAAGAAATAAGAATTTTGCGGATAAGCAACACCAAATAAATAATATAGATTTACAAGAATTTATTCCAGACTGAAATTTTAGAATCCTCCTGTATTTTTTAAAGAATTTTGTGGATAAGCAACACCAGATGAATAATATAGATTTACAAGAATTTATTCCAGACTGAAATTTTAGAATCCTCCAGTTCTTTTTAAAGATCCTTACTTTAAAAAGCACAATACTTACCCAAACGAAAACTTGATATATTTGTTGCAGAATAAAAAAGAAAAGAAAATGAGATGCTTGCCAACAGAACAATTTACTAACCTCGGCAGAAAAGAACTTGGCATTGGCAGGCTCATACCTCATTGCCACAGTCAGAGTGCTGAATACGGTTTTCAACATAGTGAGAATTTCAGAACTGCCAACTAAAAAAAAAGACAAAACAAAAAAACAAAATGTTTTAGTCAAGGAATTTCTTAGATGAAGCAGTTTTATTAATTTACTAATAATTAATTAATCTATTAATTGTAGATAATTCTAAATTTAATACTGTAAAATATTGCCTACTATCCCCCTATAGCATTGGTTTTCAAACAGTGATCTAGAGATCACAGGGCGTCTTATATATATATATATATATATATATATATATATATATATTCAAGACACTCTGGCAATGTCTACAATATAATTTTCATAAGACAATTCAAACTTACCTTGATCCCAAGGGTACTTGGGTGGAGAGGCCAGGCATCCCTCCATGGAAACAAAAACAGACATGACGTAAACAAAACCCCCAACTTTACGGAACACTGTGCGGGTACGGTGGCTTTCACGTAGAACATTCAACAGGGACTAAAGAAAAAAAGAAAGAAAAAAAGAATAAATGTTATTTTCATTCTGAAATTGGGCAAGCCAATAAGAAAGAAATGTTACATAATCTATGCGGTTGCATAAGATTATTGTCAATCCCCTGTAATTCTGAGGGGTGACCCCTTTCATACCATGGCCGGGTCCTTCTATGGAAAATTACAGAAGCCCGCCAAATATGTGAAGTCACGTGGAACCTTTTTCAGAGTCCCCAGTTTGCAGTTGGACGTCAGGCAGAGCAGCGGCCATTTTATGCTCTGCCTAAAACTGGAACTCACGCGCTATATTAGTCAGATATTTAGTTACGTGAAATGTATAGTTAAGGAAATAAAAGTTTATATAAGTAAAATGTTCTTATGGTTGATGAATGTCTTGGTAACAAGACTAAGAAATGAACCCAGGACGACCAGTCAGCAGGAACATAGCAACAGAAGACCTTAGAAGATATACCAAGTCAAGATGATAGAAGAACCAAAGCCGGACAGAAGAATAGGAACTTCACCATCAGATAGAGTTTATCATCATACCCCCAAGATTTATGACAAAATTGTGAAATAAAAAAAATACCTAAAACAGAGCCCGAGTTTACAGTGGTCTGAACATTGTGTTAATACACAATAAAGACAGGGACAACAGTCCAATATATCATGATTATTCTTCTATTCATGCTTAATTAGTTTTCAAATTTTTATTTTGGACTCATTTTTTCTATTTAACCTATAGATGGGACCCTAACAGGTACTACCACTATGGATCAAAGTGGACCTGGGAGTAATATCAATGAAGAGGTACTCTACACTCCCCATAGCTCCAAAATTGGAACTTCACCACTAGACGCAGTTTAATGTCATACTCATGAAGATGATAAATGATGATTGATTTTAATGGCATGTCAATCTATCTAGGGTTATTTTATGCCTATTTAGATAATTACAACCTGTAATGAAAAAAAGAAATTAGGGAAAATCAATTTTTATGGCATGTTAACCCATGTTGGGCTATTTTATGCCAAAAACGTTTTGTTTTATTTATTTTGATTAGGTACTGACATTTTTTATTTGAACTCAATTTTTTTTTTAGCACATTTTTTTTTAAACTCATTTTTTTTTATTTAACCCATAGATGGGACCCTAACAGGTACTACTACTACAAATCTGGGAGTAATAGCAATGAAGAGGTACTCTACACTCCCCACATCTCCAAAATTGGAACTTCACCACTAGATGCAGTTTAATGTCAATCTATCTATAGGAAATCAATTTTTATGGCACGTTAACCCATGTTGGGCTATTTTATGCCAAAAATGTTTTGTTTTATTTATTCTTATTAGGTACCAACATTTTTTATTTGAACTCAATTTTTTTTAGCACATTTTTCTTAAACTTATTTTTTCAATTTAACCTATAGATGGGACCCTAACAGGTACTACCAGTCTGGGTCAGAGTGGACCTGGGAGTAATAGCAATGAAGGGGGTACTTGTAATCTCCTCAGACCTCTAGAAATGGAACTTCACTATTAGATGCAGTTTAATGTCATTCCCAGGACATGAAGACCTTCAGCCACTGCCTTCTAGCACATATATAATAAAAAAAGAGTTGCCATAAGGGCAATAGGGTCAGACAATCATATAGGGTACTAGGGCTTGATATGACCAACCAGCTAGCCCAAGTAAGGGCCAGAGTGGAGTGTTGCATGTCATGAACTACTCAGTCAACAAGATTCCGTCTTTAAGCATCACCGGTCACCATCCACAACTAACAGCTGGGTATTACCCCTCTACAGAGATGCAGTCGGCATATTCACAGCCATATCCAACAGGGTTTATTTTAAATAGGATTGGAACAAAAGTCTTGTCCAATACAAAATAATTTTTTTATTGTTTTGTTTTGTTTTACGGCATATCAACCTCAGTGGGTCATTTAATGCCGATAAAGTTTTGAAATAAATTAATTCTTAATGGATAATACAATTTTTTATGAATACATTTTTCTATTTAACCCATAGATGGGACCCTAACAGGTACTACCACCACTCCGGGTCAGAGTGACCAGGGAGCAATGGTGATGAAGGGGTGCTCCACATTCCCCAAACCTCCAAAACTGGAACCTCACCATCAGATAGAGTTTAACGTCATTCCCAGGACATGTAGACCCGCAGCCACCGCCTTCTAGCACCCATATGATAAAAAGGGGTTGGGGCTTGCCATAAGGGCAATAGGGTTGGGAAAATCATATAGGTGCTAGGGCTTGACGTGACCAGCCGATTGATCGGAGGGGGCCTCTTCGACCGCCTGTCTAGCCCAAGATAGGGCCAAAGTGAAGTATTGCATGTCATTAACTGCTCATCCACCTGGGCTCTATCTTTAAGCATCCCGGGCCGCCACCCACAGCCAACAGGTGGCCCCATTGGAGCAGTCTTACCCCTCTGCAGAGGTGCAGTTGGTGCATTCTAACGCCCCAGCCGACAGGGCGGCCAATCTTTATTGGTTAAATAAATGTTACTTTGTATCGGACAAGGGCTGTGACAGATGCTGTATGCATTGGGGGTTGCCATAAGGGCAATAGGGTCGGGACAATCATACAGTTGCTAGGGCTTGATGTGATTGATTGGAGGTAGGCTTCATATATATTTATTTACCAACCCCTCCGCACGAGCAGGATGCGACACAAGGTCGATTTCTTAAGCGGAGTTTAACAGGTTTGAATTCAGAGTTTTCCTTCTCCTAGACTGGTTGCCTAACCAAGGTTAAAGAGCCCAGTCTGCCCTACTATTTACCGATAGCTGGAGGGAGAGTAGGATTCATACCTTTCCCAAGGGTATTAGCGCAAAGTGAAATGCAATTATCACGTCCAGGATTTGAACTCGGGGCAACGAATCCCTTTTCCATTACACCATGTGCTTCCTATGTAGACTTCATATATACACACACACACACACACACACACACAAACACACTCATACCTTGAAAGTTGCAATTTTCTCACCTTTAAAATGTGGGTCTTCAGCTCAAGGGCTGTGACAGGTGCTGTATGCATTAGTCCGAGTAGAGTGCCCATATCGTCGTCACCGCCAGGAGAGAGAACCAGCTGTTGAACAATGTTGAGAGCTTGATGCTGGCAATCGATGTAAGGCACCATGTTATGTGCACAGCGGGCTCCCCCACATTCACGGAATACGCCTGGGGAGGGGAAAGAAAAATAAGAACACAAAAATGAATACAATGCTAAAAAGAAAAAATAAGGAGAAAATGATTTCTTTGATTTTAGGTAGAAAATAAAATACAGGAACCTCAACTGTTAAGATTCTTGTGGCCATTTTTAGGCTGCAGATGAGAGCACTTTATAATGAATATCTCTTGTGGCATTAAGTTTGATTTAAAAACATAAATGTTTTAAATATAATAATTATGTTATAACATTCCATTGCGTGAGTACACTTCACGTTATATAAATGCTGAACAAGTCACCATTTTTAAGATTTTAACATTTTTTGACCGTCTGAAGATTGCATAATATGCATGAAACGGCAGTTACGGGAAATTAATACAATAATATTTCATATCTGATTTTATATATATATATATATATATATATATATATATATATATATATATATATTATGTTTTTTTATGCTGAAGTTGGGCGTTATTATGAAGCATTTAAAAATAAATGAAGGAACTGGATGTTATGGAGTACTGTATTCACTTATTTTTTATTATTTGTTATCATAAATTTTCGGGATCGTTAGATACCCTTTTTCAAATGAATGTCGCTATATAAAATCCAAAAAGTTCTATATAAATATGAACTTGGTTAGATCTGGTCTGATATAAAAGCATTGAGCACTTTTAATTCTCTTTCTATATACAATTTGTTGTTATTTATATATATATATAAATGCACACACACACACACATAAATATATACACACATGCACAGACTCATATACACATATATAGCAATAGCATAATTTTTACACATCACTGCCGTCCCTCACAATCCTATAACCCCACCACCAGAACCTTCCTCTCATGAGCCCTCAAATGATTCATCAAACCCGCTACAGATTCGCAAAGTTTGATGCACATACATATACCTATACACATACATATATCTATACATATATATATTATTAATGTGTATGGTTGGCACTATTATACTTGAAAAAGCGGTAGTAATCCAACGGAGAGTGTTATTAGAAGAGTACTCAATATCTGTAATAGAGCGTTGATAAATAAATAAATGAACAAATAAAAGGTTTAGCTTTTATTTATTAACATATGAACAATCTTTATGACCGAGCGGTTTCATGTGCACATATATATATATACATAAGTATGAAATAACACAAGACTTAGAGATTTTGCATTATAGCCTATTTCGGGGAGCTTAGACAAAGTGTCTAATTCTCCCAGCTCATCAGATGCGAAATAGGCTATAATGCAAAATCTCTAAGTCTTTTGTTATTTCTTTACTTATAAATTTGCTCTGTGACTCTAACAATAAGAGCACACATTGAGCTCTCAAACTGCAACAGGTTGTTTAAAAAAACTCCTATGTCGTAAGGAATATTTCTTCTCTGGACTTTTGGATTATATATATATATATATATATATATATATATATATATATATATATATATGCGCGCGCACACACACACACACACACACACACACACACACACACACTCATACATATGTACTCAATATACTAAAAATAAAGTATATCAACTCATTTTTCCTTTCCTAAATTAAAACTTTATTTAATTTGTTTTTTATTATTTGTTTTGCACATTTGTTTTTGCTATTAATATGGCTGAAATTTTGAGTAAATTCTCTTATGATCCATATTTAAAAGAGAGTGTAAAGAAATAAGGAAGAAAAAAGAAAAACAAGGAGAATCACAAGGGAGTGAAAGAAGAAGAGGGTGGGGGGAAGCAAGACAACCACAAGAGAGGGTAAAGAAGAAAAAGAAGGAGAATCACAAGAGACTAAAAGAAGAATGAAAAAAGGAAGAGAATCATAAGAGGGTCTAAAGAAGAAAGAAGGAAAAAGAAAAAGAAGAAACAAAAGAAAATGACAAGAAAGAGAATCACAAGAGAGTCTAAAGAAGAAAAAGAAAAAGAAGGAGAATAACAAGAAAGTGAAAGAATAAAGAAAAAGAAAAAGAAGAAGAGAGTGTGAAAAAAAGAAAGAAAGAGTATCACAAGAGAGTAAAAAGAGAATGAAAAAAAGTAAAAGAAAGAAAATCATAAGAGAGTGAAAGAAGAAAAAAGAAAAAGAAAGAGATCACAAGAGAGAGAAAGAAAAAAATGTTGGTTGATTGATTGATTTTAACGGCATATCAACCTGTCTGGGGTTATGTCATGACTAACTGTTACAAAAGTAATATATGTTGTGTATTTATATTTATAGTTTTGTAGTAATTGGTTTTTAACAATGTGTTGAAAAAGAAAAAAAGGAGAATCACAAGGAAGTGAAAGAAGAAAAAGAAAAGGAAGAAGAATTATATGAGAGTGTAAAGAAGAAGAAAGAAGAAGAAAAAAAGAAGTGAATTATAAAAAGAGTGAAGAAAAAAAGAAAAAAGGAGAATCATAAGAGTGTAAAGAAGAAAGAAAGAAGAAAAAGAAAGAGAATTATAAGAGAGTGAAAAAAAAAAAGAAAAAGAAAGAGATTATGAAGAGAGTGAAAGAAAAAAAAAGAAAAAAGAATTATAAGAGAGTGAAAGAAAAAAAGAAAAAGAAAAAAAGAGATTATAAGAGAGTGAAAGAAAGAAAAGAAAGAATTATAAGAGTGAAAGAAAAAAAAGAAAAAGGAGAAACAAAAGAGAATGAAAAGAAGAAAGAAAGAAAAGAAAAAGAATCACAAAAGAGTGAAAGAAGAAAGAGAAAAAGAAAAACACAAAAGAATGAAAGAAGAAAGAAAGAAAAAGAAGGAGAATCGCAATAGAGTGTAGAGAAGAAAAAGAAAAGAAAAATCACAAGAGAGTGTAAAGAAGAAGGTGAAAAAAGAAAAAGAAGAAACACAAGAGAGGGAAAGAGGAAAGAAAAAGAAAAAGAAGAAACACAAGAGAGTGTAAAGATGAAAGAAGAAAAGAGTGAAAGAAGAAATAAGGAAGAAAAAAGAAAAAGGAGAATCACAATAAAGTGTAGAAAAGAAAAAGAAGAAGAATCACAAGAGAGTGTAAAGAAGAAAGAAAAAAGAGAAAGATAGAAAGAAAGAAAAAGAAGGAGAATGACAATAGAGTGTGAAAAAGAAAGAAAAAAGAGAAAGAAAGAAAGAAAAAGGAGAATGACAATAGAGTGTGAAAAAGAAAAATCACAAGAGAGTGTAAAGAAGAAGGAAAAAAAGAAAAAGGAGAAACACAAGAGAGTGAAAGAGGAAAGAAAAAGAAAAAGAAGGAAATCATGAAAGAAGAAAGAAAGAAAAAGAAGGAGAATCCCAAGAGTCTCTTCTTAAAAGTTGACTCAAGCCACAAAATTACACCTCAACCTTCCTGAATTCTTCAACAAAGCCACTTTACTCAAGCAGACCCCACCCCACCAACCCGCACCCCACAAGTACCAACCAAATTTCAGTCAAGTTATAAAAGCACTCAAAGACCACAAGATTTTTTTATCACGTAAACATTAAGCACCTTTTACAAAATTACATCATTGAAACATTTCACAAAATCTGGAACATAATATTGCTGTAACCTTATCTGAACTTGACACAAACAGATCTAATTTCCAACTTACGAAAAAAACAGACAAGTGGATAATTCCCAATTGAGTTTCATTATCAACCATTAGTAGAATTCATACACTGATGCTCTTGCTACAAGAGATCATCATCATCATCGTCATCATCTATATACAGAATGTTTCAGAAAAATTGATACCATTTTGTAATCTCATAACTTGACCAATTCTCTTTCAAATGATTGGATTTGGTTTGGTTTGGTTTGTTTAGTCAGGTCTGGTTTTTAAGATACTTCACAACAAGTTGCACATGATAATAACAATTTCTCTGAATTTTTGAAATACGGTTTGATAATTAGTATTACTAGCAAATATATGCACCCTCTGGGTGCAAGTATTTAAGTTTTAATATAATAAAATATCATATTAAATTAGAAAGGCTAACGAAACTGAATAAGAATGCAGATAAAAATATTTGGAACAGAGGGGGTATGATTGAAAAATAGAACAACTTTGAAACTAACTCTTCCATCATTTTCCCTTACTCCCATCTTTCATTGGTAAATTTTCCTAATTTAACTATTTAGTTAAAATAGGAAGTAAAGAATAATATTACAATTATTTCTTCTTGTTAATGGATTTCTTTTAAGATTTATCCCCGAGATTTTTGCTCATATTCATTAATATAAAACCAAACAATTAGAAATCAATAATACTAAGCATATATTTATTAAAATCAATTTTTTAAGATCAATATGCAAATTAGCCTTCCCATTCATACTGTAAACCTCTATTTTGTTGTATATATAAATACAATTGCATGTTATTAGTATGTAGATATGGTCAACAGTGTAAGTAATGTAAAACAATTTTATTAATAATTGAGGTTTAAATAAAAATAAAATCATGGAGAATATGATGTAAATAACTAAAAAATTGTGACTTGTATAGTAATATAGTTTCGGTTACAGATAGACAAACCCACAATCTCCATTATAATAAGATTTGTATTATTCGGACTATTGTCCTCATCTTCATTGTTATCTGTACAACATTTCGGCCGATATGCCCTCCGGCCTTATTCAAATTATGTATGGTTTGTTTTACAGCATATCAACCTCAGTGGGTCATTTAATGCCAATAAAGTTTTGAAATAAATCAATTCTTAATGGATAATACAATTTTTTTTTTTACATTTTTCTATTTAACCCATAGATGGGACACTAACAGGTACTACCATTCCGGGGTCAGAGTGAAGCAGGGAGCAATGGTGATGAATGGGGTGCTCCACATTCCCCAAACCTCCAAAACTGGAACCTCACTATCACATAGAGATTAACGTCATTCCCAGGACATGTAGACCCTCAGTCACCGCCTTCTAGCACCCATACGATAAAAAGGGTTTGGGGCTTGCCATAAGGGCAATAGGGTTGGGCCAATCATATAGATGCTAGGGCTTGACGTGATCAGCCGATTGATCGGAGGGGGCCTCTCCGACCGCCCGTCTAGCACAAGATAAAGCCAAAGTGGAGTATTGCATGTCATGAACTACTCATCCATCTGGGCTCTATCCTTAGGCATCACGGGTCGCCACTTACGGCCAACAGGTGGCCCCATTGGGGGAGTCTTACCCCTCTGCAGAGGTGCAGTTGGTGCATTCTAAGGCCCCAGCTGACAGGGCGGTCAAATGATTGGAAATTTCAACAGTATATCATGGAAAAGAAAAGGTGTTTAAACATTAAACATAGAATTTTAAATTGATTCTACACATGCAGTTAAAATTTGAGATCATTTGAACAAGAATTGGTCAAGTTATTAAATTATGGTATATATATATATATATATATATATATATATAAAAATAAAAAAATAAAAAATCTGTTTTCAAATGCCTTTAAAGTAATAAAGAATTCATCATTTGCATCTGATGAGTCGGGAGAGTTAGACACTTTGTCTAAGCTCCATGAAATAGTCTATAATGCTAAATCTCTAAGTCTTTTGTTATTTAAAAAGTTAAACCTAATGAGTCAAATATACCTACTACAAGTTTCGCTTAGTGCTCTTCAGGGCAAAGATCTTGGTCTTTTCTTTTTTTCAAAAGAATTTTTTTCCCCCCCAGGTGATGTTTGGTAGTATATTTTTACAATCAAACTATTTGTCGCGTTTTTTTCTTACTGCAAGGGTTTATCAACAAGTTTTGTATATTATATTATATATATATATATATATATATATATGGGTAATGTAATTCCCAGGTCAAACCATCCAGAAAAAAGTAAAATTATCATCCACTCACTTCAATTTTTCTTAAATTTGTCCAAATGTGGACCATGTTGTAAAGTAAGACAATCCCCAAAATTTGAGCTTTGCTTCTCAAACCCTCTTTGATGAGGCCAAAGAGAGGCAAACATTATTCCAGTGACAAGGAAGTGAAATCTGTAGTGAAGAAGTGGCTCAAAGAATAGTCAACAGAATTTTACGGAGACCTGAGGAGACTTGTTGTCACTCAGACTCCAGTGAAAGAACATCAGCTAACACGTGTGTGAAAAACTCACACATAATAATCAACTTACCTATTTCTCTGAATATTTGAGATGAGGCTTGAAGATTAGTATTATCTGCGTTATTCGGACTATTGTCCCCATCTTCATTGTTATTTGTACAACGTTTCGTCCGATATGCCCTCCAGCCTTCTTCAGGTATTTCTTGTCGGACTCAGGATTACGACAAGAAAGTTCCCGAGTTCGAAAAGAAGGTTCCCGAGTCTGAGAAGGTTCCCGAGTCCGACAAGCATTACCTGAAGAAGGCCAGAGGGCATATCGGCCGAAATGTTGTACAAATAACAATGAAGATGGGGACAATAGTCCGAATAACGCAGATAATACTAATCAACTTACCATAATAAATACAAGAGAACAACACTTTTTATACTAAATCAAAGGAATAATGATAGATAAATTCTTCTGATCTACTTACTGGTACTGAAAAAAACGGGCAGTGTAAAAATGTATTTTTTGACAGATATTGCCTGTGTAGGATGGAATTAAAACTTCAATTTACTTACTGGCATTGCTACTGTTACCATTCAGCAAAGTGGCAAGGGCTTCCATCACCAAAAATCCGAGTTCCATTTGTTCTTCGGAAATTGCTTCTCTTTCTGGAAATAACAAGATAAAAAAAAATTAAAATATTTCTGTAAAACAAAAATGTTATAACAATTATGTGAAGTTGTAATTGTCAGTTTATCTCTGTTAATTATGTTGTCTTTTATGAAAATATTTAAAATTAATACTGTTCCCAGTCCAGCAAATCTCTTCCGCTCTTCCTTAGTCATTCTGTATTAGAATGATAAAGATATGAATACGCAAGGTTATTTGTAGTAGAGTTACTACTAATCGAGTAGCTAGTCATACTGTTGGAGAACTGTGAGTTGATTATTATTCATATTCCTGCACAAAAAGTAATAAACCTTTTTCTGGATTTTCAATGTTTTTAATTGATTAATTCAGCCACAACAATAATAATAAATCATTCTCAGATTTTCAGGCAAAAAAAAAAGAAAAGAAAAAAAAAAAAAAAATACTAGTTCCATTTTGAGCTTCTTTGAGGAAACTAAGCCCCATAATATTGTATCATTATGGACCCCTAAGCTTTTGAGTGCGGATAAAATGCACTGATATATGTGTGTGGTTGCGAGCAGGTAGGCCATATATAGAAGGAGTGTAAGTATATATTAGGGTATACATGTGTGCCGAAGTGTGTGCATACATATTTATATGGATGTGTATGTATATTTATGTGGGGGTGAGCGTGTGTATGGGCTGAGGTGTGTGTATATATATTTATGTAGGGTTGAACACAACAATACAGGTGTATGTGTGAGCATATGTAGCCAGTGTGTATTTGTGTGCATGGATATGTGCGGGGGAAATCAGAAGAAGATGGACCGGTCAAAAGTTCAGAATGTTCTGGATGAAAAAGACTCATTTTTTAATGTCCTTTGTTAGACTCGGCTTTCTGACACTAACTGGTAGATAAAAAGAGATTAGCCATTTAAGTATTTAATCTCATTTGGTTGGTTGGTTGATTTTATGGCATGTCAACCCTTGTTGGGTTATTTTATGCCGAAGACGTTTGGTTTTATTCATTCTTGATGGGTATTCATTTTTTAACTCAATTTTTAAACACATTTTTAAAAACTTGTTTTCTTTTATTTAGCCCATAGATGTGACCCTAACAGGTACCACTATTCCGGATCAGAGGGGTCTGGAAGTAATGGCGATGAAGGGTTTACTCCACACTCCCTAGAGCTCCAGAATTGGAACTTCACCATTAGAATTACCTTAGTAACATCAAAATATTTTCAATCTTTAAAGTAGGTGAATAGTAGGTGGAATAAGGTTTGTTCCATACTATACTCTAGTTGGTTGGTTGGATTTTACGGCATGTCAACACTTGTTGGGTTATTTTATGCCGAATACGTTTTGTTTTATTCATTCTTGATGTGTATTAAATTTTGTTTTTCATACTCAATTTTTTTATAAACATTCATTTTAATTTAGAATTCATTTTTTCTATTTTTAACTCATAGATGACACCCTAACAGGTACAACCACTCATATCAGAGTGGACCTGGGATTAATGGCAATGAAGGGGTAACTTACACTCCCCAGAGCTCCAAAATTGGAACTTCACCATTAGACCCAGGACACTCATGGGATCAGTATTTGTGACAAGGGTAAGTCTATATATGCAAATTATCATCATAGGAAATGGACATGATGATATGAGTTCAAATCCTGGATGAGGCTGTTTGCATTTCACATAGTGCTAATACCTGTGTGAAAGGTATGAATCCAACTATTCTCCCTCCAGCTATTGGTAAATAGTAGGGCAGACTTGGCTCTTTTGTTTTGGTTAGGTAATTGTTGTAGGAGAAGGAAAACTCTGAATTCAAACCCGTTAAACTCCACTTAAAAATTGACCTTGTGTCACATCCTACTCGTGTGGAGGAGTTGATTGGTTGGTAAATATCTATATATAAAGGGTGTAGCAGTAGGGGTGCCTTAAATTAGAGAACGAGGTATCTGTGGGCAGATAGCAGCTCAAACTATTTACAGTTGGGACCTAGATGCGTACTAGTGACAGATCGGTTGAGAGTCGAAGGACTGGGTTGGGAGGTGCTCTTCCTGTCCGCTGGGGCAGAGTTAATCAGGGAACCGTGCAAGTTGGCCATGTTGTGATAGTAACCCTGATGCGGGTTGCTGTGTGCCACACCTACCCCTGATGAAGAAGTTTTCAATAGAAAGTTTTCTTTGTTTCAAATTGTCTTCGTATTGGGGATGTATGCAGCTTTGACTGTATCCTGTAGAAAAGTCATAGCGTGGGGTCAACAGTATCATTATGTGATGACGTGCACAAAGGCACCCGAGCAGTTACATCATAATACAATTAGTATAAGAATTGAAAAATAAAATAAGGAAAAAAAAAGAAGTAAAAAAAGAAAAGAAAAACAAAAAATATAAAAGAAAAAAAGTACCTGGTTCATTTTAAAGTTCCTTGAGGAGATCAGCCTAAATAATATCATACTGTGGGAGTTATTTTCGTATTCGCTTGGGGAGTTGTCTGCCCGTTTAGTTTCGCTGGTTCCCGCTAGGGGCCTGGTCTATTTAAGCGGCTAATTTGAACTTCTTCTTTCTCTTTGTTGCTCGACCTACGAGACACTATGGGTTAGACTTAGGTCTACTCCCTTCTCGTTGGGGCTTCGGCCCTTAACACTGGCCACTCACTGCTAGTAAGTCTCTTATACGATATATGACTATCCTTTAGTCATGTATCCGTAACTATGTTTTTATGTACATTTAGGTATCTCTTTGATACCTAAACATGAATGTGTAATTATCTCTACTCTTGTATATGTATTTATATTACTTATGTATGTATGTTTATGTACACCTCTATGTATTATGTACCCTGTTTATTCTGTGCTGTATATAAAATGTTTTGTCAGAGTTTTATCTTCAAGTATTATCACTTTGAATCTTACAATACAATTAGCGTTTAGAGAATTTTTTAAAAGTGGTAAAATAAAGTCGCTGTTCTATTAGAAGATTCTTTGTGGAGAGTAGCCTAAGTACCAATTAGTGTTAAGAGAATTGAAAAAAGATGAATAGATAAATGAATAAAATAAAGTACATCTTCTATTTTGAGATTCTTTGAGGAGAACAGCCTACATAACATTATGCAATTAAAGTTATGAGAATTTAAAAAAGATGAATAGATAAATAAATAAAATAAAGTACATGTTCTATTTTGAGATTCTTTGAGGAGAACAGCAATTAAAGTTATAAGAATTTTTAAAAAAATAGATAATACAAAGTACCTGTTCAAATTAATGTCCTATACCTCCTCATTCCACCCAGCCAGAAGTTACACTCATTTTCCTAATCCACCCCAAACGATAGACTTTGTTTAAATGTAATATAATACATATTTAGAAGTCTTTATTTTCAGGGAAATAACAGGTAACTTTAAATGAAAAGGAAATTTTTAGCCATTTTTTGATAAGTCCTTATAGGAATGGGGATCTGGACTTAGAAAATTCTCAACAGGATGTTAAGAATTAAGTACTCTCATACAATTAGTGTTAGAGAATTTTTAAAAAAAGGAACAAAGAAAAAGTTAAAATAAAGTACATTTTGAAAGTTCTTTGTGGAGAGCAGTGTAAGTAACATTACAATTAGTATAAAAAGAATTTAAAAAAGGAAGAAAAAATGTTTGAAATAAAGTACCTCTTCTATTTTGAGGTTCTTTGAGGAGAGCAACCTAAGTACCATTATACAATTAGTGTAAGAGAATTCAAAAACAGGAACAAAAAAAAAAAAGAAGATGAAATAAAATACCTGTTCCTATTTTGAGGTTCTTTAAGGGGAGCAGCCTACATAACATTATAAAATTAGTGTTAAGAAGATTTTTTTTTTTAAATGTTCAAATAAAGTACGTGTTCCATTTTGAGGTTTTTTTTTAAGGAGAGCAGCCTCAGTAACATTATACAATTAATGTTAAAGAACTTAACAAATAAAGTACATATTCCATTTTGATGTTCTTTGTAGAGAGCAATGTAAGTAACATTATACAATTAAAGAATTAAAAAAATGAAGACAAAAAACATAAAATAAAGTACCTGCTCTATTTGGAGGTTCTTTGAGGAGAACAGCCTACATAACATTATGCAATTAAAGTTATGAGAATTTAAAAAAGATAAATAAATAAAATAAAGTACATCTTCTATTTTGAGATTCTTTGAGGAGAACAGCCTACATAACATTATGCAATTAGTTTTAAAAGAATTTAAAAAAAAAAAAGAGAAAATAAAGTATGTGTTTTATTTTGATGTTCTTTGAAGAGAGCAGCCTAAACACCATTATACAATTAGTGTTAAAAGAATTTTTTTAAAAAGACAAAATAAAGTACGAGTTTCATTTTGATGTTCTTTGAGGAGAACAGCCTAAACACCATTATATGATTAGTGTTAAAAGAATTTTTTAAAAGACAAAATAAAGTATGCGTTTCGTTTTGTTGTTCTTTGAGGAGAACAGCCTAAACACCATTATACGATTAGTGTTAAAAGAATTTTTTTAAAAAGACAAAATAAAGTACAAGTTTCATTTTGATGTTCTTTGAGGAGAACAGCCTAAACACCATTATACAATTAGTGTTAAAAGAATTTTTTTTAAAAGACAAAATAAAGTACGAGTTTCATTTTGATGTTCTTTGAGGAGAACAGCCTAAACACCATTATACGATTATTGTTAAAAGAATTTTTTTAAAAAAGACAAAATAAAGTACGGGTTTCATTTTGATGTTCTTTGAGGAGAGCAGACTAAACACATTATTATTATACAATTAGTCTTAAGAGAACTAAAAAAAAAAAAAGATAAAATAAACTATGTGTTCCATTTTGAGGTTCTTTGAAGAGAGCAGTTGAAGTAACATTATATAGTTATCACAGAATTTAAAAAAAAAGAAGAAAAAAAGATAAAATAATGTACATGTTCCATTTTTTAGGTACTTTAAGGAGAGCAGCCTAAGTACCATCATACAATTAGTTTTAAGAAAATTGAAAAAAAAAAAAAAAAAAAATTAAATAAAGTACGTGTTCCATTTCGAAGTTCTTTGAGGTGAGCAGCCTAAACACCATTATACAATTAGTGTTAAAAGCATTTTATTTTTAAATACATGAAATAAAGTATGTGTTCCATTTTGAGGTACTTTAAGAAAAGCAACCTAAGTACCATTAAACAATTAGTGTTAGAGAATTAAATAAAAAATGGAACAAAAAAAAAGTACCTGTTTCATTAGGAGGTTCTTTGAGGAGAGCAGCCTAGGTAACATTATACAGTTAGTATTACAGAATTAAAAAAAAAAAGAAGAAAAAGATTTTGAGGTTCTTTAAGGAGAGTAGCGTAAGTACCATTATATAATTAGTGTTAGAGAGAAAACAAAAGATAAAAGAAATTACCTGTTCCATTTGGAGGTTCTTTGAGGAGAGCAGCATAACGGTGTAAACATGTAACCATCACTTCTAACATGCCAACCTCTCGAAATACATCTTTATAGACATTGTGATAGCGTAGAATCTTCAGCAAGCTCTTCATACAAAGAATACTGCATTCAACCGAACTGAACAAAAGAAAAAGAAGAAAGACATTAGTAGAGCTTATCTGTAAAAAATAAAATATCAATAGAAAATTCATTTGGCTGGTTGGATTTTATGGTATGTCAATCCTTGTTGGTTATTTTTATGCCAAAGACATTTTGTTTGGTTTGGAAGCAAGACTATTGTTAGTGAGTTTTGATTCTCACTAGGTGCCCAATATTACTGGTTGGTTAATTGGATTTTATGGCATGTCAATCCTTGTTGGGTTATTTTATGCCAAAGACATTCTTGCTTTATTCTCTCTGGTTCTCCCCTCTCTCTCTCTCTCTTCTCTATCTATTTCCTTAATTTTTTCTTTCTATTTTAAAACAGCTCTCTTAAGTCAATATTTTTTTAATTAATTTGTTTGTAGAGCAAAGTCTGTGTCCAATAGCTACGTCATTTAAGGTTCATGACTTTTCACTATTTCTATAAATAAACAATAAAAGTCTTGATCATGATTAATACTTACTGTTGCGTCTTGATGAGAATGCTTAAGCTGATGAGCTCTTTGCATGGCACAAAGTTCAAATTAAAAACAATGAATTCCAAAAGTTCAAAGAATTTTTGCTGAAAAAGATAAAAAGAGACAAAACTTAGCATTCTCTAGACATTAGCATTCTATTTAAAAATTGTGGTGTAAAACGAGACAAAACTTAGCATTCTATTTAAAAATTGTGATGTAAAAAGAGACAAAACTTAGCATTCTATAGACATTAGCATTCTATCTAAAAATTGTGATGTAAAAAGAGACAAAACTTAGCATTCTATAGATATTAGCATTCTATTTAAAAATTGTGATGTAAACTGAGACAAAACTTAGCATTCTATAGACATTAGCATTCTATTTAAAAATTGTGATGTTGAACTTGATAGATATTAGCATTCTATTTAAAAATTGTGATGTAAAAAGAGACAAAACTTAGCATTCTATAGACATTAGCATTCGATTTAAAATTGTGATGTTGAACTTGATAGAAATTAGCATTCTATTTAAAAATTGTGATGTAAAACAAGACAAATCTTAGCATTCTATAGACATTAGCATTCTATTTAAAAATTGTGATGTAAAACAATTTTCAATAGCGCTAGACCAAGGAGATTATTTTAGCGTCTGATAGTTAACTTACCTGTATATCGGGAGGTTTAAGATGGATTTTTTCAGCAAACTGGGAAAGGGTTTTGATCTATTAATTAGATCATCTTCATACATCTCCCCCCTTAAGATTCTTTATTGAGGGAGAATGGTCTGGGTAGACTGCCCTTATGACCATTTTATGTGGCCAAGGATTATTCTGCCTCTATTTGGCCAATGTGTGAAGAAAAAGCTTCTTAATTTTCTTTTTATATATAAAGATATATTTTTTATACAAAGACATAGAATACTAAATCAGAGGGGTTAACAAGTTAAAGATACTAGCAAGAATTAGATTCTTTTTTTTATAAGTACTAGTGGACTTACCTGTATATCGGGAGGTTTAAGGTGGATTTTTTCAGCAAAACTGGGAAAGGGTGTGTTGTGATTCAAGTATGAAGTAGTTGGCATCATCTTGGTGATAAACACTACTGATCACATCCAATATATTGCAACATAGATGCACAGACGAGGCCTAAACAAACAAAAGAAAAAGAAAAATATGTCTTAGTAAATACACACATCCACTCAAATAAAAATAAAATTATTCGTGGCTAGCTTAAAAACTGCCCAATAATAAATACTAAAACAAAGAAAAAGAAAAGAAATATGTCTTAGTAAATACACACATCCACTCAAATAAAAACTTTTAACAAAAGTCAAATTATTTGTGGCTAGCTTAAAAGCTGCCCAATAATAAATACTAAAACAAAGAAAATAAAATAAATATATCTTAGTAAATACACACATCCACTCAAATAAAAACTTTTAACAAAAGTCAAATTATTTGTGGCTAGCTTAAAAGCTGCCCAATAATAAATCTAAAACAAAGAAAATAAAATAAATATATCTTAGTAAATACACACATCCACTCAAATAAAAACTTTTAACAAAAAGTCAAATTATTTGTGGCTAGCTTAAAGCTGCCCAATAATAAATACTAAAACAAAGAAAATAAAATAAATATATCTTAGTAAATACACACATCCACTCAAATAAAAAACTTTTAACAAAAGTCAAATTATTGTGGCTAGCTTAAAAAGCTGCCCAATAATAAATACTAAAACAAAGAAAATAAAATAAATATATCTTAGTAAATACACACATCCACTCAAATAAAAACTTTTAACAAAAAGTCAAATTATTCGTGGCTAGCTTAAAAGCTGCCCAATAATAAATACTAAAACAAAGAAAATAAATAAATATATCTTAGTAAATACACACATCCACTCAAATAAAAACTTTTAACAAAAGTCAAATTATTCGTGGCTAGCTTAAAAGCTGCCAATAATAAATAGATTTGGGAATAATCAAAATTAATAGTGAAATCCAATGAAAGTTACCAATGAAATAGAAATTGTAGGGACTAGAACTCTCCTGTGCCTTTAGGGACAGGAAGTAGTAAAGGTAACGTCCCTTGTCAGGTTGGGTGAAGAACCCTCTTTTACGGTTTGGCACCAACCAGGAAGCCTCATAGAAACAAGCGCTCTTCTCAGACTTTGTGAGTTAAAGAACTTCCCCCTCAGTGAGGGAGTAATAACTGAAGACTCAACCTGACACCCCCCTCAACGAGATATTCTGAATTTAAGTACTGCCCCTAAGTACTTGTTTTATTGACTGTCGTTGAGTTTGTATGTAAATAAAATAGGTTAAAGGTACATGTGCTTTCCCTTTGTCTTTACATTCTGAAAAACTTATATTGTGTTCTCTTTAGACTATAGACAGCCTTTCTACAAAATAATTGTTTGTAAGGAAAGTAAGGGTCTATGTACAATCCATTGTTTTAAATTAAGTGCAGCAGAAAGAATTATGAGTAAGTTTAAATATTAATGCAATACTTAAATACAGAGATCAATTTTGAGTTCTCCTGTAGTTTATTGTTGCTCATCGCATAACTATTTGTATTGACTCTGGTTGGGAAAACCAAAAATGTTGTTTTTCATGCAGCTTTGTAATAAGTTCCAAATAAACAGAGTATATCAGTTTTGATTGAAAACTGTTGTTTGAAAAAATATGTTCAAGTTTAATATGTCTCATTAAATACAAACATCCAATCAAATGAAAAAAATTAACAAAAAGTTAAATTATTTGAGACTAGCTTAAAAAAACCACCCAATAATAAAAACATTTGGGAATAATCAAAATTAATAGTGAAATCCAATGAAACTATTTCCAATGAAATAGAAATAACTATTTGTATGAAAAGTAAGACCTACGTACATTAAACTAAGTGGCAGCTGAAGATTATCATTAAGCTTTATAGGTAAGCTTAAATATTAATGCAATACTTAAATGCAGAGATCAATTTGAGTTCTTCTGCAGTTTATTGTTGCCAATCACATAACTATTTGTACTAACAGTGAATGGGGAACCAAACATTTTGTTTATCATGCAACTTTGCAATAAATTCCAAATAGACAAATTATATCATTGTTTTAATGAAAACTGTTAATTGTTTAAAAAATATTGTTCATTAAATAAACACATCCACTCAAAGAAAACCTTTTAACAAAAAATCAAATTATTTGAGACTAGCTTAAAAGCCTCCTTATCAAGGCAGCAAGTAAGTTAGTTCCTTTGTAGGCTCTTGATTAGATATTTTTTTTAAATAGTTTAGATATTCAACACCAAAATTCAAAAGGTCCCGATTCGAAAAAAAGGTTCCCAAGTCCGAAAAGAAGGTTCCGAGTCCGTGAAGGTTCCTGAGCCAACCAGAAATACCTGAAGAAGTATATACATGTACAAATAACAATAAGATGAGGACAATAACGCAGAAAAATCCATGCTGTTAATTGTGAAATCCAATGAAAGTCACCAATAGAAATAATTAATTGTATGGAAAGTATAGACCTATGTACATCAAATGGTCTTTAAAAAAAATGGCAGCAAAAGAATTATCATTTGGTATGCGGTGATCAATCTTGAGTTCTTTTGTACTTTATATTTGCCTATCACTGACATTGACATTTCCAAATGAGAAGAAAATGTTGATATGGGATCGATTACTATAAAACTTATACGAGGGAAATGAGCACCCCTGAAAACTCAAAAAATAAATAACTTTTTAGAATTGTTTTACAATCTGATAGATTGGTGTGTAAACGATAATAATCTATTGAAGAAAAAAGAAAAAAAAATGACAAAGAAAAAAATTTTTTAAGCGGTTCCGATATGGGGAATCGGTTTATGATAAACTTATACGAGAAACTGAGCACCCCAAGAAACTCGAAAAATAAATAACTTTAAAAATCTTTTTTTTACAATCAGATAGATTGGTGTGCAATCAATAATAATCCGTTGAAAAAAAAATAAAAAAAAAAAAAACGGAAAATTTTAGAGGGGGGGTTCCAAAAGTTTCAGGTCCGCCTCTGTTTATTATGAAATTTTGCAATAAGTTCCAAATAGACAAATTATATCATTGTTTAATGAAAACTGTTAATTGTTTAAAAAATATTGTTGAATATGTCTCAATAAATAATCCCATCCACTCAAAATTTTTTAACAGAAATCAAATTATTTGAGACTAGCTTAAAAGCCGCCCTTACAAGGCGGCAAGTAAGGTAGATCCTTTGTGAGGCCCTAATGGATATTCTTAAAAATTCAGTTTATATCTTCAACACCAGAAATTAAATTGCAATTTTATGATCAGATTAATGCAAGATTTCCTGATTTTTTTAGGCAAATTTTTTTTTGTCATTTATGTTAATTTTCATTTCTGCACACAAATTAAACTATTTAAAAAAATAAATAATAATGCATCGTGTATATAACTGCTTAAAAGCTGTCTTATCAGGCGGCAAAATTAAGCTCACACCTTCCGTTGAACTGTTGATTAACATTCAGCCTATGCCAAATTACAATATGCATCAGAAAAATATATAAATTTTATTAGTAATATTGCGTTATTCGGAAAAGAAATTACCTGTTTCCATTTGGAGGTTCTTGAGGAGAGCAGCATAACGGTTGTAAACATGTAACCATCACTTCTAACATGCCAACCTCTCGAAATACATCTTTATAGAACATTTGTGATAGCGTAGAATCTTCAGCAAGCTCTTCATACAAAGAATACTGCCATTCAACCGAACTGAACAAAGAAAAAGAAAGAAAGACATTAGTAGAGCCTTATCTGTAAAAAAATAAAATTATCAATAGAAAATTCATTTTGGCTGGTTGGATTTTATGGTATGTCAATCCTTGTTGGGTTATTTTATGCAAAGACATTTTGTTTGGTTTGGAAGCAAGACTATTGTTAGTGAGTTTGATTCTCACTAGGTGCCCAATATTACTGGTTGGTTAATTGGATTTTATGGCATGTCAATCCTTGTTGGGTTATTTTTGCCAAAGACATTTCTTGCTTATTCTCTCTGGTTCTCCCTTCTCTCTCTCTCTCTTCTCTATCTATTTCCTTAATTTTTCTTCTTCTATTTTTAAAACAGCTCTCTTAAGTCAAATTTTTTTAATAAATTTGTTTGTTAGAGCAAAGTCTGTGTCAATAGCTACGTCATTTAAGGTCGAACTTTTCACTATTCTATAAATAAAACAATAAAAGTCTATGCATCAGATTAATACTTACTGTTGCGTCTTGAATGAGAATGCTTAAGCTGATGAGCTCTTTGCATGCGCACAAAGTTCAAATTAAAAACAATGAATTCCAAAAGTTCAAAGAATTTTTGCTGAAAAAGATAAAAAGAGACAAAACTTAGCATTCTCTAGACATTACATTCATTTAAAAATTGTGGTGTAAAACGAGACAAAACTTAGCATTCTATTAAAAATTGTGTGATGGTAAAAAGAGACAAAAACTTAGCATTCTATAGACATTAGCATTCTATCTAAAAATTGTGATGTAAAAAAGAGACAAAACTTAGCATTCTATAGATATTAGCATTCTATTTAAAAAATTGTGATGTAAACTGAGACAAAACTTAGCATTCTATAGACATTAGCATTCTATTTAAAAATTGTGATGTTGAACTTGATAGATATTAGCATTCTATAAAAATTGTGATGTAAAAAAGAGACAAAAACTTAGCATTCTATAGTACATTAGCATTCGATTAAAATTGTGATGTGTGAACTTGATAGAAATTAGCTATTCTATTTAAAAATTGTGATGTAAAAACAAGACAAATCTTAGCATTCTATAGACATTAAGCATTCTATTTAAAAATTGTGATGTAAACAATTTTCAATAGCGCTAGACCAAGGAGATATTTTAGCGTCTGATAGTTAACTTACCTGTATATCGGAGGTTTAAGATGGATTTTTTCAGCCAAAAACTGGGAAAGGGTTTTGATCTATTAATTAGATCATCTTCATACATCTCCCCCCTTAAGATTCTTTAGAGGGAGAATGGTCTGGGTAGACTGCCCTTATGACCATTTTATGTGGCCAAGGATTATTCTGCCTCTATTGTGCCAATGTGTTGAGAAAAAGCTTCTTAATTTTCTTTTTTATATAAAAGATATATTTTTTTAACAAAGACATAGAATACTAAATCAGAGGGGTTAACAAGTTAAAGATACTAGCAAGAATTAGATTCTTTTTTTTATAAAGTACTAGTGGACTTACCTGTATATCGGAGTTTAAGGTGGATTTTTTCAGCAAACTGGGAAAGGTGTGTTGTGATTCAAGTATGAAGTAGTTGGCATCATCTTTGGTGATAAACCCACTACTGATCACATCCAATATATTTGCAACATATAGATGCACAGACGAGGCCTAAAAACAAACAAAAGAAAAAGAAATATAGTTCTTAGTAAATACCACACATCCACTCAAATAAAAATAAAAATTATTCGTGGCTAGCTTAAAAACTGCCCAATAATAAATACTAAAACAAAGAAAAAAAAAAGAAATATGTCTTAGTAAATACACACATCCACTCAAATAAAAAACTTTTAACAAAAGTCAAAATTATTTGTGGCTAGCTTAAAAAGCTGCCCAATAATAAATACTAAAACAAAGAAAATAAAATAAATATATCTTAGTAAATACACACATTCCACTCCAAATAAAAACTTTTAAACAAAAGTCAAATTATTTTGTGGCTAGCTTAAAAGCTGCCCAATAATAAATACTAAAAAACAAAGGAAAATAAAATAAATATATCTTAGTAAATACACACATCCACTCAAATTAAAAACTTTTAACAAAAGTCAAATTATTTGTGGCTAGCCTTAAAAAGCTGCCCAATAATAAATTACTAAAACAAAGAAAATAAAATAAATATATCTTAGTAAATACACACATCCACTCAAATAAAAACTTTTAACAAAAGTTCAAATTTTATTTTGTGGGCCTAGCCTTAAAAAGGGCTGCCCAATAATAAATACTAAAACCAAAGAAAATAAAAATAAAATATATCTTTAGTAAAATACACACATCCACTCAAATAAAAACTTTTAACAAAAAGTCAAATTATTCGTGGCTAGCTTAAAAGCTGCCCAAATAAATAAATACTAAAACCAAAGAAAAAAATAAATATATCTTTAGTAAATACACACATTCCACTCAAATAAAAACTTTTAACAAAAGTCAAATTATTCGTGGCTAGCTTAAAAAGCTGCCCAATAATAAATAGATTGGAATAATCAAAATTAATAGTTGAAATCCAATGAAAGTTACCAATGAAATAGAAAATTGTAGGGACTAGAACTCTCCTGTGCCTTTAGGACAGGAAGTAGTAAAAGGTAAGCGTCCCTTGTTGAATCTACAAATACAATTAGCGTTTTTTTTACGGAGCGAATTTTTTCTTAAAAAGTATGGGTAAAAATAAAGTCGCTGTTCTATTTAGAAGATAGGTCTTTGTGGAGAGTAGCCTAAGTACCAATTAGTGTTAGAGAATTTGAAAAAAAAATGAATAGAAAATGAATATAAAATAAAGTACATCTTCTATTTTGAGATTCTTTGAGGAGAACAGCCTACATAACATTATGCAATTTTAAAGTTATGAGAATTTAAAAAAGATGAATAGAATAAATAAATAAAATAAAGTACCATGTTCTATTTTGAGATTCTTTGAGGAGAACAGCAATTAAAGTTATAAGAATTTTTAAAAAAAAATAAGATAATACAAAGTACCTGTTCAAATTAATGTCCTATACCTCCCTCATTCCACCCAGCCAGAAGTTACACTCATTTTCCTAATCCACCCCAAACGATAGACTTTGTTTAAATGTAATATAATACATATTTAGAAGTCTTTATATTTTCAGGAAATAACAGGAACTTTAAATGAAAAGGAAATTTTTAGCCATTTTTTTTGATTAAGTCCTTATAGGAATGGGGATCTGGACTTAGAAAATTCTCAACAGGATGTTAAGAATTAAGTACTCTCAATACAATTAGTGTTAGAGAATTTTTATAAAAAAAGAACAAAGAAAAAGTTAAAATAAAGTACATTTGAAAGTTCTTTTGGAGAGCAGTGTAAGAACATTACAATTAGTATAAAAAGAATTTAAAAAAGGCAAGAAAAAATGTTTGAAATAAATACCTCTTCTATTTTGAGGTTCTTTGAGGAGAGCAACCTAAGTACCATTATACAATTAGTGTAAGAGAATTCAAAAACAGGAACAAAAAAAAAAAGAAAGATGAAATAAAATACCTGTTCCCTATTTTGGTTCTTTAAGGGAGCAGCCTACATAACATTATAAAATTAGTGTTAAGAAATTTTTTTTTTAAAATGTTCAAATAAAAGTACGTGTTCCATTTTGAGGTTTTTTTTTAAGGAGAGCAGCCTCAGTAACATTTATACAATTAATGTTAAAGAACTTAACAAATAAAGTACATATTCCCATTTTGATGTTCTTTGTAGAGAGCAATTAAGTAACATTATACAATTAAAGAATTAAAAAAATGAAGACAAAAAACATAAAATAAAGTACCTGCTCTATTTGGAGGTTCTTTGAGGAGAACAGCCTACATAACATTATGCAATTAAAGTTATGAGAATTTTAAAAAAGATAAATAAATAAAATAAAGTACATCTTCTATTTTGAGATTCTTTGAGGAGAACAGCCTACATAACATTATGCAATTAGTTTTAAAAGAATTTAAAAAAAAAAAAAGAGAAAAAAATAAAGTATGTGTTTTATTTTGATGTTCTTTGAAGAGAGCAGCCTAAACACCATTATACAATTAGTGTTAAAAGAATTTTTTTAAAAAGACAAAATAAAGTACGAGTTTCATTTTGATGTTCTTTGAGGAGAACAGCCTAAACACCATTATATGATTAGTGTTAAAAGAATTTTTAAAAGACAAAAATAAAGTATGCGTTTCTTTTGTTGTTCTTTGAGGAGAAACAGCCTAAACACCATTATACGATTAGTGTTAAAAGAATTTTTTAAAAAGACAAAATAAAGTACAAGTTCATTTTGATGTTCTTTGAGGAGAACAGCCTAAACACCATTATACAATTAGTGTTAAAAGAATTTTTTTTAAAAGACAAAATAAAGTACGAGTTTCATTTTGATGTTCTTTGAGGAGAACAGCCTAAACACCATTATACGATTATTGTTAAAAGAATTTTTTTTAAAAGACAAAATAAAGTACGGGTTTCATTTTGATGTTCTTTGAGGAGAGCAGACTAAACACATTATTATTATACAATTAGTCTTAAGAGAACTAAAAAAAAAAAAAAAATAAAACTATGTGTTCCATTTTGAGGTTCTTTGAAGAGAGCAGTTGAAATAACATATATAGTTATCACAGAATTTAAAAAAAAGAAGAAAAAAAGATAAAATAATGTACATGTTCCATTTTTAGGTACTTTAAGGAGAGCAGCCTAAGTACCATCATACAATTATTTTAAGAAAATTGAAAAAAAAAAAAAAAAATTAAATAAAGTACGTGTTCCATTTCGAAGTTCTTTGAGGTGAGCAGCCTAAACACCATTATACAATTAGTGTTAAAAGCATTTTATTTTAAATACATGAAATAAAGTATGTGTTCCATTTTGAGGTACTTTAAGAAAAGCAACCTAAGTACCATTAAACAATTAGTGTTAGAGAATTAAATAAAAAATGGACAAAAAAAAGTACCTGTTTCATTAGGAGGTTCTTTGAGGAGAGCAGCCTAGGTAACATTATACAGTTAGTATTACAGAATTAAAAAAAAAAAAAGAAGAAAAAGATTTTGAGGTTCTTTAAGGAGAGTAGCGTAAGTACCATTATATAATTAGTGTTAGAGAGAAAACAAAAGATAAAAGAAATTACCTGTTCCATTTGGAGGTTCTTTGAGGAGAGCAGCATAACGGTGTAAACATGTAACCATCACTTCTAACATGCCAACCTCTCGAAATACATCTTTATAGACATTGTGATAGCGTAGAATCTTCAGCAAGCTCTTCATACAAAGAATACTGCATTCAACCGAACTGAACAAAAGAAAAAGAAAGAAAGACATTAGTAGAGCTTATCTGTAAAAAATAAAATATCAATAGAAAATTCATTTGGCTGGTTGGATTTTATGGTATGTCAATCCTTGTTGGGTTATTTTATGCCAAAGACATTTTGTTTGGTTTGGAAGCAAGACTATTGTTAGTGAGTTTGATTCTCACTAGGTGCCCAATATTACTGGTTGGTTAATTGGATTTTATGGCATGTCAATCCTTGTTGGTATTTTATGCCAAAGACATCTTGCTTTATTCTCTCTGGTCTCCCCCTCTTCTCTCTCTCTCTTCTCTATCTATTTCCTTAATTTTTTCTTTCTATTTTAAAACAGCTCTCTTAAGTCAATATTTTTTTAATTAATTTGTTTGTAGAGCAAAGTCTGTGTCCAATAGCTACGTCATTTAAGGTTCATGACTTTTCACTATTTCTATAAATAAACAATAAAAGTCTTGATCATGATTAATACTTACTGTTGCGTCTTGATGAGAATGCTTAAGCTGATGAGCTCTTTTGCATGGCACAAAGTTCAAATTAAAAACAATGAATTCCAAAAGTTCAAAGAATTTTTGCTGAAAAAGATAAAAAGAGACAAAACTTAGCATTCTCTAGACATTAGCATTCTATTTAAAAATTGGTGGGTAAACGAGACAAAACTTAGCATTCTATTTAAAATTGTGATGTAAAAAGAGACAAAACTTAGCATTCTATAGACATTAGCATTCTATCTAAAAATTGTGATGTAAAAAGAGACAAAACTTAGCATTCTATAGATATTAGCATTCTATTTAAAAATGTGATGTAAACTGAGACAAAACTTAGCATTCTATAGACATAGCATTCTATTTAAAAATTGTGATGTTGAACTTGATAGATATTAGCATTCTATTAAAAATTGTGATGTATAAAAAGAGACAAAACTTAGCATTCTATAGACATTAGCATTCGATTTTAAAATTGTGATGTTGAACTTGATAGAAATTAGCATTCTATTTAAAAATTGTGATGTAAAACAAGACAAATCTTAGCATTCTATAGACATTAGCATTCTATTTAAAAATTGTGATGTAAAACAATTTTCAATAGCGCTAGACCAAGGAGATTATTTTAGCGTCTGATAGTTAACTTACCTGTATATCGGGAGGTTTAAGATGATTTTTTCAGCAAACTGGGAAAAAGGTTTTGATCTATTAATAGATCATCTTCATACATCTCCCCCCTTAAGATTCTTTATTGAGGGAGAATGGTCTGGGTAGACTGCCCTTATGACCATTTTATGTGGCCAAGGATTATTCTGCCTCTATTTGGCCAATGTGTGAAGAAAAGCTTCTTAATTTTCTTTTTATATATAAAGATATATTTTTTATACAAAGACATAGAATACTAAATCAGAGGGGTTAACAAGTTAAAGATACTAGCAAGAATTAGATTCTTTTTTTTATAAGTACTAGTGGACTTACCTGTATATCGGGAGGTTTAAGGTGGATTTTTTCAGCAAACTGGGAAAGGGTGTGTTGTGATTCAAGTATGAAGTAGTTGGCATCATCTTGGTGATAAACACTACTGATCACATCCAATATATTGCAACATAGATGCACAGACGAGGCCTAAAACAAACAAAAGAAAAAGAAATATGTCTTAGTAAATACACACATCCACTCAAATAAAAATAAAATTATTCGTGGCTAGCTTAAAAACGCCCAATAATAAATACTAAAACAAAGAAAAGAAAAGAAATATGTCTTAGTAAATACACACATCCACTCAAATAAAAACTTTTAACAAAAGTCAAATTATTTGTGGCTAGCTTAAAAGCTGCCCAATAATAAATACTAAAACAAAGAAAATAAAATAAATATATCTTAGTAAATACACACATCCACTCAAATAAAAAACTTTTAACAAAATCAAATTATTTGGCTAGCTTAAAAGCTGCCCAATAATAAATACTAAAACAAAGAAAATAAAAATAAATATATCTTAGTAAATACACACATCCACTCAAATAAAAACTTTTAACAAAAGTCAAATTATTTGTGGCTAGCTTAAAAGCTGCCCAATAATAAATACTAAAACAAAAGAAAATAAAATAAATATATCTTAGTAAATACACACATCCACTCAAATAAAAACTTTTAACAAAGTCAAATTATTTGTGGCTAGCTTAAAAGCTGCCCAATAATAAATACTAAACAAAGAAAATAAAATAAATATATCTTAGTAAATACACACATCCACTCAAATAAAAACTTTTAACAAAAGTCAAATTATTCGTGGCTAGCTTAAAAGCTGCCCAATAATAAATACTAAAACAAAGAAAAATAAAATAAATATATCTTAGTAAATACACACATCCACTCAAATAAAAACTTTAACAAAAGTCAAATTATTCGTGGCTAGCTTAAAAGCTGCCCAATAATAAATAGATTGGGAATAATCAAAATTAATAGTGAAATCCAATGAAAGTTACCAATGAAATAAAATTGTAGGGACTAGAACTCTCCTGTGCCTTTAGGGACAGGAAGTAGTAAAGGTAACGTCCCTTGTCAGGTTGGGTGAAGAACCCTCTTTTACGGTTTGGCACCAACCAGGAAGCCTCATAGAAACAAGCGCTCTTCTCAGACTTTGTGAGTTAAAGAACTTCCCCCTCAGTGAGGGAGTAATAACTGAAGACTCAACCTGACACCCCCCTCAACGAGGGAGATATTCTGAATTGTAAGTACTGCCCCTAAGTACTTGTTTTATTGACTGTCGTTGAGTTTGTATGTAAATAAAATAGGTTAAAGGTACATGTGCTTTCCCTTTGTCTTTACATTCTGAAAACTATATTGTGTTCTCTTTAGACTATAGACAGCCTTTCCTACAAAATAATTGTTTGTAAGGAAAGTAAGGGTCTATGTACATCAAATTGTCTTTAAATTAAGTGGCAGCAGAAGAATTATGAGTAAGTTTAAATATTAATGCAATACTTAAATACAGAGATCAATTTTGAGTTCTCCTGTAGTTTATTGTTGCTCATCGCATAACTATTTGTATTGACTCTGGTTGGGAAAACCAAAAATGTTGTTTTTCATGCAGCTTTGTAATAAGTTCCAAATAAACAGAGTATATCAGTTTTGATGAAAACTGTTGTTTGAAAAATATTGTTCAAGTTTAATATGTCTCATTAAATACAAACATCCAATCAAATGAAAAAAAATTAACAAAAGTTAAATTATTTGAGACTAGCTTAAAAACCACCCAATAATAAAAACATTTGGGAATAATCAAAATTAATAGTGAAATCCAATGAAACTATTTCCAATGAAATAGAAATAACTATTTGTATGAAAAGTAAGGACCTACGTACATTAAACTAAGTGGCAGCTGAAGAATTATCATTAAGCTTTTATAGGTAAGCTTAAATATTAATGCAATACTTAAATGCAGAGATCAATTTTGAGTTCTTCTGCAGTTTATTGTTGCCAATCACATAACTATTTGTACTAACAGTGAATGGGGAACCAAACATTTTGTTTATCATGCAACTTTGCAATAAATTCCAAATAGACAAATTATATCATTGTTTTAATGAAAACTGTTAATTGTTTAAAAAATATTGTTCATTAAATAAACACATCCACTCAAAGAAAACCTTTTAACAAAAATCAAATTATTTGAGACTAGCTTAAAAGCCTCCTTATCAAGGCAGCAAGTAAGTTAGTTCCTTTGTAGGGCTCTTGATTAGATATTTTTTTTAAATAGTTTAGATATTCAACACCAAAATTCAAAAGGTCCCGAGTTCGAAAAAAAGGTTCCCAAGTCCGAAAAGAAGGTTCCGAGTCCGTGAAGGTTCCTGAGCCCAACCAGAAATACCTGAAGAAGGCCGGAGGGTATATCGTCCAAAACATTGTACAAATAACAATAAAGATGAGGACAATAACGCAGAAAGAAATCCATGCTGTTAATTGTGAAATCCAATGAAAGTCACCAATGAAATAGAAATAATTGTTTGTATGGAAAGTATAGACCTATGTACATCAAATGGTCTTTTAAAAAAAATGGCAGCAAAAGAATTATCATTTGATATGCGGTGATCAATCTTGAGTTCTTTTGTACTTTATATTTGCCTATCACTGACATTGACATTTTCCAAATGAGAAAGCCAAAAATGTTGATATGGGGGATCGATTTACTATAAACTTATACGAGGAAATGAGCACCCCTGAAAACTCAAAAAATAAATAACTTTTTAGAATTTGTTTTACAATCTGATAGATTGGTGTGTAAACGATAATAATCTATTGAAGAAAAAGAAAAAAAATGACAAAGAAAAAAAATTTTTAAGCGGTTCCGATATGGGGAATCGGTTTATGATAAACTTATACGAGAAACTGAGCACCCCAGAAAACTCGAAAAATAAATAACTTTAAAAATCTTTTTTTTACAATCAGATAGATTGGTGTGCAATCAATAATAATCCGTTGAAAAAAAAATAAAAAAATAAAAAACGAAAATTTTAGAGGGGGTTCCAAAAGTTCAGGTCCGCCTCTGTTTATTATGAAATTTTGCAATAAGTTCCAAATAGACAAATTATATCATTGTTTTAATGAAAACTGTTAATTGTTTAAAAAATATTGTTGAATATGTCTCAATAAATAATCCCATCCACTCAAAATTTTTTAACAGAAATCAAATTATTTGAGACTAGCTTAAAAGCCGCCCTTACAAGGCGGCAAGTAAGGTAGATCCTTTGTGAGGCCCTTAATTGGATATTCTTAAAAATTCAGTTTATATCTTCAACACCAGAAATTAAATTGCAATTTTATGATCAGATTAATGCAAGATTTTCCTGATTTTTTTAGGCAAATTTTTTTTTCATTTATGTTTAATTTTCATTTCTGCACAAAATTAAACTATTTAAAAAAATAAATAAATATGCATGTGTAATATAACTAGCTTAAAAGCTGTCTTATCAGGCGGCAATTAAGCTAACACCTTCGTTGAACTGTTGATTAGACCTTCAGCCTGACAAATTCACATTATGCACAGAAAATATATTAAATTTTATTAGTATTATCTGCGTTATTCGGACTATTGTCCCCATCTTCATTGTTATTTGTACAACATTTCGGCCGCTATGCCCTCCGCCTTCTTCAGGTATTTCTTGTCGGACTGTTTTAACCTAACTGCCTAATCCACTCAGTTAGGTTAAAACAGTTCTAAGTGACAGTTATCTCTGGTACCAGAGTTCAATCCTGAATGAAAGCAGTTAGAAAGATAATTAATTAACACAACTCCTACCCCAGCTATGGTTAGCGGAATGAGAACAGGATACCCCCATGGAATAAATAAAGGGTTAGGTTCAAAGTTCCGTGGCTCCCGAATACGACAAGAAAGTTCCCGAGTTCGAAAAGAAGGTTCCCGAGTCCGACAAGAAATACCTGAAGAAGGCCGGAGGAGTCTATTAATGAGATGTTGCTATTTTTTTTTTTGCTTACTTTATGATTTTTGAAGGAAGCTCTGTCAACCTCCTGGTTGTAGTTTAAGGTGTCTTTGAATTTAGTGTACAATTTCAAGAATATTGGTAAATAATAGCCACTTTGATTTTGCAAAAAGTTTCATGTAAAAAAATCAACTAGGAATGCTAATATATCTAGCTTATATAATAACAGTAAAGTAAAACAACATGGTCTTCTATTTGATTTTTTTTCTTTCCAATAGTGAAAGTGAAAGTACCAATCTTAAGAAATATTTTCTTTCCAACCAAATAAATATTCTTAAGAGTGGACCAGAAATACACAAGAAATTTTGCAAGTTGAACTGATTAAGATGTGAATTTGTCAATGTCTCCCGATTTCAGCACAACAATTTGATCTTCTATTTAATTTTTTCCTTTTCAATAATGAAAGTGAAAGTAAAAGTACCAACCTTGAGAAATACTGACTGTAGGACCTGGAAAGCTTGAATATTCCTCACACTGACACCTGAAAAATAGATTTTAAAGAAAAACTTTAGTTACTCAAAATTAAAAAAAATAGGTTGCAGTTTTATACATAGTGTAGCGTAGTCACAGTGCCATAAAAGGCTTGTGTGATATTGTAGTAGGCTGGTCAGCTAATAGGTCACACATAAGTAGCAACATTCCACATAGGTAGTAGGTTAAAAAAAAAAACATACAAAAGAATAGTGGGTTTTTTTTCCATTGATTATTACTATCTCACAACTTACAGTCAGTCAACCCCCACCCCTAGTGGAGTACAAAAAGTCAACAATGTCTCTCCATGAGCTACCCAGTGAAAAGCTTGTGGTCCATGGAGGAAGGGAATATCTGTTCCCACTCTACTTCCGTTTTCTTTTCTAGTTCAGGAGTCATTGACCAGTCACTGGCTGACATACATTGAGAGCTTAGAATCTTAGTCGCTAATAAACTTTCTTTTTTTTTTTCTTCTCTTTATTTTTACCCAGAAATTAGATTACCATTTTCTTTTCAATTTAAATTTTATATAGACCATTTTAATTACATTACACATGGTTATCAGCCGAATTATAATCTAAAATTTTCACAGTATAATATTCAATTGATGAGATTGATATTCTCTATTAAATTATGTACATTGATAATGAAGAAGAATTTAATTTACTTATATTTTTAAATGAAAGGTCTATAAGAATTAAATGCGGTTTTAGCTTCAGTAACTAAAACTGCTTCCTATAATACATTAGGAGGCTTCAAAGAAACATCTAACCGTAGGTGAATACATATGTAATAAAATCCAACAAAGTGGCACATAACAAAATACAGACTTTATTGTCTGAGCACATTTATCATAAAATACAGATACATAACAGTTAGGACGAAAGTCCTAAAGAAAGAAAAGAGTAGTTGGTTAAATGAAGAGATGAAAGTTACTTCAAAAGGTTATCACTTTCATTATACAGGAGCTATGTGGTTAGGGTCTAGAAAGGGTTACGTACATACATGGACACAAGCCTATAGTTGGGGGGCTAAGCCCACCAAGTTTTAATGGACAGAGACACAACTTGTCTAGTTCATCTTTGTGGCTGCCATATGAAAGAGAGGCAGATAGCTGTGGATGTAATGAAAATAACATACCTCGAAACTCAAAGCGTGCGCAGACGAGTCTGGCTTGCAGGGTCATCGTGGGAAAGAAATATGGCTGCTGTAAGCACTATATTTAACGATGGGCGATCTCGAACCAGCGAGAATGGGATTGCACGTATGCAAATTCTCTCGAGATCAGGCGTGCATATAAGCATACGGCAACGGCTAGAGGTAGCATCAAATGATTACGTACGACGACTACGAAAAAAGCTGGCAGTAGCATTTTGGCTCTTGCGACGGCTGGACGAGGCATTTCGAGATAGATTTTGATTGTTGGTGGGCAGAGTGCAGCATAGTTGGGAGAACATTATTACCAGACTGAGTTTAAATAGCCAGGTAGTAATGCCATCTAGTGGCAAGTCCTGGCGACAAGGGAAGATAACCCTTTACAACCCAACAAAGGAAGACAATCGCTACAGGGCCTACACTGATTACACTTGAATGGAAAAAAAGATAACATAATTAAAAAGCGTGAGGTTTGTGCGTACCCTTTCCAGTGGCTTGTGGTAAGGTGAATCCTGGCATTTGAAACAGGGAACCCGTGCTTGCTTGACTCGGTTTCAGTTCGATAAAGCCACACGTCGTCAATGATCCAACGAGAAGCACGAGATTTCGAAGAGCTTGCTGACTATCTTCGCCTGGACTTTGTTCAAGTCTGAAATAAAACCACAAACATTAACGTCAGATCAATACAGGGAGGGTGGAAGAAAAGAAATCATTATACGATAAATACATTCAATAATAATATCTAACAGTGTGGTAAAGAAACGCAAAGGTGAGTTAAGAGTTTTGCAATATTTTGGAAAATAATCACTTCCTATGCGTGTCTAAACCAATGGTTTCCAATGTGGGTCATTTTGATTTTTAAAGTGGGACAATTGAAAAAAATATTTATATCAAAATTTTCTCTCTTTATTATTTTCTGTATTTTGTTTATGTCATTTTTACTTTTCATAAATGACTTGTTCTTTTGAAGCTTGTTTAAACCAAGTTATTGATGTTTTAAGCTTCTTCAGCTCAACTATTTTGTAATAGCTCTTTAGTAAACATATCAAACGGTGTAATAATTAAATTATCATACTGTGGTATATCCACAGGTCTTGCTAGTTCAATAATAATATCTAACAGTGTGGTAAAGAAATGCAAAGTTGAGTTAAAAGTTTTGCAATATTTTGGAAAATAATCACTTCCTATGTGTGTCTAAACCAGTGGTTCCCAATGTAGGAACATTCTATGTTTTACAGTGCATTATGTTTGACATGTTACACACTGTGGTTGATCCTCTTGTTTGAGTATAAAAAAGTGTGTAAGTCTTTTATGGCCAATATGTAATTTAACATCACACTCAGGACACTCTTAGCTACCACCTTCTAGCAGATGTATAATAAAAAGGTGTGTGGGTATTAGGGCCACAACCTGGCCAATGGGGTTCTGGCAAAAATCCAAAAGGTGGCTCCATCATAGTCAAGAATCAATGGCTTTTAGTGTACTTGTCTCTGCATCTGTGGAAAATCCGTAGCAAACAAGATCATCTTCCACTGACTGGGATATGAATGTGGGGTTTGGGGACCACTTGTGAATTTCCTATTCCCTTGTTATTCCTTTTATGAATTTGTTGGATGGAGCTGGCTTAACTAACCGAGGCTGAATGCTGTCACAGAAACAGAAATAATACTTTGTAATATTTGGTGTATCCGGACTATTGTCCTCATCTTTATTGTTATCTGTACAACGTTATGGCTGATGTGCCCTCCGGCTGAGGGCACATCAGAACAATAGTCTGAATAATCCAAATATTACAAATTATCAAGCCTCATCTAAAAAATAACAAGAAACATCGAAGAAGGCCAAAACATTGTGCATATAACAATAAAGATGAGGACAATAGTCCGAATAATCAAAATAATACAAATTATCAAGCCTCATCTAAAAAATTCAGAGAAATAGTGTAGATAACAATAAAGATGAGGACAATAGTCCAAATAATACAAATTATCAAGCCTCATCTAAAAAATTCAGAGAAATAGTGTAGATAACAATAAAGATGAGGACAATAATACAAATAATACAAATTATCAAGCCTCATCTAAAAAATTCAGAGAAATAGTGTAGATAACAATAAAGATGAGGACAATAGTCCAAATAATCCAAATAATACTAATTATCAAGCCTCATCTCAAAAACTCAGAGAAATAGTGTAGATAACAATAAAGATGAGGACAATAGTCCGAATAATCCAAATAATACTAATTATCAAGCCTCATCTAAAAAATTAAGAGAAATAGTGTAGATGACAATAAAGATGAGGACAATAGTCTGAATAATCCAAATACTACAAATTATCAAGCCTCATCTAAAAAATTCAGAGAAATAGTGTAGATGACAATAAAGATGAGGACAATAGTCTGAATAATCCAAATACTACAAATTATCAAGCCTCATCTAAAAAATTCAGAGAAATAGTGTAGATAACACTAAAGATGAGGACAATAGTCTGAATAATCCAAATAATACTAATTATCAAGCCTCATCTAAAAAATTCAGAGAAATAGTGTAGATAACAATAAAGATGAGGACAATAGTCTGAATAATCCAAATAATCAAGCCTCATCTAAAAAATTCAGAGAAATAGTGTAGATAACAATAAAGATGAGGACAATAGTCAGAATAATACAAGTTATCATCTCAAAAATTCAGAGAAATAGAAATAATGCTGTTTAAAGAAAGAATAGAAGTTATGTAATACTTACTTTAAAAGGAATTCAGATAGGAAGATGTAACCTTGACTGGATCTAAAATCATCCAATAATGTGTGAGAAACTTCACTTGAGTCTTTGAGAAAGCAGAAAACTGTAACAATCATTTCTACCATCTCAATTGGGGACAGTTCCTGGGCCCTCTGCATGTTCTCAATGCAATGACGCACGCAACCTTTCTCTGAAAAAAATAAATGAATAAATGAAATAAATAGATAAATGAAAAATATTAACTTTTTTGTTATAGGTTCATTGTTATCTTGGATATTTGAACTGCTATATTTGAACCCTTTATTTGGTGCCTTTCAATGCTATGTTTAAATCCTTATACTGCTATATTTGGACTTTTTCATTATTATCTTTAAAACCTTTATTTAAGGAATTTCAGAGCTATATTTGAAACTTTATTTGAACCTTTTAAACTGCTATATTTTAATCTTTATTTGAACCCTTTCATTGCTATATTTGAACCGTTTACTCTGCTATATTTGAAACTTTATTTGAACCCTTTCATTGCTATATTTGAACCCTTTACACTGCTATATTTGAACCCTTCACTGCTATATTTGAACCTTTTACACTGCTATATTTGAAACTTTATTTGAACCCTTTACGCTGCTATATTTGAAACTTTATTTGAACCCTTTACACTGCTATATTTGAAACTTTATTTGAACCCTTTACACTACTATATTTGAAACTTTATTTGAACCCTTTAAGCTGCTATATTTGAAACTTTATTTGAACCCTTTACACTGCTATATTTGAAACTTTATTTGAACCCTTTACACTGCTATATTTGAAACTTTATTTGAACCCTTTACGCTGCTATATTTGAAACTTTATTAGAACCCTTCACACTGCTATATTTGAAACTTTATTAGATATAACAATACCTTTATTCATCATACAATAACCAAAACCATGTCCAACAACAAAGGGGTTTCAATGTTGAAGTCGGAGTTAGTGAGTTGACTTGTGATATACAGCGAATTCATTCTGGCTGAAATGGTCAAGTTCAGGACTTTGGGTGGCAAGGTAGCGGGAAGCAGCAGCGAAGTGGCGAAGGTCCTAAGTCTTGTAGGTATGGAACCAGCTTTCGGTCTGCTTTGTTCCTTTTTCGGGTCTTCTTTTATGGGGTCAATACCCCTGAATATATGACTGATTGGCCAGCCAATAGAAATGCCAGACCAATGGTCTTACAGTGTAGTCATCAGGAAGAGTAGAAAAGCCCCCCCCCCCCCAGATCACGTTTGATTGGCCGGTCAATCAAAATCATATAAAATAAAACATTTTTGAACAGATATGCCTGCCTAATTCATTAATTATCAACTAATTAATTTTCAAATTAGGTATGACTTCAATTAAGCACATATCCTCCTAAATATATATATATATATATATATATATATATATATATAGCGAGAGAGAGAGAGAAAATCATATAGAGGTGATTGGACAGATGGCTGTATATGTATTTACCAACCCCTCCGCACAAATAAAATGTGACATAAGGTCAATTTTAAGCAGAGTCTAATAGGTTTCAATCCAGAGTTTTCCTTCTCCTACACAGGTTACCATACCAAGGTTAAAGAGCCCAGTCTGCTCTGCTATTTACTCATAGCTGGTAGGAAAATAGATGCAAACAGCCTCACCCAGGATTTGAACTCAGGTCATCCCCTACCACTATAACCATTACACCATGAGCACAGATAGAATTATCAGTCTACTTACCATGAATATAGTTAACAACTTGGGGTGTGAGTCCATGTCGTGAGAGAGTTACTAGAATTTCGCCAGCACTTTTCCTCCAGGGTATACTGTGGGGGTGACACCAAGATGTAATGGCGTTAAACAACAAACTCAGGTCATCTTTCCTTGCTAGTTCTTCAGCTGGAGAAATATGGCTGCACAGACGGACTAATACCTGAAAAATTCAAAAAGATATATATATATATATATGTATAAATAAAAGGGTATGAAAACACACAATGTTGTTAAAAGGAATATATTTTTATATCATTTTTATAACTATTATTGACAATATTTCGATTTATAAAAAATCATCATCAGAGCATAATGATAATTCGGTCCGTTTTTAGATGTAAATATTTTAATTGCACTCATCGAGAGAGAATCAGAAAATAATTTAAATTCAAATCGGAAACATTGTTTTTTCCCAAAAAGGATGTAAGCCATGCGATTGCTTCGTATTTGTTCATTCGCTGCGTTTCGCTAACGTCATGTACATTTTGCTACATCGTGTTTCTTCAGTGTAACAGTTTTTGAAAGAAAAAGAAATACTTCAAATTCAAAAATAGAAAAATTCTCTTTTTCAAAAAAAAAGAGTTTTAACCCGTTCATGGTCGGTTAGTAACAGATTTTTTCAGAAAAGAAATGTTTATTTAATTATTTTAAAAATTACTTTTTATGCAAAATATGAATAGTGTAAGGGTGTATTGGGATAATGTGAAATTTAAATTTGTTGGGAAGTATATGTCTAAAATGGTTATGTGAAGGAGATTTTATGATTTCTGAGTACAAGTGTCGCTAAATATGGACATATATTAAAAAATATTTAAAATATATATTAAAAATGTTTAACTTTTACTCTTAACTCTTATATATATATATATATATATATATATATATATATGTGTGTGTGTGTGTGTGTGTGTGTGTGCAAACAAATGATTACTATTATTAAATAGGAATAGTTACTTGAAACCATATAATTGTGTAAAAATTATTAGTATTAGATAGGAATACTGAAAACTATATAACTGTGTGCAAACTAATAATTATTATTATTTAAGAATACTTTAAAATATAATTGCGAATAAATTATTAGTATTGGTTAGTTGGTGGTTTTGTTTTACGACACATCAACCCTTTTTGAGTTATTTAATATCAAATCAAGTCATTCTGATATTTGATTTCTAACAGTACCTGCTGTTGCTTAAGTCATCACCCATTTATGTAGTGAACAGGCTCATCACTGCTTAACTTTGATGATCTAGCTGGAACTGGCACTTTCAACGTGACTTGGCCATAAGTTTATTAATATTAGATAGGAACACTTGATACAATAGAATCGTGTACAAACAAATGATTATTATTATTAAATAGGAATAGTTACTTGAAACCATATAACTGTAAAAATTATTAGTATTAGATAGGAATACTTGAAACCATATAACTAAAAATTATTAGTATTAGATAGGAATACTTGAAACCATATAACTGTATAAATTATTAGTATTAGATAGGAATACTTGAACCATATAACTAAAATTAATTAGTATTAGATAGAATACTTGAAACCATATAACTGTATAAATTATTAGTATTAGATAGGAATACTTGAAACCATATAACTGTGTACAAACAAATGAGTATTATTATTAAATAGGAATAATTACTTGAAACCATATAATTACGTATAAATTATTTGTATTAGATAGGAATACTTGATACCATATATAATTGTGTATAAATTATTTGTATTAGATAGGAATACTTGATACCATATATAATTGTATATAAATTATTTGTATTAGATAGGAATACTTGATACCATGTATAATTGTGTATAAATTATTAGTATTAGATAGGAATACTTGATACCATATATAGTTGTGTATAAATTATTTGTATTAGATAGGAATACTTGATACCATATATAATTGTGTATAAATTATTTGTATTAGATAGGAATACTTGATACCATGTATAATTGTGTATAAATTATTTGTATTAGATAGGAATACTTGATACCATGTATAAATTGTGTATAAATTATTTGTATTAGATAGGAATACTTGATACCATGTATAATTGTGTATAAATATTTAGATTAGTATTAGATAGGAATACTTGATACCTAATTGTGTATAAATTATTTGTATTAGATAGGAATACTTGATACCATGTATAATTGTGTATAAATTATTTGTATTAGATAGGAATACTTGATACCATATATATTGTGTATAAATTATTAGTATTAGATAGGAATACTTGATACCTTATATAATTGTGTATAAATTATTTGTATTAGATAGGAATACTGATACCCTTAGATAGGAATACTTGATACCTTATATAATTGTGTATAAATTATTAGTATTAGATAGGAATACTTGATACCATATATAATTGTGTATAAATTATTAGTATTAGATAGGAATACTTGATACCTTATATAATTGTGTATAAATTATTAGTATTAGATAGGAATACTTGATACCTTATATAATAAATTATTAGTATTAGATAGGAATACTTGATACCTTATATAATTGTGTATAAATTATTAGTATTAGATAGGAATACTTGATACCTTATATAATTGTGTATAAATTATTAGTATTAGATAGGAATACTTGATACCTTATATAATTGTGTATAAAATTATTAGTATTAGATAGGAATACTTGATACCTTATATAATTGTGTATAAATTATTAGTATTAGATAGGAATACTTGAAACCATATAAATGTGTGCAAACAAATTATTAGTATTATTAAATAGGAATAATTACTTGAAACCATATAACTGCTTGAACTCCACACAAAAAAAACAAAAAAAAAACAAAAAGGGGGGTCAAAATCTTACCTGAACAAACACTTTCTGTAGTAAAATCCTTCGTTCTTTTGGTGTAAACTCATAACCATCTTCGAGGACATCTGTGCATGGCACACTGGGTAAATCAAAGAACAAGTAGAGACATTTGACCAGAGTCGAGGGCAAAGATGCCGCGGTCATACAGTCAACAAGAGCTTGAGACCCTGTCGATAATAGGTTGAGAGTCTGTAGTAAAATCCAACCACGATTATTTTCTTGTGGTGACTCAACCTCCAGAAAATTCACAATGGCACAGCTTGCAGTTGCTAGTTAAAAAGAAAAAAACAGATGGAAAGAATTATAAGTATTTTAATATAGAACAATACAAAAGCTGACAGGTTTTACAAGTATGAAATCTTATTATAATGGAGATTGTGTGTTTTTCTGTCTGTAACCGAAACTATATTCCTACTCAAGTCACAATTCTCTTAGTTATTGACATCACATTCTCCATGATTTTATTTTTATTTAACCTCAATTATTAATAAAATTGTCATATATTATTAATACCGTTAACTATGTCTACATACTAAGAACATGCAATTATATTTATATATACAACAAAATAGCGGTTTACAGTGTGAACGGGAAGGATAATTTGCATATTGATATTTAAAAATGTGATTTTAATAAATATGTTCTTAGTATTATTGATTTCTAATTGTTTGGTTCAATTTTAATGAATATAAGCAAAAATCTCTTCAATGGATCTTAAATGAAATCCATTAACAAGAAAAGATAACCGTCATTTTATTCTTAACTTCCTCTTAACTAAATAGTTAAATTAGAAAAAATAACAATGAAAGACGAGATTGATGGAAGAGTAAGTTTCAGTTGTTCTATTTTTTCGATTATACTCTCTCTGTTTCAAATATTTTTATCTGCATTCTTATTCAGTTTCATTTGCCTTTGTAATTTAACATGATATTTTATTACATTAAAACTTAAATACTTGCACCCTACAGAGGGTGCATATATTTGCTAGTAAACATAAAATACAATAACAGTGATGCTAATAGCTCTTTTCATTTAGTACATCCTGGGACACAAATATTTGCTTTGAATGAGACCCTGGGAAAATTAATGGGTCCCAACTAAAGTTTCTTAATAAATTGTAAAGTTTTTATTTATGAACTGGGGAAACAACTAAAGCTGTCTAACTCCTACCTTGTAACCTATCCTGTGTAATTCATTTCTAAGAAACTATTGAAATGTATTTACAATTAGCTTGAAATGGTGAGGGAAGAAAAAAGAAAAACACTGGGACGCATGGATATGATTTTACTGCATCCTTTTAGATTTTTGTGCATCAAAGACGCAGGACGCGTACCTATCAGTATTTCTGAGATAATATAGTTTACTTATTATAATAGGGATTGTGTGTTGTCTGTCTGAAACAAAAACTATATTACTACTCAAGTCACAATTCCCTTAGTTATTTATGTCACATTCTCTTGTGGTGACTCAACCTCCAGAAAATTCACAATGGAACAACTTGCAGTTGCTGGTTGAAAAGAAAAGATAGAAAGATTAATGAGTATTTTAATATAAAACAAAGCTTACAGGTTTTACAAGTTTTAATAAATACATTATTATTACTAGCAAATATATGCACCCTCCGGGTGCAAGTATTTTAGTTAAATTTTATAATAAAATATCATATTAAATTAGAAAGGATAATGAAACTGAATAAGAATGTAGATAAAAAGATTTTGAACAGAGGGGGTATGATTGAAAAATAGAACAACTTTGAAACTAACTCTTCCATCATTTTCCGTTACTCCTGTCTTTCATTGATAAATTTTCCTAATTTAACTGTTTAGTTAAAATAGGAAGTAAAGAATAATATTACAGTTATTTCTTCTTGTTGAGGGATTTCTTTTAAGATTTATTGAAGAGATTTTTGCTCATATTCAATAAGATAAAACCAAACAATTAGAAATCAATAATACTAAGCATATATTTATTAAAATCAAGTTTTTAAGATCAATATGCAAATTAGCCTTCCCATTCATACTGTAAACTTCTGTAAACTTGCACCCGGTGGGTGCATATATTTGCTAGTAAATATAATTGCATGTTGTTAGTATGTAGGTATGTTTATATTTCTTATTATAATGGAGATTGTGTGTTTTTCTGTCTGTAACCGAAACTATATTACTAATCGAGTCATAATTCCCTTAGTTATTTACATCACATTCTTTATGATTTGATTTTTATTCAAACCTCAATTATTAATAAAATAGTTTTACATTATTAATACTGTTGACCATATCTACATATTATTAACATGCGATTGTATTTATATATACAAAATATAGTGGTTTGCAGTGTGAAGGGTAAGGCTAATTTGCATATTGATATTAAAAATTTGATTTTAATAAATATGTGCTCAGTATTATTGATTTCTAATTGTTTGGTTTTATCTTAATGAATATGAGCAAAAATCTCTCCAATAAATCCATTAACAATATTAACAGTAATTCTATTCTTTACTTCCTAATTTAACTAAATAGTTAAATTATGAAAATTTAGCAATGAAAAACGGGAGGGAAGAAAATGCAAGTTTTAGTTGTTCCCCCTCTGTTTCAAATCTTTTTATCGGCATCTTATTTAGTTCCATTACCCTTTCTAAGTTAACATAATATTTTATTTCATTAAAACTTAAATATATGCACCCGGAGAGTGCATATATTTTACTAGTATTAATAATTGAGTTTAAAATAAAAATACAATCATTGAGAATGTGATGTCAATAACTAAGGGTGACTTGAGTAGTAATATAGTTTCGGTTACAGACAGAAAAACACTCAATCTCCATTATAATAAGATATTGTTTTTAACATACAAACAAAATATGGAAGACTGGAATGATAATGCAAGACCAGGTTGTTGGAGAATTAACAAGGTTTTATTTAACACAGAGTAGAAAATGCTTCTACCCTAAAAATGACTTAACTAGCCCAACCGTACTGATACACGTGGTCACTAGTTCAACCATGCTGACGCACATCCGTTGCGTCCGCTCGCAACCAAACCACAGTCCAAAATAACATGGCAGAATTCCCATATCCGGGTTCCTGTCACTCCCCTACTGATCAAAGGCGAGCAACTCTATTTTAGTTAGGTCTTCCTAACACATATGCTATGTGATGACAGGGCATGACACACATAGGTAGGTACTAGAATCTTTCAACAAGGCTGTGGAAGGCTGCATTTAATCGCTTAAAAAAACATGCGGCCTTAAGGTCAAAGGTTTCCTAAACCAGACACAGACTCTTCTGACCTCAAGCAAGAATGGACCATGTGTGTACAACACATGGTCCATTATTTATTTGATGTGATGATAGGGCATGACATACATAGGTAGGTAGTAGCATATTAATATATATTATGTGATGACAAGACATGACACACGTAGGTAGCTAGTAGCATATTAATATATATTATGTGATGACAAGACATGACACACATAGGTAGGTAGTAGCATATTAATATATATTATGTGATGACAAGACATGACACACGTAGGTAGGTAGTAGCATATTAATATATATTATGTGATGACAGGGCATGACACACGTAGGTAGGGAGTAGCATATTGATATATATTATGTGATGACAAGACATGACATACGTAGGTAGGTAGTAGCATATTAATATATATTATGTGATGACAAGACATGACACACGTAGGTAGGTAGTAGCATATTAATATATATTATGTGATGACAAGACATGACACACGTAGGTAGGTAGTAGTAGCATATTAATATATACTATGTGATGACAAGACATGACGCACGTAGGCAGGTAGTAGCATATTAATATATATTATGTGATGACAAGACATGACGCACATAGGCAGGTAGTAGCATATTAATATATATTATGTGATGACAAGACATGACACACGTAGGTAGGTAGTAGCATATTGATATATATTATGTGATGACAAGACATGACACACGTAGGTAGGTAGTAGCATATTGATATATATTATGTGATGACAAGACATGACGCACGTAGGTAGGTAGTAGCATATTAATATATATTATGTGATGACAAGATATGACGCACATAGGTAGGTAGTAGCATATTAATATATATTATGTGATGACAAGACATGACACACATAGGCAGGTAGTAGCATATTAATATATATTATGTGATGACAAGACATGACACACGTAGGTAGGTAGTAGCATATTGATATATATTATGTGATGACAAGACATGACACACGTAGGTAGGTAGTAGCATATTGATATATATTATGTGATGACAAGACATGACACACGTAGGTAGGTAGTAGCATATTAATATATATTATGTGATGACAAGACATGACACACGTAGGTAGGTAGTAGCATATTAATATATATTATGTGATGACAAGATATGACGCACATAGGTAGGTAGTAGCATATTAATATATATATATTATGTGATGACAGGGCATAACACACGTAGGTAGGTAGTAGCATATTAATATATATTATGTGATGACAAGACATGATATACATAGGTAGGTAGTAGCATATTGATATATATTATGTGATGACAAGACATGACACACGTAGGTAGGTAGTAGCATATTAATATATATTATGTGATGACAAGACATGACACACGTAGGTAGCTAGTAGCACATTAATATATATTATGTGATGACAAGACATGACATACGTAGGTAGGTAGTAGCATATTAATATATATTATATGATGACAAGACATGACGCACATAGGTAGGTAGTAGCATAATAATATATATTATGTGATGACAAGACATGACACACATAGGTAGGTAGTAGCATATTAATATATATTATGTGATGACAAGACATGACACACATAGGTAGGTAGTAGCATATTAATATATATTATGTGATGACAAGACATGACACACGTAGTAGCATATTAATATATATTATGTGATGACAGGGCATGACACACGTAGGTAGGTAGGTAGTAGCATATTAATATATATTATGTGATGACAAGACATGACACAAGTAGGTAGGTAGTAGCATCTTTCAACAAGGATGTGGAAGGCTGCACTTAATAGCTTAAAAAAACATGTGGCCTTAAGGCCAAAGGTTCCCTAAACCAGACACAGACTCTTCTGACATCAAGCAAGAATAACCTGCACACACATGGTCCATAATATATATGATGTGATGATAGGGCATGACATACATAGGTAGGTAGTAGCATATTAATATATATTATCTGATGACAAGACATGATACACATAGGTAGGTAGTAGCATCTTTCAACAAGGATGTGGAAGGCTGCACTTAATAGCTTAAAAAACATGTGGCCTTAAGGCCAAAGGTTCCCTAAACCAGACACAGACTCTTCTGATCTCAATCAAGAACAACCTGCACACCCTCTCCTATTCATTTCTCATATTGGAAAAAAATAAAAAATAAAAAATTGATGTTAGTGGCTTTTTCTTTCATATTCTGACGATTTAATTAATTTTGAGAGTTAATATCTAAGAACGGAGGATGTTATATTTAGTTCCTCTATTCAGCCGTATTAATATCGAAACTTTTGCTTGAAGGAAGCTTTTACAGTCGAAAAGAATGATTAGAGTTTCTGATTAAATAACAAAAGCATTAAAATCAGATTAAAATCTACAAACTGTTGCAGCACAAACAAAAACAAACAAAAAAAAATCTGCAGGTGTTCCTTGTGAAAAAACATGTTTGCAATTATATTAATATAAACGTTCCCAGTGAACTCTTTTGTATGTTAGGGAAATCTTAGAAGTCTCTGAAAATTTTTTTTCCACATGACTGATTGATTGATTAATTGATTTTAATGGCATGTCAACCCATCCAGGGTTATTTTATGCCAAGCAGTAGGTTGGGAGTGTTACAATTTTATGGGCCATCCTTTAGCCTTCAAGCAAGAGTGCTTGTCCAGCGGAAATCCTTGGTAAAGAATCCTCAGTATTGTAAGTTCCTTCGTCAATAGTCGCAAGTAGACTGTGAAAGAATCAGTGTTAACATCCTATACCACCTCATTCCACCCGGCCGGATCTCTCATTCGTTTTCCTAATCTACAAACTGTTGCAGCACAAACAGAACAAAAAAAAACAAAAAAAAGAAAGAAAAAAAATTAAAAAAAATAAAACATCTGCAGGTGTTCCTTGTGAAAAAACATGTTTGCAATTATATCTTATTATAATGGAGATTGTGTGTTTTTCTGTCTGTAACCGAAACTATATTACTACTCAAGTCACAATTCCCTTAATTATTTGCATCAAATTCTCCATGATTTCATTCTTTTAAACCTTCAGTTATTAATAAAAATTGTTTTACATTATTAATACTGTTGATCATATCTACGTACTAATAACATGCAATTGTATTTATATATACAACAAAATAGCGATTTACAGTTTGAGCGAGAAGGCTAATTTGCATATTGATATTTAAAATTTGAATTTAATAAATATGTGCTTGGTATTATTGATTTCTAATTGTTTGGTTTTATCTTAAGAAATATAAACAAAAATCTCGTGGATAAATCTTAAAAGAAATTTATTTACAAGAAGAAATAACTGTAATATTATTCTTTACTTCCTATTTTAACTAAATAGTTAAATTAGGAAAATTTATCAATGAAACAGGGGAGTAATGGAAAATGATGGAATAGTTAGTTTCAAAGTTGTTCTATTTTTCGATTATACCCCCTCTGTTGCAGATCTTTTTATCTGCATTCTTAATCAGTTTCATTAGCCTTTCTAATTTAACATGATATTTTATTATATCAAAACTTAAATACTTGCACCTGGAGGGTGCCTATATTTGCTAGTTAATATAAACGTACCCAGTGAACTCTTTTGTATGTTAGGGAAATCTTAGAAGTCTCTGAAAATTTTTTTTCCACTTGATTGATTGATTGATTTTAACGGCATGTCAACCCATCCAGGGTTATTTTATGCCAAGCAGTAGGTTGGGAGTGTTACAATTTTATGGGCCATCCTTTAGCCTTCAAGCAAGAGTGCTTGTCCAGTGGAAATCCTTGGTAAAGAATCCTCAGTATTGTAAGTTCCTTCGTCAATAGTCGCAAGTAGACTGTGAAAGAATCAGTTTTTAACTCTTAACATCCTATACCACCTCATTCCACCCGGCCGGATCTCTCATTCGTTTTCCTAATCTACACCAAATGATAGCCTTTGTTTAAATGTAATATTAAACACATTTAGAAGTCTTTGATTCAAGGGAATTAACAGGTAATTTTAGATGCAAAGGCCATTTTTAGCCTTTTTTGATATATCCTTATAGGAATGCACTGGACTTTGCAAATTCTCAACAGGATGTTAAGAGTTAAGTAGTTAATCAGCCAAAAATTATGGCTGTTGATTGGCATAGGAATAAACCACATGAACTTGTCTAGTCTATAAATTTAGGTGGGTAATCATAGCACACCTTATATAACGAAATATTGCAGGAAGAGCATGGTGTAATGGTTAAAGTCATAGGAAATGGACTCGTCACCTCAAGTTCAAATCCTGGACGTGGTAATTGCATTTCACTTAGCGCTAATACTCCTGGGAAAGGTATGAATCCTACTCTCTCTCCAGCTATGGATAAATAGTAGGGCAGACTGGGCTCTTTAACCTTGCTTAGGCAACCGGTCTAGGAGAAGGAAAAGTCTGAAATCAAACCTGCTGAACTCCGCTTTAGAAATTGACCTTGTGTCACATCCTGCTCGTGCGGAGGGGTTGGTAAATATATATATATATATAGCGAAATATTCCAACAGTGAGGGATGGACAAATTTATTGTTATGTCTTTTTTTCAAGGATTTTTTATTGATTTTGTCAATAGGTTGTTTGCAGTTGTTTGTTGCTCAGTGAATTAGAAATCAGTTAAAGGGATAAGTTTATAGGGTAAAGTTCAAGTTTGTTATAAGCGATAGTTTGGTAGAAAGTTTTTTTTTAAACAATTTTTATAAACAATTTTTTTCTATTTAACCCATAGATGGGACCCTAACAGGTACTACCACTCCGGGTCAGAGTGGACCTGGGAGAAATGGTGATGAACGGGTTCTCCACATTCCCCAGACCTCCAGAACTGGGACCTTACCATCAGATAGTGTTTAACATCATTCCCAGGACATGAAGACCCCCAGCCACTGCCTTCTAGCACCTATATGATAAAAAGGGTGGGGCCTTGCCATAAGGGCATAGGGTTGTGGCAATCATATAGTGGTTATGGCTTGACATGACCAGCCAATTGATCGATGGGGGCCTCTCTGACCACCTGTCTAGCCTAAGTAATGACCAAAGTGGAGTATTGCATGTCATGGACTGCTCATACACCAGGATTCTGTCCTTAAGCATTACTGGTCACCACCCACAGCCAACAGGTGGCCCCATTGGGGGGAGGTCTTACTCCTCTGCAGAGGTGCAGTCAGTGTATTCTAAAGCAACAGCTGATAGGGCTAGAAGTTTGTTTAGCTTTTCATTGTAAAAATAAAGTTGGCAGAGTGGCCTATTGTCTGTATCAGCCAGACAGCGAGGGAGTCTATCTCCCTTTTCATTAGTGCTAAACCAGGGAGATTGTTTTTAGCTGAGGTGGAGCGCAGCACCTACCGTCAGCTCCCAGTGAATTCTTTTCATATGTTAGAGAAATCTTAGAAGTCTCTGAGAAGTTTGTTCAACTTTTTGAACAGTATAAGGTTATTATAGACAGTGTTTTACTATAGAAATGCATGGTAAAAGATGGAAAAAGGGATTGTCAGTGGTCAGGAATTAATACATGCATTAATGAAAGAATAAGGTTGTTATAGACATAATTATTATTTTGTAGCAGTGTTTTTCTTTAGAAATGCATTGTAAATGAGGAAGAAAGGGATTGTCAGTGGTCAGGAATTAAGGAAAGCATTACTGACAGAATAACAGTGTTTTACTATAGAAATGCATTGTAAAAGCAGAAGAAAGGGATTTGTACACACATTACTGAAATGATAGGGCTATTAGGTATAATTATTTTGTAGCAGTGTTGTCTTATTAAAGAAATGCATTGTAAATAAGAAAGAAAGGTATTGTCAGTGGTCAGGAACTAATGCAAGGATTACTGAAAGGATAAAGCTTTTATATGAAACTTACAATGAAAGCGAATATGTCAACTTTTAAAAAATGTTTCTTTTTCCCCTGGAAACTACCAGTTGACAAGTTCTTATTTTCTTATTAATCAATCTTAATGTGGTCTTCTAGCAACCTTTCTTTATCTCAAAGTCCAAGAGAATTTTATGCATTTCATTATCAAGAACAGATTCTGGTTTATGCATATACCATTTTGTTGTATGGTAAAAAATTGAGTTTTTTTGCACAATTTCCAGTGTATCACCATTCCAACCCAATCATACTTAGCCTTGTATTCTCATTGTACTAGTTTGCTGCATTCACTTAATACATTGTTTATTGTCTCATCTCTGCCACCACACAGTCTACATTTACTGTTCTGTTGTGTATTATGAATTTTTGCTTTGAATTAATTTTATGAAAAAGAAGAGAAAAGAAAGTATCAAGGTAAATTACCTGTCGACTGATTGGATGCCCTCCGTCTGATCCTTGAGGGGGAATGCCGACGGGATTGATGCAATTTTTCTACCTACCACCCCATGAGTCTCAGCTTGTGGGTGGTGCCCACATAAAACGGCCTTGTACCATATCGTGTGAAAGTGGGACACATGTAAATACCAGGCACTCCCAAACCGTCCTTCAGGACAGGGTCCAGAGAGCTTCGGCCTCTGAACCAGTGAGTTGCGCTAAATTACTAGCGTCGATCCCAGAGGGCCATCCCTCCAGGCAATACCTGCCTCATTGCACTTAAAGGGGCAGAGCTGGGTTTATTGCCCAGCGCCTGAGGTGCCCCCCTTGAGGGGGAATGCCGACGGGATCGACAATTTTTCTACCTACCACCCCATGAGTCTCGGCTTGTGGGTGATGCCCACATAAAACGGCTTTGTGCCATATCGTGTGAAAGTGGGACACATGTAAAAACCAGGCCTGCTCAAACCGTCCTTCGGGACAGGGGTCCAGTGAGCCTCTGCCTCTGAACCAGGAAGGTGTTAAATTAATAGCGTCTCTGCCACTACACACCCTACATTTGCTGTTCTGTTGTGTATTATGAATTTTTGCTTTGAATTAATTTTATGAAAAAAAATGAAAAGAAAAGTGTCAATGTAAATTACCTGTCGACTGATTGGATGCCCTCCGTCTGATCTCAGTAACCATCAGTTTAGAAACTTGACTACAAAATTGCAGAATGTCACCAAACTTTTCAGTCATTTCACATGATGGGGAACTGTCAAACACCTGTTAAAAAGATACAAAAATAGGAAAATAAGAATCAAACAAATAGAAAGAAATATACAAAGAGATAATACATAAAGAATTGCTTATGTGTGCGCGCACACATTTATATATATATATATATATATATATATATATATATGAAAGGATATGAAAACAACACAATATGCTGTTAAAGTGAAAATATTTTATATCATATTCATAGCTAATATGGAACAATATTTCGATTTATAAAAATCATCTTCAGAGCTTGTTTTACTCTGGACTTAACAAGAGCGTCTCCGCATATATATGCACACACACACATATAGATATTATATATATACACCCTCTCAGACAGATACATACGTACACATTCCTGCCCTTCATCCCAGTAAAAGTTTTAGGGGACAAGAGGCGTTACCCAAAAGATTTTAGTCAATCTATCAACCAGTTTCATTGAAAAGCGAGCTGTAAGAAATTGGGTCACATCAACGTGTGTATTGTGCGTTCTATTGAAATTTATGTTCTTGTTGCTAGAAGTCAGCTTTTCACACTAATTACAAGGAAGTTTTAATTGCCAACTGTGGCCAAAACATTATAGCCAAGATGACTTTAGTTGGGGCCCATAAATTTTCCCGGGGACTCATTCAAAGCAAATATGTGCATCTCAGGACACACTAAATCAAAAAACTATCAGCATCTATATATATATATCTATATATCTCTATTTATATATCTATATATATCTATATCTATATTTATATCTATATATCTATATCTATATTTATATATCTATATCTATATATCTATATTTATATATCTATATCTATATCTATATATCTATATTTATATATCTATATCTATATATCTATATCTATATTTATATATCTATATCTATGAACAGCCCTGTCCAGGATTTGATCCTAGCACGCCAGACCCATTTTCTCCAATGATAACTGTTACACCATATGTGCCTCCATATAAAAATACCTGTGTGTCCCCACCTGTATATTTAGGACTTTGTAATTATTATTACGTATTCATATCAATCGATATTAATTACATTATATATATATATATATAATATATATATATATATATATATATATATATTCAAAGAAAACCTACTTCTTACATTGTATAGAGCACAAAAGTTGATTATAGAAAAAAATAAAAATATAAAGATTTGAATAAACAAAAAAGAAGGGGAAAAAATTCAATTATATACAAGTTTAATTTATTTTCCTTCTCTCCTTAGAATATAGCCTATACTCCTCATCTTTTCTAACGCTGCGATGCTGTCGGGGGGGGGGCTATACACAAGCATTCTACGAATAAGTCTTATAACCATCATCCTATCTTTTTTCTGATAAATAAGAGAGATTGATTTTGATTATCTTGTTGTCGGGGGTGGGGGTGAGAGGGGAGTTCCTGCCCCCTCCCCCTCTTTCTGCCACTGCCCCATGCGCCCATCACAGGTACTCTGGGATGAATCAGATAGACAAGAGAGATGAGATTTTATAGAGAAACTTAGCATAGCAACCACCGAAGCTACCGACCACCCTCACTATCTGCACACCACCCCCCTCAGCGTCTATCTGTATCCCGGGGTCTGTTCTCTATCATATACGAAGCACAGAGTCTCTGAACGATGAGATCAACGCTTCAATTCAGCAGTCAGGATTCTTTTTTTTTTTTTTACCAATATTCTCTTATTCTTGTTTTATTTTTTATTCTTTTATTCTCTAATTCCTCTTTTATTCTTTTATTTTTATTGGTTATTCTTTTATTCTTCTATTTGTTTAATTCCCCTCCCCTCTGATTCTTGTTTTATTCCCTCATTCTAATTTTATTATTTTATTCTCTTATTATTATTTATTCTTTGACTTATTCTAATTCTCTTATTCTTATTTTTATTGTTTTATTTCTTATTCTAATTTTATTCTAGTTTTATTATTTTATTCTCTTATTCTAGTGGCCGGGTTAGCTCAGTCGGTAGAGCGTTCGGCTAGAAACCACAAGGTTCCTAGTTCAATACCGGTCCCCGCCAACTCAGCGTTATGAGTAGCACAGGGATCTGTGCGGTAAAGTAAGGAGCTGATGGTAGGTGTGGCGCTCCACCTCAGATGCTAAAAACAATCTCCTTGGTCTAGCGCTATTGAAAAGGGGATAGACTCCCTCGCTGACTGGCTGATATCGACTTTAGGCCGCCCCGTCGACTTTACTTTTTTTTTTATTCTAGTTTTATTATTTTATTCTCTTATTCTAGTTTTATTATTTTATTCTCTTATTCTTATTTTTATTGTTTTACCCTTATTCTAATTTTATTCTAGTTTTATTCTTTGATTAATTCTTATTTTTATTGTTTTATTCTCTTATTCTAGTTTTATTCATTCTTATTCTTATTTATATTTTTTATTTATTCTTATTCTTTACTGCATCCTGGGACACATGTATTTGATTTGAGTCCCCCAAGAAATTTGATGGGTCCCAACTAAAGTTTCTTAATAAATTATAGAGATTTTATTTATGAACAACTAAAGCCATCTAACCCCTACCCCATACAGTGTAATTTGTTTCCAAGAAAATATTGAAATGTATTTACAGGGACGCATGGATACGATTTGTATGCGTCTTTTGAGATTTTTATGCGTCAGTGACGTACCTATCAGCATCTCTGTATTCTTATTTATACATCTTTTTTATTCTCTTATTTTTATTCTATTCTCTGATTCTTATTTATTCTTTTACTTATTCTAATTTTTATTCTCTTATTCTTATATATTTTTCTTATTCATTCTTTTATTTTTTCTATTCTAATATTCTTATTTTTATTCTCATTCTTATTTATTCTTTTACTTATTCTTATTTCTATTCTCTTCTATTTATACTTTTACTCTTTTTTTTATTCTCTTAATCTTATTTACTATTTTACTTATTCTTATCTTTATTCTTTTAATCTTGTTTTATTTTCTTAATTCAATTTTTTCCCTATCCTTGATTGTTTTTTTATTATTCTTATCTTTATTCTCTTATTCTTTTATTCTTGTTTTTATTTCATAATTCTGTTTTTCCTATTCTTGTTTGTTTTATCTTTATTCTCTTATTCTTATTTATTCTTTTACTTATTCTTCTTTTTATTCTCTCATTCATTAATTCTTATCTTTATTCTTTTAATCTTATTCTATTTTCTTAATTCAGTTTTTTCCCCTATTCTTGACTATTTTATTCTTATTTTCATATTCTTATTTTATTTTATAGTTCTGTTTTTCCCATTCTTGTCTGTTTTATTCTTATTTTTATTCTCTTATTCTTGTTTATTCTTTTATTCTTGTTTTATTTTCCTAATTCTGTTTTTCCCCTTTTTCTTGTCTTACTGTTTTATTTTTTTTTTTATTCTTGTATTTTTATCTTTTTTCTATTCTTTTTTATTTTCCTATTCTGTTTCATTCAAACTTTTCACTTAACTGAGCAAGTTAAGAAGATAGCATCAAAAATAGTTCACAAGAACGGCGGGAGGTGGGGGGGGTTGGCTTGGGGAGGTGGGGGGAAGGTTGGCTTGGGGACGGAGAGAAGGAAGAAATTGCTCTGTCTTCGCACAAGACGACTAAAAGAACTCATTACTCATCGCAAGAATTGTACAGACTACTGAATACATTTTTTTTTTTTTTTTTTGCTTTTGTTCTTATTCCAACATTTTGGCTGACTCTTTCTCAGGCCTTCTTCAGATGTACAATCAATAAATTAATACAAGATCTCTCTCTCTCTCTCTCTCTCTCTCTTCTCTCTCTCTCTCTCTCTCTCTCCTTAAAAGGCAATCAATGTACAAACAATGAATCTGCTGATATCAAACAGGCAATTCCGTCCTAATCATGTTCATCGGTTGGTTGGATTTTACGGCATGTCAACCCTTGTTGGGTTATTTTATGCTGAAGACGTTTTAGGGTTAGTTGGTTGGATTTTATATTTCAACCCTTGTTGGGTTATTTTATGCTGAAGATGTTTTAGGGTTAGTTGGTTGGATTTTATATGTCAACCCTTGTTGGGTTATTTTATGCTGAAGACGTTTTAGGGTTAGTTGGTTGGATTTTACGCATGTCAACCTTGTTCGGGTTATTTTATGCTGAAGACGTTTTAGGGTTGGATTTTATATGTCAACCCTTGGGTTATTTTATGCTGAAGACGTTTAGGTTAGTTGGTTGGATTTTAATGTCAACCCTTGTGGGTTATTTTATGCTGAAGACGTTTTAGGGTTAGTTGGTTGGATTTTACATGTCAACCCTTGTTGGGTTATTTTATGCTGAAGACGTTTTAGGGTTAGTTGGTTGGATTTTACATGTCAACCCTTGTTGGGTTATTTATGCTGAAGACGTTTTAGGGTTAGTTGGTTGGATTTTACGGCATGTCAACCCTTGTTGGGTTATTTTATGCTGAAGACGTTTTAGGGTTAGTTGGTTGGATTTTACGGCATGTCAACCCTTGTTGGGTTATTTTATGCTGAAGACGTTTTAGGGTTAGTTGGTTGGATTTTACGGCATGTCAACCCTTGTTGGGTTATTTTATGCTGAAGACGTTTTAGGGTTAGTTGGTTGGATTTTATATGTCAACCCTTGTTGGGTTATTTTATGCTGAAGACGTTTTAGGGTTAGTTGGTTGGATTTTACGGCATGTCAACCCTTGTCGGGTTATTTTATGTTGAAGACGTTTTAGGGTTAGTTGGTTGGATTTTATATGTCAACCCTTGTTGGGTTATTTTATGCCAAAGACATTTTAGGGTTGGTTAGATTTTACATGTCAACCCTCGTTGGTTATTTTATGCTGAAGACGTTTTTAGGGTTAGTTGGTCGGTTGGATTTTACGGCATGTCAACCCTTATTGGCTTATAGGATTCTGTATTGCGGGACTTATTCACTCACCAAAGGATTCTAGACTTCAGGACTTACTTACTTTAAGTTCTTTACAACTGGCCAAGAATGGCGTTCAGAAATTCAACAAGCCGTCTAACTCCTACCTTGTAGCTTATCCTGTATAATTCATTTCTAAGAAACTGGTAGACGATAAAATCATTTACTGTTGAGCTACTAAATTTGATATGCATAGAAAGTGGGCCGAGTCAAATAGTTTTAACTAAAATAATTGTTCACGTTTAATTAAACATTACTAATTAGGTTCTTTAAGCCAGAAATATAAAATAATTATCTTACATTATTTGGTAATTAGAACTAACAACCTAAGAGTCCCCTCCGATCAATCGGCTGGTCACATCAAGCCCTAGCACCTATATGATTGCCCCAACATTATTGCCCTTATGGCAAGCCCCAACCCCTTTTTATCATATGTGTGCTAGAAGGCAGTGACTGAGGGTCTACATGTCCTGGGAATGATGTTAAACTCTATCTGATGGTGAGGTTCCAGTTTTTGAGGTTTTGGTGAATATGGAGCACCCTTTCATCACCATTGCTCCCTGGTCGACTCTGACCCGGAGTGGTAGTACTTGTTAGGGTCCCATCTATGGGTTAAATAGAAAAATGTATTTATAAAAAAAATGTATTATCCATTAGGAATTGATTTATTTCAAAACTTTATCGGCATTAAATGACCCACCGAGGTTGATATGCCGTAAAACAAAACCATACCATACTATCTAATTTAAGCAAAACAAAATAAAAAAAGTTGAATTCAACAAATTTTTCAAATATCACTCACAGAAAGTAAATAGAGTGAACAGAGTGGCTATCAGCTGGACAGCAAGGGAGTAGTACTAGACCAGGGATATTCTTTTTGCAGCTTAGGTGGAGCACCACACCTACCATCAGCTCCCCACTTTACCACACAGATCCAAGCTATACTGAGTGGCCTATTGCTGGTATCAGCCAGACAGTGAAGAAGTTGATTCCCTTTTCACAAGTATTAGACCAGGGATATTGTTTCTGTGGCTTAGGTGGAGCACCAAACCTACCATCAGCTCCCCACTTTACTGCACAGATCCAAGATGTACTGAGTGGCCTATTATTGGTATCAGCCAGACAGTGAAGAAGTTGATTCCCTTTTTACAAGTGCTAGACCAAGGATATTGGGGGTAGGGGTTTGCTGAGGTGGTTCACCACACCTACCATCAGCTCCCCACTTTATCACACAGATTCAAAAAAGCTTTCACCAAAAGTAAGCAAAGTCAGCAGAATAGCTATCAGCTAGACAATGAGGGAGTCAATTCCCTTTTCACTAGCTCTAGACCAGGGATATTGATTTTGCAGCTGACATGGTGCACCACACCTACCATCAGCTCCCCTCTTTACCACACAGATCCAAGCTGTGCTGAGAGGCCTATTGTTGGTATCAGTCAGACAGCGAAGGAGTTGATCCCCTTTTTGGAGTGAGGGAGTCCATTCACTTTTTGCTAGAGTTAGACCAGGGATACTGTTTTTGTGGCTGAGGTGGAGAACCACACCTACCATCAGCTCCCCACTTTATCACAGAGATCCAACAAATTATTCAAATATCATTCACCAAAAGTAAGTAAAGTCGTCAGAGACAATGAGGGAGTCAATTCCCTTTTCACTAGCTCTAGACCAGGGATATTGATTTTGCAGCTGACATGGTGCACCACACCTACCATCAGCTCCCCTCTTTACCACACAGATCCAAGCTGTGCTGAGAGGCCTATTGTTGGTATCAGCCAGACAGCGAAGGAGTTGATCCCCTTTTTGCTAGCAATAAACCAGGGATATTGCTTTTGTTTTGTTTTTGTTTTTTATTACTGTTTGTGTGGCTGAGGTGGAGAACCACACCTACCATCAGCTCCCCACTTTACCACATACATCAAACTTGTGCTGAGTGGCCTATTGTCAGTATCAGCTGGACAGCGAAGGAGTCAATCCTCTTTTCGCTAGCACTAAATCAGGGATATTGTTTTTGTAGCTGAGGAGGAGCACCACACCTACCATCAGCTCCTTCAAACTTTGCTTATGAGCCTTGGATAACACTATGTAAGACACATTTCATTCCAGGATAGTATATGTTATTTCTTAATTACTTATGTTGTAAGAGTATAGAAAATGGTTATTATTCCCTTCAAACTTTGCTTTTGTGCCCTGCATGGTGAGATTTATAAATTAACCTTATTTTCTATATAAACAAACAAATTTACACATTTTCATATACATAAGGTCTGAATAGAATTACATATCAATCAAAATTTACATCTATTTAGACTAAAGTTGAATAAAAATCTTTTGAAGTAGTTTTTGAAGATTTGCGACTGTAAAGTAAATAACTTTCACATATCAACCCTTTCCATTTAAATTTGTCATATGTTTGGTTTGTTTTGTGGCATATCAACCTCAGTGGGTCATTTAATGCCGATGTAGCGTTGGTTTGTGTTCGCCTGGTGGAGTTGTCTGCCCCTTTTAGTTCGTTGGTGCTCGCTAGGGCACCATAGCATTTAAGCGCCGGGTTCAAAACCTTTCGTCCTCTTTTTCCTGTTTCACCAACTACGAGCCACATGGGGTAGATTTTATCTAACCCCTCTCGTTGGGGCTCCGCCCCCCCCTTACATTACTGTAAGTTATTCACAGCATGGACTATCACTAGTCTCATGTCTGTACTCATATATGTATATCTGTATCATTCATGAATGTGTCTTTATCTTTATTTGTGTACCCCTTTTTGTATGTACTCTTTTACTATATACGTTGTATCTACTGTTATCCATGTGCTGTGTATATTAAATGTGTTGTCCGTTAACCTTCGTCGGAGTTATTTGTATCCAAAGTATGTATAACTTTGAACCAACGTTATACCGACAAAGTTTTGAAATAAATTCATTCTTAATAGATACTCAATTCTTTATAAACTCATGTTTTTCTATTCAACCAATAGATGGGACCCTAACAGGTACTACCACTCCAGGTCAGAGTGGACCAGGGAGCAATGGTGATAAAGGGATGCTCCACATTCCCCAAACCTCCAGAACTAGAACATAACCATCAGATAGAGTTTAATGTCATTCCCAGGACATGAAGACTCTCAGTCACCGTCTTCTAGCACCTGTATGATAAAAAGGGTTGAGGCTTGCCATAATTCATATTTGAAAAAATACCAAGAAAATTAGATATACCCGGGGGGGGAATTTGGTTGGCAAAGAGTTAAGCCGTTCATACTCAAACAAAGTACAAAACTAATGGTTAGTTCATTACAATTGACCAGAAGGACTCGGATTACAATAATAATAGGACTTTATTTGAATAGAATGAATTCTGAGGTGAATAGAGAGTGAACTTTGAAATATCTCATCATACAGGTAAAAAATACCAAGAATATTTTTTTCAGCCATGAGGACATTTGGTAATGAATAAATGAATACCTTAGTCCAGATATAAATTTATTTTGGCATTTTTTGCCTCTTTCTGTCTAATTTTTTTTATAATTTGAAGATTTCATATCCAGTCTTTTTTATATGATTTTTCTGTTTGACAAGGTCTTAAAAATCAGACAGAAAGAGGCAAAAAATGCTGAAATAAATTTATATCTGAACTAAAGTATTAATCTAATAATTCATTTATAATACTCTGTATTAAATATAATTATATTAAATTAAATAAAAATATATATGCAAATCTTTATATGTATGTTTAAGTTCTCAATTTTGGTTGAATCCCATAATCACTTGATTCTCTCCTCNCGTTAACTCTATCTGATGGTGAGGTTCCAGTTTTGGAGGTTTGGGGAATGTGGAGCACCCCTTCATCACCATTGCTCCCTGGTCCACTCTGACCCGGAGTGGTAGTACCTGTTAGGGTCCATCTATGGGTTAAATAGAAAAATGTATTTATAAAAAAAATTGTATTATCCATTAAGAATTGATTTATTTCAAAACTTTATCGCATTAAATGACCCACTGAGGTTGATATGCCGTAAAACAAAACAAAACCAAACAAACCAACAAACCAAACCTACCCTTGATATTACTATGTAATATAGATATTATTCCTGGATAGTAAGTGCTATTTCTTAATTACTTAAGATGTAAAAGTATAGAAAATGGCCATTATTCCTGTCAAACTTTGCTTTTGTGCCCTGGGTAAGGAAAGTAGAAATTAACCTATTTTCTATGTAAAAACGAACAAATTTGCACATTTTATAAGATTTGAATAAAACAAATATGAATCAAAATTTATAGGAAATTATTTCAAAATTTTACAAAAAGAAACAAAAAATGTTTACAATTTTTTTTTTTTTTAAATTTGTAATAGTAATATAAACCACTTTGACATATCAGCCCTTAAATATCGTCTCCCATCATGTTTTGAAATTTTCATTACTATTAAATAGGAATTTTGATCCTGACTGGATGCCCCAAACATGCAACCTTGTGTCACATCTTACCATTGATATTACATATAACATAAATATTGTTCCCTGTCATTCCCAAGGACATGGTAGACCACAGCCACCGCCTTCTAGCACCCATATGATAAAAAGGGGCTAGGCTTGCCATACTGGCAATAGGGTTGGGGCAATCATATAGGTGCTAGGGCTTGATGTAACCAGCCGATTGATCGGAGGGGGCCTCTCTGACCGCCTGTCTAGTCCAAGATAGGGCCAAAGTGGAGTATTGCAAGTCATGAACTGCTCATCCACCTGGGTCCTATCCTTTAGCATCACGGGTCACCACCCACGGCCAACAGGTTGCCCCATTGGGGGAGTCTTACCCCTCTGCAGGGGTGCAGTCGGTGCATTCTAATACCCCACCGACAGGGCAGATCAAGGGTAGGATGTGACACAGGGTTGCATGTTTGGGGCATCAAGTGAATATCGAACTCACTATTCAGTAATAAGGAAAATTTCAAAACATGATCGGAGACTATATTTCTACATTTCATTACCCAGGGCACAAAAGGTTCAACATGAATAATGGCTAATAATTTTACAACTTAAGCAATTAAGAAACAACACAAACTATAAAATGTGTGTTACATATTGTGATATACATATTACATAGGTTAGAGTAACTCAGTGAGAAACTAACAGATACCAATGTCTACACTACCCTAACTTAAATATATATGCTCTATCACTGATATCATTGATATAACGCACATATAAAAATTAACGGTTAGTAACATCATATTCACACATTCACTATACACTTAACATCTTTCATTTTGTCCATCACATAAACATTACTTAACAGTGTCCTGAAGATGGTACAATATACCAAAATGCTTAAGTATTGACACATAAAATTGTTTCCCCTGATCATAACATCCTGTGGTTGTTATATTTTTAAAATATTTTCTTCTCATATATATATATATATATATATATATATATATTCGTAAGACATGTGTTATTGAACAACACGGAGTATTCTTTTTTCATTTTTTGTATGGATATTTTTTCCAGTCTTCTGGTTATCCTTTTTGAATCTGGATCGAGTTGATTCATGATATTTTTCATACTAATTTCCTGAGCGCTTTCGACTGTTGCTCTAGTCGTATTCATGGGGTTATGTAATTTGGTTTTTAGTTAATTTTTAGTTCTGTTATCTGTGCTTTTATCAAATTCAGAGAGTCTATTATTTTTAAGAGTGGGGTTAGGTAAGTTATTGAAGATATTTAATACGTTGTCTCCGACTTTAAAGGCTATTTTATTAATGTTAGGTTTAAAAAAAAAAAAATATATATATATACATATATATGTGTGTGTGTGTCTGTGTGTGTGTGTGTGTGTGTGTGTGATTGAAACTTGAGGAAATACGGATAAAACACAAAACAACTTTATTCAATTGATATTTTGACTTGGTATGTAACAAAGCCTCATCAGATGATTTATATAATTTGTAAAATCGGCCAGTTTCAGCCAAAGAATTTTCATATCATGACGGTTTCCATTTTTGAGATTTCAGGATTGGCTTCAAGTGTAGACTTTCAAACTTAACAATCATTCCAATTTGCACGTGTTTATAAGTAGGTTTTTCTTTTTTATGTTTTTGTTTATTTTATATTTGTTTCATTTGCTCTCAAAGGAAAAAAAAAAAAAAAGCAAGAAGGCTAATGAATTTTTAAACATTTTCATAAGTATTTCAAGGTCAGAATGTAATGTTTTTTTAGGTGGTTTAATTTGTTAACGGGTCCATTTGGGGTAAGGGTTTCAAGTATCTAGTGGGTTGAGCACTTTCGAGGGGATTTTGCTGACGACCGCCAACTAAGCATTAGGCAATGCTCTCCTATAAAAAGGCAGCCTTTACATAGATACACACATCTGTATCTATCAGTTAAAAATCCCCTTCCCATCCTGAAGGTGACAATGGCCTGATTGATGATGAATCGATTGGGTTTCTATCCCAGCTGTAGGTAGCTGACAAATGTCTAGCCACACTGAAGAGACATGAGATGTCGAAACATGATGTCTATGGATGAATGTATATATATATATATTTGTAAATTTTTGGGGGGTGTACAGAATTTTATTAGTGCTTTAAAAAGACCTCCTAAAGGATTCATTGTATGAAAAAAAAAAAATGTACATGTTTTACCCTCCCTCTTCTATTGTAAAATACATACATTTTTTTTTTTCATTCAATAAATATTTTAGCTCTTTTTAAAGCACTAATATATATATATATATATATATATATATATATATATATAATATTATTATTATTCTAAAGCTGAGCGTATATATATATATATATATATATATATATATATATATATATTCGCTCAGCTTTAAAATAATAATAATAATAATTATATATATATATATATATATATATATATATATATATATTAGTGTTTTAAAAAGACCTCTTAAAAAATTCTTTGTATGAAAAAAAAATGTATGTATTTTACAATAGAAGGGGAGGGCGGTAAAATACATACATTTTTTTTTTCATACAATGAATCTTTTAAGAGGTCTTTTTAAAGCACTAATATATATATATATATATATATATATATATATAATTATTATTATTATTCTAAAGCGGAGTGAAATATATATATATATATATATATATATATATATATATATATAAATTTTTAAACAGACTGAATGACAAGGATTACCACTCGCTTTTCTCATTATTCTGTGATAAATAATTTCTTATCTTATGCCCTGAAGATGATCTAATTAATAGATCGAAACACTGCAGCATGAGCCAATAAACTCACCACTTAACCCATTTAAAACTGTGTTTTTTTCATTTTTCTTTAAATATTACATATCGTTGGATTCACTTCCTTTCTTCACACACACATATATATATATATATATATATATATATATATATATATATATATATAAAGGGAGGGGGGTAAAATAATTTTTTTTTTTTTCATACAATGAATCTTTTAGGTCTTTTTAAAGCACTAATAAAATTCTGTACACCCAAAGAAAAATTTATAAATATATATATTCGCTCAGCATTAGAATAATAATAATAATAATAATAATATATATATATATATATATATATATATTATTATTATTATTATTATTATTCTAAAGCTGAGCGAATCAATATCTGTGACCTCCAGGCTTTTTTTACCATTTAGTGTAAAGACACAAAAATCATACTAAATTATTCTTTACTTCTAGGAGTTCTGTTTGAAAAAAAATTCCATTTTAATTGATTCTAAATATTCATAATTTATAATTAAGTCAAAAAGCAGACCACTCTCTCACTTCACATTCTGCCTATCATTCCCCCCCCTTTCCCAAATACAGATTTTTCAGGTTATTCATTAGAGAAACAAATAAAATAAAGTGTTCTTACCTTGCAGAATAGGGGTAGCATGTTATAAAGTTTATCCTCTTGTTCCTTTTGCGTAACATTAGGTGCTGGCTGGCGGAACTCCACAAATAATTTTCGTAGGTGCATCAACCCCAGGGCATTGTCCTGGGAGCCAATAGCTGATGAGGATGGCTCCGGAGCTGCCCTGGGGCTGACAAATTTCCGCATAAAACTCATCTTTTAGCTGGCAACAGCTGAAATACACAAAGAAAAGATACATCAATTGAAGATCAGGTTTGAAAAATATCATACATAAGTAAATTTTGAGAAGATAAATGGAAAAATATAAATGTATTTGTATGGATGAAATCTATATATATCTATTATTATACTAAAGCTGAGGTAATTCAACTTTTGCTTCCTAATGGCTTTTTTACTGTTTAGTTTATAGGGCCAGGTTAGCTCAGTCGGTAGAGCATTTGGCTAGAAACCACAAGGTTCCTAGTTCGATACCGGCCATCGCCAACTCAGCATATGAGTAGCACAGGGATCTATGCGGTAGAGTGAAGAGCTGATGGTAGGTGTAGCACTCCACCTCAGATGCTTAAATAATCTATTTGGTCTAGCGCTAGTGAAAAGGGGATGGACTCCCTTGGTGTCTGGCTGATACCGACATTAGGCCACCCCGACGACTTTACTTACTTTACTTACTGTTTAGTTTAATGACACAAAAATTATACTCAATTATTCCTTTCTTTTAGGATTGAATTATGTTTGAAAAAAATTCCATTTTAATTGGTTCTAATTAGTCGTAATTTGCAATTAAATTGAAAACCGACCAATCTCTGTGTCTATCTCTTTCTTTCCCTCTATGTATCTCTTGACTACCTCCTTGTTATATAATGTTAGTTTCTCTGGAGGGGAGAGAGCCGGGAGAATTTGAAACGTATTTTTATGTTAAATTTTACAACCAGCAACCCATAGCTTAAATGAGATCAAACATTTCCCTTCTTAGAAAACTAACAAAAATGATTTTAAGGTTTCGTCCAGACGTATTTTTTTTTAAATAATTTTATTTGCTTTGCTAACTCCCTCTTTCCCTAATCTCAATTATCTACCCAGAGCTGAATGGGTGACCCAATGGGTCACATTTTGTCTAGTATATATGTATATATATTATATATGAAGAAATGTAGACAAACATTGGATGTTACACTGGATGAAAGTTTATCACTGGTTGTAGTGTGATGTTCGAACATTTAAGTGATATATACAGTATCATAATTTAATTATTTTTTAATAAAAAATAATTTCCAATGCATTCTTATAGTAAAAATCATTTCCAATGCATTCTTATAGTAAAAATCATTTACAATGCATTTTTATACTAAAAACCATTTCCAATGCATTTTTATAGTAAAAATCATTTCCAATGCATTCTTATAGTAAAAATCATTTCCAATGCATTCTTATAGTAAAAATCATTTCCAATGCATTTTTATAGTTAAAAATCATTTCCAATGCATTCTTTAGTAAAAATCATTTACAATGCATTTTTATATTAAAAATCATTTCCAATGCATTTTTATACTAAAAACCATTTCCAATGCATTTTTATAGTAAAAATCATTTCCAATGCATTCTTATAGTAAAAATCATTTCCAATGCATTCTTATAGTAAAAATCATTTCCAATGCATTCTTATAGTAAAAATCATTTCCAATGCATTCTTATAGTAAAAATCATTTCCAATGCATTCTTATAGTAAAAATCATTTCCAATGCATTTTTATAGTAAAAATCATTTCCAATGCATTTTTATTGTAAAAATCATTTCCAATGCATTTTTATTGTAAAAATCACTTCCAATGCATTCCTATATTCAAAATCATTTCCAATGCATTTCTATAGTAAAGAGTGCTTCTTATTGCCAACTCAGTATTTCCCAGTATTCAACGACCTTCATATAAAATTTCAACTGAATGAACACGTCTTTTTTTAATCTAAGAATAATTTCCTATCAAACTAAGGCAAATTGCAAAGGAGTCTGGAGTGAAGTTGTGTTATATTCTGTTATTATTTAGTATTCAGAGCATGACACAACTAAAGATCTATTAATAACCTGTTAATTCCTTACATTTATATATATATGGTTGAACACCTATTTGGAACAAATTCTTGGGCTGGGGGAGGAATAAGGGTACTGGATGCTACTCCACAAAAAACACTTTCAATAAAGCAGTGATTTTTTTATAGATACAAGTGACAAGATCCTTAAATAGCTACTTTTTCTCTGATCTAATTTAAATTGTTTATTGCCCAAAGCCTGAGGTGCCCCAAAAGGGCAATGCCGATGGGAACAACACATTTTTTGAACTAACCATCACATGAGATTTGTGCGTGGCTTCCACATTAAAAAGACCTTGTGTCGCATCCTAGCCTGATGGGGGATGAGGTTGTGGGTTGGATTTCATGGCATGTCAACCCTTTATGGGCTATTTTATGCCATTCTTGATGGGTACTTAATTTTTTTGTAAACTCATTTTTTAAAACTTATTTCATAACTCATTTTGTTCTATTTAACCCATAGATGGGACCTTAATAGGCACTACCACTCCGGGTCAGGTGGACCTAGAAGTAATGGTTATGAAGGTGTACTCCGTATTGCCTGAGTTCCAAAACTGGAACTTCACCATCAGATAGTTTAACGTATACCCAGGACAAGGAGTATGAGGTAAAAACATGCACTTTACAAACTAAGTTCTTTGGCCTTGGTATAGTAGTAACCAGTTTAGGAGAAAGAAAACCCTGAATTCAAATCTGGTAAACCCCACTTTGAATTGAATTATTTAGAAATTGACCTTATGCCATGTCCTTGACTGTGATCTTGTGTCACGGGGTGTATGTATATATGTATATAGATAAAAGGATATGAAAACACCACAAAATGCTGTTAAAGTGAAAACATTTTATAACATATTTTCACTTTAACAGCATTTTGTGGTGTTTTCATATCCTTTTATCTATACTCATACCGTCAGATTCATTTCCTTTCTTTTAACTTATATATATATATATATTTTCCCTTGTAGTTAGGATCTTTCCATGTGTGGTTTAACCAAGCTGTTACAAGTAAACCGTAGGGAGAGCTCAATGTGCCTAGTGCCAGCGAGTGGACGGACAGAGCAAGATATTCAATAAATGAAGGAAAAAACTTTAATTTGCTTCTTTACAATAATTTATTTGAAGGAAAAAAAGTGGTTGAAATAAATTATTGTAATGAAGCAAATTCATAGGTTTTTTTTTACTTCATTTATTGTATATATATATATGTGTGTGTGTGTGTGTGTGTGTAAATGTAAGGTAATCCAAATGACTGGTAAGTAATGGATGATTCTATTTGGGATCATTGAAATCTCACTGTACAACCATACTGTATGCTCTTGTAGAGCAAACATATATACTCATACAAGGATTTTTATAAATCCCTAAAGAGAGCTCAATGTATAATAATCAAAAAATCAAATTATATACAGAGCAATATTTAACTTTCAAAGAAAGATAGTGACTGGTCTACAAGAAAGAAAACTCTGAATTCAAACCAGTTTAAACTCTGCTTAAAAATAGAGCTTGTGTCACATCTTGCTCATGCGGTGAGGTGGGGTATGGGCTGAGGGTAAATACATCAACTTTATAAATCGGAATAAAAAGATGGATTTAAAAAAGGGGGGGGGTATAAATAATTCACTGGATGTCATTTTGAAATATGACTAAAGCATTGTATGAATAGAATTACAAGCTGACCTCATAGATTTTTTTTCTTTCTTTTGTTTCTTTTTCCTTTTCTTCTTTCTTTTTTTCCTTCTCTTTTTACCTTTCTCTTTTCTTCTTTCCTTTCTCTTTTTTTCTTTTTCTTTCCTTTCTTCTTTTTCTATCCTTTCTTCTTTTTCTTTTTTCTTTCTTCTTTTTCTTTCTTCTTTTTTTCTTTCTTCTTTCTTTCTTTTTCTTTTTTTCTTCTTTCCTTTCTTTCTTTTCTTCTTTTCTTTCTTTTTTCTTTTTTTTCTTTTCTTCTTTCTTTCTTTCTTTTTCTTTCTTTTCTTTCTTTCTTTTTCTTTCCTTTTTTTCTTTTTTTTCTTTTTCTTTCTTTTTTTTCTTTTCTTTCTTTCTTCTTTTTTTTCCTTTCTTCTTTCTTCTTTCTTTTTTTTTCCTTTCTTCTTTTCTTTCTTCTTTTCTTTCCTTTCTTTTCTTCTTTTTCTTTCTTTTTCTTTTTCTTTCTTTCTTTTCTTTTCTTTTTTTTTTCTTCTTTTCTTTCCTTTTTTCTTCTTTTTCTTTCCTTTTTCTTTTTTTCTTTCTTTTTCTTCTTTTTCTTTTTTTCCTTTTCTTTCCTTTCTTCTTTTTCTTTCTTTTCTTCTTTTTTCTTTCCCTTTCTTCTTTCTTTTTCTTCTCTTCCTTTCTTCTTCTTTTTCTTTCCTTTCTTTTTCTTTTTTCTTTCTTCTTTTTCTTTCCTTTTTTCTTTCTTTCCTTCCTATTTTTTTTAATTAGCTATAATCCGGTTTTATCCATAGAAATATAAAATCTGGGTCAATAAGCAAGTTTTTATTTTTTTTACTTGATTAACAATCGAGTGTTTAAAAAAAAAATAAGAGTTTGACAAGTCATACAACCAATACACTACTAAGCAAGTGAGACGAGGGATAGTTATTTACTAAGCTTAGTTTAATTTAGCGCAGCGTTTCCCACCCTTTTTGAGTAAACGCCCACCCAAAACACTTCAATACTTTCTACTACCCTTCAAATTATACCCTTATCTATGAAGGGTATCGGGCAAAAATTTTTTAGAAAAAAACCCAAAAAACAGTGAAAATACCATATAGATCAAAATTTGTGGTAATAATAAAAAAAAAAACTAGCAAGACCTATGGATATACCACAGTATATCATAGTGGACCAGGGAGCAATGGTGATGAATGGGTGCTCCACATTCCCCAAACCTCCAGAACTAGAACCTCACCATCAGATAGTTTAACGTCATTCCCAGGACATGTAGACACTCAGCCACCACCTTCTAGCATCCATATGATAAAAAAAGGCTTGGGGCTTGTCATAAGGGCAATCATATAGGTGCTAGGGCTTGGCATGACCAGCTGATTGATCAGAGGGGGCCTCTCCAACACCCGTCTAGCCCAAGAAAGGGCCAATGTGGAATATTGCAAGTCATGGACTGCTTAACCACCTGCATTCTATCCTTAAGCATCACGGGTCGCCACCCATGGCCAACAGGTGGCCCCATTGGGAGTCTTACCCCTCTGCAAAGGTGCAGTCTAACACCCCAGCCAAGAGGGCAGGGAAAGAATTGAGAGTTCAAATGAATTGTCGGTCACTAAAAAACCTTTAGGAATTAGAGCGTGTAACTATTTGAGAATGGAAGAAAATCCCATAAAAGACTTGTTCAAATCTCATCAAAAATTTTGGAAAACATTTTGCTGCAAGTTATGAAGATGTTATGCTAATTTTTTCATACTGTACAAATAATTTTGTCTTTTTCGCTTTTGTTAATTTTTCTTATCATATTTAGTAAATTTAACCTAAATTGATTTTTCTATTACCTTTTTTTTTGTAATTAATAATATATAAAAATTCTGGCGTCATATGAGTATTAAATTCTAAGAAATGGGTCAAAATATTCAATATTCATGGGTGTATGAATAATTTTGTCATTCACTGTATTAAAAAAAAAGAAGTTGTTGGGGCGGCCTAATGTCAGTAGAAGCCAGACAGCGAGGGAGTCTATCCCCTTTTCACTAGCGCTAGATAAAGGAGATTATTTTAGCATCTGAGGTGGAGCGCCACACCTACCACCAGCCCCTCACTTTACTGCACAGATCCCTGTGCTACTCATACGCTGTGTTGACGAGGGCCGGTATCAAACCAAGAACCTTGTGAACTGCAGCAAGTTATAGAGGCCATGCTATTGACTATTAAAAGTTTAAAAAAGTCGTCGGGGTGACCTAAAGTCAGTATCAGCTGAACAGCAAGGGAGTCTATCCCCTTTTCACTAGCGCTAGACCAAGGTTATTCTCTTTAGCATCTGAGGCATCAGCTCCTCACTTTACCGCACAGATCTATATGCTACTCATATGCTGAGTTTGCGAGGGCTGGTATCGAACCCAGAACCTTGTGGTTCCGAGTCGAACACTCTACCGACTGAGCTAAACTAGCTCTATTAAAAGTAAAGACGTCGGGGCGGCCTAATGTTGGTATTAGCCAGTCAGCGAGGGAGTCTATCCCCTTTTCAATAGCGCTAGACCAAGGAGATTGTTTTTGCGTCTGAGGTGGAGCGCCACACCTACCATCAGCTCCTTACTTTACCGCACTGATCCCTGTGCTACTCATACGCTGAGTTGGTGGGGACCGGTATCGAACTAGGAACCTTGTGGTTTCTAGCCGAACGCTCTACCGACTGAGCTAGAAAATTGCAGTTTTTTTAATACTGTACGAATAATCTTGTCTTTTTGTCTTTTGTTAATTTTTCTTATCATATTTAGTAAATTTAACCTAAATTGATTTTTCTATTACTTTTTTTTTACTTAACGATATGAGGAAAAGGGGGGGTTGGAATAAATCCGACAGAATGAGCTAAAATATGAGGAATAAAAGAACAAAACTCAGACAAAAATGTGTAGTATATTTGTTGATATAAGGAAAAGTAATAAAAAAAATTTATCACAGAAATAACGAGAAAAACTGTGATAGTCCTTGTTTATCAATCTGTTCAAAATTTGAAGAAGAAATGCTGGAAAGGTAGACAGTTTGAAATATGACGTCAAATATTCTTCTTTTATGGTGTGAGTGTGTGTGTGTTTTTTTTTTTGTTTTTTTACATTTCCTTATATCAACAAATGCCCTGAAGAAGATCTACTTAACAGATCGAAACACTGCAGCGTTGGCTAATAAACTTACCAATCATTTTATTTAAATCTGTGTTTTTTCAAATTTCTCGCTATACTACATACCGTCGGATTCACTTCCATTTCTCTTCATATATAAAGAATTCATCATTCGCATCTGATGAGACAGGAGAGTTAGACAATTTGTCTAAGCTCCCTGAAATAGACTATAATGCTAAATCTCTAAGTCTTTTGTTATTTCTTTACTTATATATTTGCTCTGTGACTCTAACATTAAGAGCACACATTGAGCTCTCAAACTGCGACAGGTTTTTTAAATAAAACTATTGTGTTGTAAGGAAGATTTCTTCTCTGGACTTTTGGATTATATATATATATATATATAAAGTAAAGTCGACGGGGCGGCCTAAAGTCGGTATCAGCCAGTCAGCGAGGGACTCTATCGGTGGCCTCGACTCTATCCCCTTTTCAATAGCGCTAGACCAAGGAGATTATTTTTAGCATCTGAGGTGGAGCGCCACACCTACTATCAGCTGCTTACTTTACCACACGGATCCCTGTGCTACTCATACGCTGAGTTGGCAAGAACCGGTATCGAACTAAGAACCTTGTGGTTTCTAGCCAAACGCTCTACCGACTGAGCTAACCCGGCCCTGAATATATATATATATATAATATATATATATGTATATACTCTCACACGTGTATTTATGTATATATATATATATATATATATATATACACACACAGAGAAAGGAGAGGAGGTCAGAATTAATATGGAAGCCACTATCAACAACAAAATTCATGTTAATTCTATTACATTGTTATTGACTATACTGTATGTGAGTGAATGAATTAGACAGAGAGATAAAATTTTCTAACCCTTCCTATAACATGAATAAAATACAGACTGAGTCATTTATCAGCTTTTTTTTCCTTCTCACCGGGGGGGGGGAGAGGTCTCCCACACAATTTTGAATTCTCAACCCCAGGCCTGCTCACACCACAGTGAGATTCATCTATGCACCCTTCACTTTTCTATCCATTATTTTAACCGCATTCCAAAGAGAATATTCCTATTTCACCAAGCCACAATTAAAACTTTTTAAAAAAACAAAAAACTTTTTTTTTTAAACGAAAAACAAAACAAAAAAAAACAAACAAAAAAAAGCTTTTTAGTTAACAGCAATAAATCTAGATTTCAAAAAAAAAAGTAAATAAACAAAAAAAGATACATGCTACCCAAATAAATTATTGCAGTCTTCATATAAAATCTCATGAAAAGTGACTCAAACAGCTTTTATATCAGGTATCCCAAACTGGCCTGTTAAAAATGTGAAAACGGGTTAAATTCATGAAATTTCCTAGATTTAACTTATTCTTCTTTTATGGTGTGAGTGTGTGTGTGTTTTTTTTTTTTTTGTTTTTTTACTTTTCCTTATATCAACAAATGCCCTGAAGAAATCTACTTAACAGATCAAACACTGCAGTGTCGGCTAATAAACTTACCACTCATTTTATTTAAAAATTAGTTGTAGATAAAATTAAATATTTCCTCTTTATAATTATATAATTTGTATTCTTGTATGATGAATAGTTTTTATTGCAGGCTTATTTGAAATATGTCACTATGAGGAGGTGTGCATATGCATGTATATGTTGTGTGTGTGTGTGTGTGTGTGTGTGTGTGTGTGTGCATATGCATGTATGTGTGTGTGTGTGTCAAAAAAGGGAGACAATATGAAAAATCAAATTGATATAAGTAGGTATCTTAAACTGTTAAAAATGTGAGAACAATGAAATTTCCTAAAAATTTGAACTTACAATAAACAAAGAAGATACATGCTATCCAAATAAATTATTGCAGTCTTCATATAAAATCTCATGAAAAGTGACTCAATGGTTTTATATCGTGTACGCTTTCTTGTAGGATGTTGTTTTGACGATTTGAAAATTAAAGAAAAAGCATCTCTGTGATAATATAGTTCTCTTTTTTTCTTTTTTTTAATTCTGTTTATTTATTTGATATAAGTAAATAACAGATTTTATTCCAGGATAAATACGGCCATTTTGAATTTTGAAAAGATGAATATAGTAATTAGTAATTATAATGTCAAATAGTTTTCACATGTTATTTGGCTAGGAGAAAGCAACATAACAAACGATCATTTTGCGTTCGTATAGCAGAATTCCTCAAAAATCTGTAGAAAAATTGTTAGAGGACCTCAGATGCCTACATGGAGTTGCTAAACACTGTAAACAAGCCCTGGATGACAAGGGAAGCCAATGGTATGTATGGCAGCAGGATTCGCCACCCTGCCACACCTCTGGGAAAAGTAAAGAAATGGTTGTCGCGAATTTTTATGACTACATCAGTCCCAATGTTTGGCTCTGAACACCCCAGATCTTAAACCCATGGATTATCACGTACGTGGTGCTGTTGAAAAAGACACCAATCACCGTGCCAGTACAACAAAAGACGAATTAATCGACAAAATTAAGGTAGTTTTTGAGATGCTCCCCAGGGAAACTGTAATATTAGCTTGCTCAATGTTGTGGAGCAGGATTGAGGCTGTGATCGAGGCTACAGCTGCTTTCTTGTAGGATGTTGTTTACACGATTTGAAAATTAAAGAAAAAGCATCTCTGTGATAAATTAGGTTTTTTTTTTTCTTGTTTATTTTGTAATTCTGTTTATTTACTTGATGTAAGTAAATAACAGATTTTATTCCAGGATAAATACAGCCATTTTGAATTTTGAAAAGATGAAAATAGTAGATATGATGTCAAATAGTTTTCACGTGTTATTTGGAAATGTTTCCACAATGAGAATTGATTTATGCCATATGTGAAAAAAAATGCTAAAAACTTTATCAACAAATCCAGAAAAATAACCTTTTAAATGAAAACCTTTTATTAAGACGAGAAATGCCAAGAGTTTGCAGAAACATTTAATGGCAAGAAAGGAATGGAATAACACAACAACAAAAAAAGGAAAATAAAAAGTTTATATTGATTTATGACATATGTTCAAAAAAATATCAAGACTGAATATATATATATATATATAAAGATAAATCTAATGAGTCAGACAAATCTACTAAAAGTTTTGCTTAATGCTCTTCAGGGCTAAGATCTGATTTTTATTAGCTTTAGTCTCCTGGCAGTTTTATATGAATATATATATATATATATATATATATATATATATATGCATATAAATTGTTTTTTCTTTTGGCCAAAATATTGTACCAATAGATTATTTTTGGTTGGTACGATTATCTTGGTCTTTACTTTTTTCCCAAAATTTTTTTCTCCCTCGGTTGATGTTTGGTAGTATATTTTTACAATCAAACTATTTGCTGGGTTTTTTCTCACGCAAGGATTTACCAATAAGTTTGGTATATTAAATTATATATATATATATATATATATGTGTGTGTGTGTGTAGACAGTTTGTAGAAAAAACAAGATGTTAAAAGTTTTGCTGACAGAAATCTGTTTCGACCATAAGAAGAGGTCTTTATCAAAGCAACATTGTAAACGGAAAGACAAAATAAATATATCATTAATCACGAGGCACAGAACGCTCTCAATCAGTACCGGAATTATAATTTTTTGAAAATTCCGGTACTGATCGAGAGCGTTCTGTGCCTCGTGATTAATGATATATTTATTTTGTCTTTCCGTTTACAATGTTGCTTTGATAAAGACCTCTTCTTATGGTCGAAACAGATTTCTGTCAGCAAAACTTTTAACATCTTGTTTTTTCTAAAAACTTTCTACACATATTGTCGGATTCATATCCATTTTACCTTTCATATATATATATATATATATATATATATATATATATATGGGGAGTCTGGTTTACAGCGTGTATATATTATATTAGTATATATGATATGTAAATATAAATGTCTATAATATATATTATTTGGGATTTAGTTTGAAGCATGGGGTGTGAAATATATAAGAAACTCAGTTCGTGTGATGTTAAGTTTTGTTTTATTTCATTCTAATATTTCAGAGACTTGACTCTCCTTCTTCATAGGAATGTAGACTCTTGTTTTGTTTTTTTTTCAGCATCTTTATACTTGAGGTTGTGGTCATCCAGGGTATTCTGTCTGTCTCCTGGTAGTTGGATGAATGTGGTGTAGGGGTGGCTACTCGTCTGCACTGTTTCTGCGTCTAGATATGTATGTATGTATGTATGTATTTTTATGTATATTCATTTCATATATATCTATTCTATATGAAAGGTAAAATGGATATGAATCCGACAATATGTGTAGAACGTTTTGTAGAAAAAACAACAAGATGTTTAAAATTTTGCTGACAGAAATCTGTTTCGACCATATGAGGTCTTTATCAAAGCAACATTGTAAACGGAAAGACGAAATAAATATATCATTAATCACGAGGCACAGAACGCTCTCGATCAGTACCGGAATTTTCAAATTATCTTTAAAAATGCGTATTTTATGTTAAAAATAAAATAAATTTTATTTTTAAAAATTATAAATCATTTTTATATTAAAAAAGCTCAAAAGAGTTTGTAGTAAAAGTGTATATATATATATATATATATATATATATATATCAAAAAGTTCAGGAAAATATTCCGGCTACAAGGTTCCTGAACTTTTTGATATATATATACACCTTTACAACAAACTCTTTTGAGCTTTTTTAATGATAAAAATGCTTATAATTTTTAAAAATAAAAATTATTTATTTTTAACATAAAATACGCATTTTTTTTTTAATTTTTGAAAATTCCGGTACTGATCGAGAGCGTTCTGTGCCTCGTGATTAATGATATATTTATTTTGTATTTCTGTTTACAATGTTGCTTTGATAAAGACATCTTCATAATGTCGAAACAGATTTCTGTCAGCAAAACTTTTAACATCTTGTTTTTTCTACAAAACTTTCTACACAGTCCCTATATATATATATATATATATATATATATATATATATATTCATATATTTTAGTTAATAATACAAAATACTTCATGTAATCGCCATATTCTACAGCCCCAGATGACAGGGCACTTTCATTTAGAATTAGGTACAAAAGTTTCATTCTACTATAAAAAAAAAAAAATAACACAAAAATAGAAGATATATTCAAGTACATTAAAGGGGGGGCTTTTTTTTTGGGGGGGGGGGTTTAATACCGATGCTTTTCTTGGTCGGTTCAAAGTTGATTTTGGCATTTATTTTGATTCACTTGGCAAATGATGAATGAAAACAAGCGGCAATAGACACAACTATTTATCAATACATTTATTCTACCTACCTACATGTCTAAGGTGTGCGTATCATTGCAGCTCCAATTGGCGAATGAATGAAAACAATCTACAATGGACTAAATTGGTGAATATCACTATTTATCAATACATTTATATCTACCTACCTACATGTCTATGGTGTGCGTAACATTGCAGCTCCAATTAGTGAATGAAAGATCACTATTTATCAATACATTTATATCTACCTACCTACATGTCTAAGGTGTGTGTAACATTGCAGCTCCAATTGGTGAATGAATGAAAACAAGCTACAATGGACTCGGGAAAGATAACTATTTATCAATATATTTATATCTACCTACCTACATGTCTATGGTGTGCGTAACATTGCAGCTCCAATTGGTGAATGAAAGATCACTATTTATCAATACATTTATATCTACCTACCTACATGTCTATGGTGTGCGTAACATTGCAGCTCCAATTGGTGAATGAAAGATCACTATTTATCAATACATTTATATCTACCTACCTACATGTCTAAGGTGTGTGTAACATTGCAGCTCCAATTGGCAAATTAATGAAAACAAGCTACAATGGACTCAGAAAAGATAAAAACTCTTTATAAATACATTTCTATCTATCTACCAACTTACATATCTAAGGTGTGCGTAACATTGTTGTGCAAATTGAAAAATAAATACAAACAACAACAGACCTAGGCACAATAACAACTATTTATCAGTACATTTCTATCTATCTATCTACCTACATGTCTAAGGTGTGCATAACACCGAGAGCTCCAATTGGTGAATTAATGAAAACAATCTACAATGGACTCGGGAAAGATAACTATTTATCAATATATTTATATCTACCTACCTACATGTCTATGGTGTGCGTAACATTACAGCTCCAATTGGCAAATTAATGAAAACAATCTACAATGGACTCAGGAAAGATAAAAACTCTTTATAAATACATTTCTATCTATCTACCAACATACCTATTTACATATCTAAGGTGTGCGTAACATTGTTGTGCGAATTGAAAAATAAATACAAATAATTGGCGAATGAATGAAAACGAACTACAACAGACACAGGCACAATAACAACTATTTATCAATACATTTCTATCTATCTACCTAAATGTCTAATGTGTGTGTAACATTGCAGCTCCAATTGGCAAATTAATGAAAACAATCTACAATGGACTCAGGAAAGATCACTATTTATAATACATTTATATCTATCTACCTACCTACATGTCTAAGGTGTGTGTAACATTGCAGTTTTAATTGGCAAATTAATGAAAACAAGCTAGAATGGACACAGGAAAGACAAAAATTCTTTATAAATACATTTCTATCTATTTACCAACCTACCTATTTACATATCTAAGGTGTGCATAACATTGTTGTGTGAATTGAAAAATAAATGCAAACAAGATACAATGGACTAAAGATAATGATTTTGATATACATTTTTAACTACCTACCTACCTATCTACTTACACATCAAAGGTGTGCATAACATTGCAGCTCCAATTCGAGAATGAATGAAAACAAACAATGGACTCAGGAAAGATATAATGATTTATAACTATCCACCTACCTAGATATCTATGGTGCGTGTAACATTGTAATGCCAATAGGCGAATGATTGAAAACAAGCGACAATAGACACAGGTCTGATAACAACTATTCATAAATACATTTCTACCTCTAGCTCTGCGTGGATACTGGATGCTGCACAGAGGATCTCCCGGGGACAATGAATGATAGAGAAGGTTGGAGAGAGATTGTCATTGATATCTGTGCTTATTGTGTGACATGATGATGATGAAAGAAATTAAAATATTACATTTAATATGACTAGAATAATAAAAATTGATAGAAATAAAATAAAAGTAACGCAAGGCAAAGATTAATCGACAATGCAAAAAATTGAAAATATTACCACTAATAAGGATTTTTAGATTTAAAAAAAAATATTAGAATTTTTTTTTTTAAATTTGCTAATGAATTAGCAAATTTAAATGTTAGAAAAAATAGAATAAAATTGTTAAGCGAGATACAATAAAAACGGTCGAGGTGAGGAGAGTGAGGAAGAGAGAATAATAAAAGTCTTTTACACAAGATAATTTAAACTGAGTTGCAGACTTTTATCACTGGTACCATCAGAAAAAATAAAAGAAAAAAAGAGAAAAGAAAGAAAGAATCTGAATGCCAAAAAGGAAAAGAAAAAGAATGAAATCTAAAAAGAAAAAAGAAAGAAAGAAAAGAAAGTAAAGAAGAAAGAATCCAGAAAGCCATGAGAAGAAGTGAAAAAAAGAAAGACAAGAAAGAAAGTCAAAAAAAGAAAAAAAAGAAAAATGAAAGAAAAGGAAGGAAAGAAAGAAAGCCAGAAAGAAAAAAGAAGGAAAAGGAAAGAATCCAGAAATGAAGAAGGAGAAGAAAAAAAAGAAAAGAGAGAAAGCCAGAAAGAAAAAAAGAAAAAAAAAAAGAAAGAAAAGGAAAGAAAGAAATCCAGAAAGAAAAAGAAAAAAAAGTAAGAATCCAGAAACCCATAAGAAGAAGAAGAAGGAAAAGAAGAAAAAAGAAAGAGAGAAAGCCAAAAGAAGAAAAAAAAGAAAGAAAAAGGAAAGAAAGAAATCCAGAAATATAAAAAGAAAAAAAAGAAAGAATCTAGAAACCCATAAGAAGAAGGAGAAGAAGAAGAAAAAAAAGAAAGAAAAGAGAAAAAGCCAAAAGAAGAAGAAAGAAAAAAAAATCCAGAAAGTAATTGCATTATTTCAGTCAGTATAATTTCAAAATGGAAATTCTTCATTTGAAAAACATGAATGCTAATGCGAATGAAGAGAGAAGAAAAATAAATAGCATATTAAGTTTTTTCTGAAAAAACTGGTTGTATTAGCAGCTGAAAGGAAGACTTTTAAGAACAAAAAAAAAAGAAAAAGAAAAAGAAAAAAATTACCATAAATGGAATTAAATTAAATAAAATAAAAAAGGAAGTTTTCTAAAAGAACAACAAAGTGAAAAGTCAATCAAACTACATTTTAGTTTCCTCGTCGAAGATACCATCAATCTACCATCTCTCCTCCCACCCTGTTGTTTTTTTCTTCTCCCACTCCACCATTCTTCCCACCCCCTATGGTTTTTCTCCTCCAACTACAACCCCTCTACATTAACACAATTTAGTTCTTCCTTAGTCTTATTTGCTTAACTTTTTGCCAACTAAATTTCCCTACCAAGATACCATCAATCTACCATCTCTCCTCCTACCCCATCGTTTTTTCTTCTCCCACTGCACCATTCTTCCCACCCTTTATGGTTTTTCTCCTCCAACAACAACCCCTTATCAATCTACCATCTCTCCTCCGACCATGTTGTTATCTATCATCATCATCATCATCATGTTGCACCAACAGCACAGATATCCATGTAAACCTCTTGCCAACCGTCCCTATCACTCATCATTGTCCCTGGTAGTTCCTCCATGCAGCATCAAGTACTGCACAAATCTGGTCTATGTAGGTCTTTGCTGGACACCCCACCCAACATGTCCATGTGCTGGTTTCCATAGGAGGATGTACACACACATATATATGTTGAAACGATAAATAAATAAAGGAAAGAAAACATTGAATGGATAAAAATGGTTTAATGAAATGCCAACACGTGTTTCAGCCGAGAGTTTGTCCATGTACACATTGTATTCTATTTATTATTACATAAAACACACCTTGAAATACAAGCAGGAACTTGTTTTTTTCTTTTCCAACCTTTGGAAGTGAAAATATGATAGACAAAAATTAACTGAGATTTCTTCAAAAAGTATAAGATCAAAAAAAAAAAAAAAAAAAAAAAAAAAAAGTCTAATCTCAGAATTATTTTCATTTATTGCTTTGAAGAGTTCACCTGGAAAATTTATGGGTCCCAACTAAAGCCATCTAACTCCTACCTTGTAACCTGTCCTGTATAATTAATTTCTAAGAAAATATTGAAATGTATTTACAGTTCGCTTAAAATGGTTTGGTTTGGTTTGGTTTTGTTTTACGGCATATCAACCTCAGTGGGTTATTTAATGCCGATAAAGTTTTGAAATAAATCAATTCTTAATGGATAATATAATTTTGTTTATCAACTCATGTTTTTCTATTTAACCCATAGATGGGACCCTAACAGGTACTACCACTCCGGGTCAGAGTGGACCAGGGAGCAATGGTGATGAATGGGTGCTCCACATTCCTCAAACCTCCAGAAACTGGAACCTCACCATCAGATAGAGTTTAACATCATTCCCAGGACATGTAGACCCATAGCCACCGCCTTCTAGCACCCATATGCTAAAAAGGATTGGGGCTTGCCATAAGGGCAATAGGGCTGGGGCAATCACATAGTTGCTAGGGCTTGACGTAACCAGCCGATTGATCGGAGGGGGGCCTCTCTGACTGCCCGACTAGCCCCAAAAAAGCCTAAAGTGGAATATTGCAAGTCATGGACTGCTCAGCCACCTGGGTTCTATCCTTAAGCATCACGAATCACCACCCACGGCCAACAGGTGGCCCCATTGAGGGAGTCTTACCCCTCTGCAGAGGTGCAGTCAGTGCATTCTAACGCCCCAGCCGACAGGGTGGATTGCTTTAAAGGATTCACCGTGAAAATTTATGGTCCCAACTAAAGCTATCTAACTCCTACCTTGTAACCTATCCTGTATAATTAATTTCTAAGAAAATATTGAAATGTATTAACAGTTCGCTTGAAATGGTGAGGGAAGAAAAAAGAAAAACACTGGGATGCATGGATATGATTTTACTGCGTCCTTTTAGATTTTTGTGCGTACTTATCAGCATCACTGAGTGAGTTAATTTTAGCACGCAAAAGTTATGGGTTTATCTATTATACCCATATATATATATATATATATATATATATATATATATATATATATATATACATATATAAAGGGCAGTTGTGCGTATATGTATGTCCGGGGGGAAAACTTCAAAAATAAAACAATTAACACATTAAATATCATGAGGGCTTGGTTTTTGAGCAAAAATAATAGAGATTTGATTTATATTTGAGAAGATAATTAAAAAATAAAATTTAAATGATAACAGCATGGATATTTTTTTTCATTTAATATCTTAGATAGTAAACATTAATATTTCTTTTCAGAGTAGCTGGATCAATGCAAGGTCTATTTTTTTACATGGGGATTTAAATGGAGCATCTCATGAGAATTCAACTCACGATTCAGTAATAATGGATCTGTGGGACTAACTTAAAAAATCCCCCTCTATGCAGGCGATGCCGGGTAACTGCAGCTAGTGTATATATATATATGAATGAATGAACAAATAAAAGGTTTAGCTTTTATTATTTATTTACATGGGAACAATATTTACAACCAATGGTTTCCTGCTAACGCATTCGTCAGGTAAACGAAATAGCTTTTTTTTTAATGATAGAAATGGTGTAAACGCACACATTTAACCATTTATACCATTTCTATCATTAAAAAAAAAAACTATTTCGTTTACCTGATGATTGCGTTAACAGGAAACCATTGGTTGTAAATATTGTTACCATGTAAATAAATAAAAGCTAAACCTTTTATTTGTTCATTCATTCATCTATCAACGCTCTATCACAGATATTGAGCACTCTTCTAATAACACTGTACATTGGATTACTACTGCTTTTTCTAGTATAATAGTGCCAACCATACACACTAATATATATATATATATATATATATATATATATATATATATATATATATATATATATATATATATATTGTATAATAGATATAGCCATAGCTTTTGCCCGCTACAATGCTTAGTTCTTAGTACACTTGAATTGAACAACAACAACTAACTCACTTCACTATCTATTATATCTCTTTATCATTTTGGCACTGCAATAGTGAGTATTGCATCTACAGATGGGACCCTAACAGGTACTACCACTCTTGAGAAAAAAGGAATTCGGCCAATATATTTCAACAAAGCTGCACATTAAATATCAAAGATTCACATGTGGTTCAACCAGCCGCCTCTTCCATCTTATTTGCACACAACACATCACCCCTGGGACACACACCGACAGTGTATCATGATGACATAATACAAGCAACCAGCTATTCAAAAACGATAGAGGAGAAAGGAGTCAGTTTCAGATAGAGAAGCAGACGCGGGCTGAATAGAGAAAGTGAATCAATAATTCTCTGCTGTCTACGGAGGAACATCGTATTCAACATTCAACCAACAGTTTGCATTGCAATTTAAGACAACAATTCCTTGCATACGACTTTGCTTTCGACATCCCCGCAAGTGTGCTACATACGATAATCAGCTAACGAACAAGTACAAATGACGATCTGATTAACAAAGGAGTGGGTTCTTTAGGCAAACAACACGTATAGAATATTACTGATAATTTAAACTGATCAATATAATTGAAAAAAAAATTTTTTTTTGCATAAGTGGGATTCCATATTTAAAAAGAAGAGATTTTTATTAATTTATTTTTATTTGTTTTCTTTTTTATAGTAGGATTTTTATACAGATCTGTGCTTTTGTTTAGAATGGGGAATATTTATTCGAGCATTAAACTTACCTCCAAAAGATGAACTACAATTCTATCTGAAGAGAATACTACCTCCCAAGCTGTGAATTCAGGGCTGTAAATTTTTAGTATAGCCTACCGGACAGATGTTAGTGGAAATGATGGAGTAAGTCCGCATGTATACTATTTTTATTTCTGACTGGGATTAATCTTTATAAAAATAAAACTCTAGAAAAATATAACTTAATATATTAATTCATTTATAAGTTGTTGTTTTTTTTAAATTAAAAGGACAGCATTAATTGATGTTGTAGAGATTTAAAGTTGTTGCGTAGTGATTCAGTTATACACTTTTTTTTACTCAGTGCTAATTCTATACAACATTATTTTTTTGTGGTAGGATTTTATATATCTGTGCTTTTTGTTTTGAATGGGGAAAATTATTCATTCTAGCATTAAACTTACCTCCAAAAGATGAACTTAATTCTATCTGAAGGGAATACTACCTCCTAAGCTATGATTCAGGGGCATAGATTTTTATCATAGTCTACCGGACAGATGTTAGTGGAATATGAAATGAAGTCAATGTACATATTTTTAATTTCTGAACTGAGATTATAATTTATATAAAAATGAAACTCTAAGGAAACAGAACTTAATACATTAATTCATTTATAAGTTGTTGTTTTTTTTTTAATTAAGGACAGTTTAATGGGAAATAAATAATTTGAGCTCTGTTTTTCTGGTGTCACCCTGTATACATTAAACTAACCTAACCCAACACTGCTTCGGCTACGGACTTCAATTGTAGCTGGCGTTTTTTGTTTTTTTTCAGCAGCACCGGCTAGCGGTTTTTGAGGCAGGAGGCAGGATGGAACACTGCGAATATACCGTTTAGNCAGCATAATTTTGGAATATGAAGAATCTACGAGAAACAATGCCGTCAGAAATGGATGGGATAACAGATGTATATTTCTTATTCGAAGTTGGAAAGCCGATGATTTAATACCGAACTCAAACCTAGCATTCTTTTTTTTTACTTAAACTAGGACTTTTCTACATCAGACAAGAGGGAAATACTTAAAAAAGATCCAGATAAATTCTAAACCACATCAGCGTAGATAATGGCAATCCTACATGTGACATCAAACCGACAAAGTCTGGTGGGTATCTGAGATACTAGCTGGGGTGCTCTGGTTAGTGATGATACTTTTGGTCTTGAAACCATGCTGAACCCAGAGTCATCATCTGATGAAGGTGAAAGAATAATTAAAGTCAATTACCCGTCAAACTGGGACAGACAAGGCAACAAACGATTGTAACTCAAATACAAACCTCGATGCTACAAAGTTCCACTGCAAAATGACAAAGTATATATAAGGACTCAAACACAAATGTCATTCAAATCAAGCAGTCGAGCAAGGCCAATCACGAACTCAAAGGAGTGGATGACCCAAAAATCACCCAGATTTCATTGAATGGATCATTCTTGATTCCTATTTTACCAGTGTCTTGGACACTGCTTGAGTTGCACTTAGCCTGCTGTTAAACCAACAGTAGACTAACTGGACTTCAATAGGAGGCTTTTGTTGGTTTGCAATGCTACTGTGTAAAAATAAACGGTCATTGGTATGAAGTTTATTTGAACTCTTGCCGCATTGTTACATACATTTATCTACATAGAGAAGCGTTGTGGATGTAAATGGTAGAGTGTAGGAATCGGTCTTGTCGACCCCATATTTCAAATCCTAGACCGCCCTGTCGGGACTGGGGTGTTAAACTGTACCGACTGCACCTCTGCAGAGGGTTTAAGACTCCCCCCAATGGGGCCACCTGTTGGCCGTGGGTGGCGACCCATTGATGCCTATGATAAGAGCCCAGGTGGATGAGCGGTCACTGACATGCCAATTTACTCCACTTGGGCTAGACGGGCGATCGGAGAGCCTCCTCTGATCAACTGCGGCGGGTCACGTCCAAGCGCCTAGCACCTATATGATTTTCCCAACCCTATTGCCCTTAATGAGGAAAGCCCCAACCCCTTTTCATATTGGGTCTGCTAGAAGGGCGAGTGGCTGCGGTCTACATGTCCTGAGAATGACGCTTAAACTCTATCTTGAGGTGAGGTTCCGTTTTGGAGGTTGAAACAGGATTGGAGCACCCCCTTTATCACCATTTCTCCCTGGTCCACTCTGACCCGGAGTGGTAGTACCCTTCTAGGTCCATCTATGGGGTTTAAATGGAAAAATGTATTTATAAAAAAAATTGTATTTTCCATTAAGAATTTGATTTATTTTCCAAAACTTTATCGCATAAAATGGACCCACTTGAGGTTGATATGCCGTAAAAACAAAACAAACAAACCAGACAAAGTCAAAACCTAGATAAAGACTGTCTACCCAAATTTCACATATAGAATTATACGGAACTGCTTCCCTCATTGTTATGTTACATTATTTTACATAGAGAAGCGCGTGGTGTAATTGAGTCAGAGTTGTAGGAAATGAGACTTGTCGACCCATGTTTCAAATCCCAAGACAAGGCTTTAGTGCTAAGTGAAATGCACATTACCATTCCAGGAATTTGAACTTGGGTCAACAAGGTCTTTTCCCATGGACTTTAACCATACACCACCCACTTCCTAGTACATTAATTACATATACGAGAATCGCGTTGGTGTAAAGGTTAGAGTCGTAGGGGGAAATGGGCTTGTGGACCCGTGTCAAAATCCTAGACAAGGCTGTATAACATTGTCACGTAGCACTAATACCCATGCTATTTATTTGTGTTTTTCAAACTGGTTGTCCTCATCTTTATTGTTATATACACATTCGACCGATGTGACCTGTGGCTTTCTTAGTGTTTCATTGAAAAAAAAATTTTAAGAAAAAATGAGTTTTAAAAAAAAAAAAATTGGAAATTACTTAACCAGTATTAAGCAACAAAATGTCTTTGGTATAAAATAAACCCAACAAAAGGTTGACATTTGCCGTAAAATCCAACTAAAGAACCAATTGGGTTTGCAACTTCCAAAAGTTTGAGAAGCACTGATCTTAGAGGGAAACTGGTGTTCAACATGACTTGATTCATAACACAAAAAGAATTGTCTCACTTTCCCATATGACTGTTTACACTGGGGAATTAGTTTATATTGATGATAGATTTCTGTTATTAGATTTAAACGTTAGTATTATCTGTGATTATTCGGACTATTGTCCTCATCTATTCATTGTCTATCTGTACAACATTTCGGCTGACTATGCCCTCTGGCTTTCTTAGGTATTTATCTTGGACTTTGGGAACCTTCTTCTCCGGGCTCGGGGAACCTTCTTTTCGTAATCGGACCGCTTCTTAGTTGTTAATCAGGAGCCATTCCACGAACTTTGAACCTAACCCTTTATTCCAATCCACGGGGGTATTCCTGTTCTTCAATTCCGCTAAACCATAAGTGGGGGTAGGGCGTTAAGACTGTGTTAATTATTATTCTATGCTTACTTCGCTGCCCTTGACAGGATTGAACCTGCAAATATAGAGATAACTGTCCACTTTAGAACTGTTCTTTAACCGTAACTAACCTCTATCCACTAGGGCCATGTGTCCAAATATGTTAACAAAATGGATTGCGGACTCGGTTAGGTTTCCAAAGTTCTGTGAATGGCTCTCTGATTATTGAACAAGAAGGTTTCCTGATTACGCAAAGAAGGTGTCCTATACGAAAAGAAAGGTTCCCGAGTCCGAGAGAAGAAATACCTGAAGAGGGCCGGGAGGGCATATCAGCCAAAACGTTGTACAAATACACAATGAAGCTGAGGACAATAGTCAAATAAACGCAGATAATACTAATCATCAAGCCTCATCTCAAACATCAGAGAAAATAAATTAAAGTTATTTTTAACAACTTCCAAAGTTTGAAAATACTATGCTACAGAACTAGCATAGTGCTTAGCAACGTGACTTGGTTAAAAAGCACAAATAATTTTTTAAAATATAAATAGGACCGAATCCTCAAATTTACGCACTGATTCATTTCTTCTTGACACTTCACCATCCCATGGAAAATGTTTTTTGTTTTTTCCAAAACTAATTCTGTTTTTTTTCCAATAACAACAAAAAACTGTTTCGTTTTTTCTTCCCTTCTTCTCTATGAATAACAAGTACAAAGAATACTTATGTAAGGCTATATACAAAGTCTGTTATAGATACTTCCGCCCAGAGGGTGCATATTTTTGCTAGTGACTATAACAGACTTTGTATATAAGCTTTACATAAGTAAATTCTTGTATTGTTATTCATAGAGAAGAAGGGAAGAAAAAACGAAACAGTTTTTGTTGTTATTGAAAAAAACAGAATTAGTTTGGGAAAAAAAACAAAACATTTCATGGGATGGTGAAGTGTTTCAAGAGAAATGAAATACAGATAGCGTTAAATTTGAGGATTGGTCCTATTATATTTTAAAAACAATTATTTGTGCTTTTAACCAAGTCACGTTGCTAAAGCACTATGCTAGTTCCCTGTAGCATAGTACTTTTCAAACTTTTGGAAGTTGTTAAAAATAACTTTATTTATTTCTCTGAATGTTTGAGATGAGGCTTGATGATTAGTATTATCTGCGTTATTCGGACTATTGTCCTCAGCTTCATTGTTATTTGTACAACGTTTTGGCTGATATGCCCTCCGGCCTTCTTCAGGTATTTCTTCTCGGACTCGGAACCTTCTTTTCGTAATGAGGAACCTTCTTTTCGTAATCAGGAACCTTCTTGTCATAATCAGGAGCCATCACAGAACTTTGAACCTAACCATCCAATCCATTTGGACATATTTGGACACATGGCCTAGTGGATAAGGTAGTTACGGTTAAGACAGTTCTAAGTGACAGTTATCTCTATATTGCAGGTTCAATCCTGATCAAGGGCAGCAGTAGCATAGAATAATAATTAACACAGCTTAACGCCCCTACCCCACTTATGGTTAGCGGAATGAGAACAGGATACCCCCGTGGATTGAATAAAGGGTTAGGTTCAAAGTTCCGTGATGGCTCCTGATTACAACAAGAAGGGTCCCGATTACGAAAAGAAGGTTCCCGAGCCCGAGAAGAAGGTTCCCAAGTCCAAGAATAAATACCTGAAGAAGGCCAGAGGGCATATCAGCCGAAATGTTGTACAGATAACAATGAAGATGAGGACAATAGTCCGAATAACACAGATAATACTAACTTTATCTAATACAGAAATCTATCATCAATATAAACTAATTCCCCAGTGTACAGTCAATGGGAATAGTGAGACAATTCTTTGTGCTTATAATCAAGTCATGTTGAAAACACCAGTTCCCTCTAGATCAGTGCTTCTCAAACTTTTGGAAGTTGCAAACCAATTGGTTTAGTTGGATTTTACGGCATGTCAACCTTTGTTGGGTTATTTTATACCAAAGACATTTTGTTTGCTTAATACTGGTTAAGTATTCAATTTTTTTTTTTTTAAACTCATTTTTTCTTAAATTTTTTTGTAACTGAAACACCTAAAGAAAGCCACAGGTCACATCGGTCGAAATGTGTATATAACAATAAAGATGAGGACAACAGTTTGAAAAACACAAATAATACATGGGTATTAGTGCTACGTGAAATGTAGACAGCCTTGTCTAGGATTTGAACACGGGTCAACAAGCCCATTTCCTACGACTCTAACCTTTACACCACGCGATTCTCTATATGTAAATAAATGTACTAGGAAGTGGGTGGTGTAATGTTAAAGTCATGGGAAATAGACTTGTTGACCCAAGTTCAAATCCTGGACATGGTAATTGCATTTCACTTAGCACTAAAGCCTTGTCTGGGATTTGAACATGGGTCGACAAGTCCATTTCCTACAACTCTGACCATTACACCACGCGCTTCTCTATGTAAATAAATGTACATAACAATGAGGGAAGAGTTCCTATAATTACATATGTGAAATGTAGACAGTCTTATCTAGGATTTGATTTGTCTGGTTTGTGTTTTTGTTTTACGGCATATCAACCTCAGTGGGTCATTTAATGCCGATAAAGTTTTGAAATAAATCAATTCTTAATGGATAATACAATTTTTTTATAAATACATTTTTCCATTTAACCCATAGATGGGACCCTAACAGGTACTACCACTCCGGGTCAGAGTGGACCAGGGAGCAATGGTGATGAAGGGGTGCTCCACATTCCTCAAACCTCCAAAACTGGAACCTCACCATCAGATAGAGTTTAACGTCATTCTCAGGACATGTAGACCCGCAGCCACCGCCTTCTAGCACCCATATGATAAAAAGGGGTTGGGGCTTCCCATAAGGGCAATAGGGTTGGGAAAATCATATAGGTGCTAGGGCTTGACGTGACCAGCCGATTGATCAGAGGAGGCCTCTCCGATCGCCCGTCTAGCCCAAGTGGAGTATTGCATGTCATGAACCGCTCATCCACCTGGGCTCTATCCATAAGCATCATGGGTCGCCACCCACGGCCAACAGGTGGCCCCATTGGGGGAGTCTTACCCCTCTGCAGAGGTGCAGTCGGTACATTTTAACACCCCAGCCGACAGGGCGGTCTAGGATTTGAATATGGGTCGACAAGACCATTTCCTACAACTCTAACCATTACACCACACGCTTCTCTATGTAGATAAATGTATGTAACAATGAGGGAAGAGTTCAATAAACTTCATACAATGACCGTTATTTACACAGTAGCATTGCAACCAACAAAGCCTTCTATTGAAGTCAGTTAGTCTACTGTTGGTTTTAATAACAGCAGCTAAGTGCAACTCAAGCAGTGTCCAAGACAGCTGGTATAAATAGGAATCAAGAATGATCCATTCATGAATCTGGGTGATTTGGGTCATTCCACTCCTTGAGTTCTGATTGGCTGCTCGACTGCTTGATTTGAATGACATTGTGGAGTCTTATATATACTTTGTCATTTTGCAGTGGACTTTGTAGCATTCGAGTTTGTATTTGAGTTACAATCGTTTGTTGCCTTGTCTTCCCAGTTTGACGGTAATTGAAACTTTAATTATTCTTCACCTTCATCAGATGATGACTCTGGGTTCAGGCATGGTTTCAAGACCAAAGTATCATCACTAACCCAGAGCACCCCAGCAGTATCTCATGATACCACCAGACTTTGTCGGTTTGATGTCACAATGTAGGATTGCCATATCTACGCTGATGTGGTTAGAGATTTATCCTGGATCTTTTTTAAGTATTTCCTCTTGTCTGATGTAGAAAGTCCTAGTTTAGTAAAAAAAAAATGCTAAGGTTGAGTCGGTAATAAATCATCGGCTTCAACTTCGATAAGAAATACATCTGTTATCCATCCATTTCTGACGCATTGTTCTCGTAGATCTTCATATTTTTCAAAATTATGCTGATGTGCTCAGTCAAGATTTTCCTCAAAAGGTACTGTTAATTCAACGATGAAAACTTTTTTTTGATTAACAGACCCGATGACAATATCAGGACGCTGGGCCAGTAATGTTATTTCAGTTGGAAATACGAGTTGATGTTTGTTGGATTTTGTGTAAAGTATTCAACTCTGTTACAAGATGAATGCCAAAACTAAAACTAGAGTTTGGTAGGTGGCTTATATGGAGCTTTGGATTGTTCCATTATGAACTCAGGCAAGTTCACTTCCTGAGTTCTGATTGGCTGTTGGATTTCAGGGTGAGTAAGAACATGCCATCACTTTGCATTATGCCAGCAGCATGCAAGGGCTGTATTAAGTTACAGTTTGTCTGTTGTTTTCGTCTACTAACTCGACGGTAGTTAGAACCCCCACTGCGACGGTGAGTATCATATTGTTTCTATATCTGAAGGATGACTTCTACATAAATCACATACAATGCGACAGTTTGTGTAGCCATCAAACAGTGATGAAATGTGCCTATTTTTACATTAAAATTTCCTCGAAATGTACTGTTAATTCAACGATGAAAACTTTTTTTTTATTAACAGACCAGATGACAATATCATGATGCTGGGCCGTTAACATTATTTTAGTTGGAAATACGAGTTGATGTTCTAAATCACATACAATGCGACAGTTTGTGTAGCCATCAAACAGTGTTGAAATGTGCCTATTTTTACATGAACATTTTGAAATGTTTCCTTCTTAGATGAAATGTATTACTTTGATAAACAATATAACTAGATAGAATGATTATAAAAAGAAAACAAAAGATATAGATATATATATATGTAAATAAATGTATGTAACAATGAGGGAAGAGTTCATATAACTACATAGATTGATTATAAAAAGAAAAAGATAAAACATGCAAACAGTAAGAGTATAGTTTATCCCATACTAGAATAATACTAAGTCCAATTACCATCGAATTGGCAAGACAAGACAGCAAGCAGTCGTAACTGAAATACGATTCTGGTTTGCTGCAAAGACTACTGACTACAAAATGGCAACCTCAGAGGATCCTACAAACCAAGCAGCCAATCAGGGAATGGAATCACCCAAATGCATGAGTGGACTGTTCTGAATTCCCATAAGTACCAGTTGTCTTGACACTGGTTCAGTTGTGTTTGGCAAGTCACATTGTTCAAACCAATAGTAGACTGATTGACTTCAATAGAAAAAGTTAAAACATACAAACAGCAAGAGTATAGTTTATCCCATTCCTTTACCAATGGATTTTCTAAGTGGTTTTTTCGTGAGATCAAGAGTCACAAAGAGCGCTCCCCTCTTACTCTTTATTATCTACATAGACCAGCTTACTCATGAGGCAAATCCAGACTAGGACGCACAAAACAATTATAGCTTCAAGTAACTTCATAATAGAAATGATTTAGTAGCGTTCGGCTAAAAACCACATGGTTTCTAGTTCGATTCCAGTCCTCGCCAACTCAGCGTATAAGTAGCACGGGGATCTGTGCGGTAAAGTAAGGAACTGATGGTAGGTGTAGCGCTCCACCTCAGATGCCAAAAACAATCTCCTTGGTCTAGCGCTAGTGAAAAGGGGATAGACTCCCTCGCTGATTGGCTGATACCGACATTAGGCCGCCCCGACGACTTTACTTACTTATTGAATACAAATATTTTTTAAACATATTTATTTGACCCATAGATACCTAACAGATATTCATCACTCTAGGTCAGAATAGAACTGAAAGTAATACCAATGAAGAAGTTCTAAGTGACAGTTATCTCTAGGCTACAGGTTGAATCCTAGTCAAGAGCAACTGTAACAGAAAAATTAACACAGCTTAAGACTTGTACCCAATCATGGTTAACAGAATGAGAAAAGTCTCTGTGGATTGAATAAATAGAGTTTGACATGAAGGGTCCAGGGTTTGAGGATGGGTTTCCTGAGTTTAAGAAGGTTCCCTAGTCCGACAAGAAACACCTGAAGAAGGTTGAAGGGCTGACATGCCATAAAAACCAACCAACCAACCAATGTTTATTTCCTCATATGAGGTCATATGAGTACATGGATGAAGAAATGCTGAAAAATTAGTACACTGGATTGGTAAGACCTCATTTGGAGTTTGCTAATGTGGTTTGGAAAACTCATTGAGGGAGTCCAGGGGAGAGCTACTAAATTAGTGAATAATTTAAAATCCCTTTCGTATGAAGAAAGACTTAGGAACATTGACTTACCAAGTCTGGTTTTCCGACGTATAAGAGGGGATATGATTGAAGCCTACAAATACCCGCATGGTTTTTATTCAACAAACTCTGACCTACTAAACATTGCTCAAAATATCTATACAAGGGGACATAAATTAAAACTCCTTAAAAAATCTTGCAAGACAAAATTATTTTAGCTACAGAGTGGTGAATACATGGAATAAACTAACTTCATCAGTAGTGAATGCCCCATCTCTAAACTCCTTCAAGGCAAAAGTGGATAATCTGTGGAATGATTATAAATATTCTGTGGATCTAAAATGAATATTTATAAGGAACAGCTGACAGGTCTCAGAACTAATATACTAGCTGAAAAGATATTATTATTATTATTATTATTATTATATATATGAAAAGTTTACTACTGTAAGCCTCATTCAAAGAAAGCACATTGTTTGGACACAACTATTTACCCATTGCTGGCAGGAGAACAGGTGGTTTCATACCTAGCCCACAACATACTACTACTAGTGATATGTTACAGACAGACAGCTGCGTCTCCCTTCAATTAGAATCACATAGGGGGAGGAATAAAATAAAATAAAATATCTCTTAGTTGCACCAAATCAAGCTTATAAAATCAAAACTCTTCTTTTTCTCTAGGCCTAGAACAAAAAACAAGTATGTGGTATGTTACAGACAGACAGCTGCGTCTCCCTTCAAATACAATCGCATACGGGGAGGAATAAAATAAAATATCTCTTAGTGTTGCACCAAATCAAGCTTATAAAATCAAAACTCTTCTTTTTCTCTAGGACTAGAACAAAAAACAAGTATGTGGTATGTTACAGACAGACAGCTGTGTCTCCTCTCAAATACAATCGCATACGGGGAGGAATAAAATAAAATATCTCATAGTGTTGCACCAAATCAAGCTTATAAAATCAAAACTCCTTTTTCTCTAAGTTTAGAATAAAAAACAAATATGTGGTATGTTACAGACAGACAGCTATGTCTCCTCTGAAGTACAATCACATAGGGGAGAGAAATGAAATGAAATAAAATATCTTAGTGTTGTACTAAATCAAGCTTATAAAAATCAAAACTCCTCTTTTTCTCTAGGTTTAGGACAAAAAAAAAGTAGAGTTTTTTCAGGTGGTTTCATGTTTAGCCCACAACATATGTGGTATGTTACAGACAGATACTTCTCAAGTACAATTTTTTAAAAATTAAACTTAATCTTTTTAAACACATTTTTAAATTCATTTTTTTTTCTTCTATTTAACAGGTTACAGACCAACAGCTGCATCTTTTTCTCTAGGCTTAGGACAAAAAACAAGTATGTGGTATGTTACAGACAGACAGCTACGTCTCCCTTCAAATACAATCACATAGGGGGAGGAATAAAATAGAATAAAATATCTCTTAGTGTTGCACCAAATCAAGCTTATAAAATCAAAAACCCTCTTTTTCTCTAAGTTTAGGACAGAAAACAAATATGTGGTGTGTTACAGACAAACAGCTGTGTCTCCCCTCAAGAACAATCACATAGAAGAGAGAAATGAAATGAAATATCTCTTAGTGTTGTACTAAATTAAGCTTATAAAATCAAAATTCTTTTTCTCTGGATTTAGTACAAAAAACAAGTATGTGGTATGTTACAGACAGACAGCTACATCTCCCTTCAAATACAATCACATAGGGCGAGGAATAAAATAGAATAAAATATCTCTTAGTGTTGCACCAAATCAAGCTTATAAAATCAAAAACCCTCTTTTTCTCTAAGTTTAGGACAGAAAACAAATATGTGGTGTGTTACAGACAAACAGCTGTGTCTCCCCTCAAGAACAATCACATAGAAGAGAGAAATGAAATGAAATATCTCTTAGTGTTGTACTAAATTAAGCTTATAAAATCAAAATTCTTTTTCTCTGGATTTAGTACAAAAAACAAGTATGTGGTATGTTACAGACAGACAGCTACATCTCCCTTCAAATACAATCACATAGGGCGAGGAATAAAATAGAATAAAATATCTCTTAGTGTTGCACCAAATCAAGCTTATAAAATCAAAAACCCTCTTTTTCTCTAAGTTTAGGACAGAAAACAAGTATGTGGTATGTTACAGACAAACAGCTGTGTCTCCCCTCAAGAACAATCACATAGAAGAGAGAAATGAAATGAAATAAAATATCTCTTAGTGTTGTACTAAATTAAGCTTATAAAATCAAAATTCTTTTTCTCTGGGTTTAGTACAAAAAACAAATATGTGGTATGTTACAGACAGACAGCTACGTCTCCCTTCAAATACAATCACATAGGGGAGGAATAAAATAGAATAAAATATCTCTTAGTGTTGCACCAAATCAAGCTTTTAAAATCAAAACTCCTTATTTTCTCTAAGTTTAGGACAGAAAACAAGTATGTGGTATGTTACAGACAAACAGCTGTGTCTCCCCTCAAATACAATCGCATACGGGCGAGGAATAAAACAAAATATCTCTTATTGTTGCACCAAATCAAGCTTATAAAATCAAAACTCCTCTTTTTCCCTTAGAACAAAAAACAAGCAGAGTTTTTCTTTATTTTTCCTGATAACATCTGGTATTCTTTTCTTCTTTTTTTTTAAATCATATATCTAAACACCAACCAAAAAAATCAACAACTTTGCAAGTGTATCAGATTACTGTCATTTAGTTCTGTTATATTATCAAAATACTTCAAACAA
>CM042181.1:6024170-6074170 GCA_023376005.1 Doryteuthis pealeii
CTTTACCATTAGATTTGAACTTTTGTCACTGATTCCATATCCTATAATGATAACCGTTACGCAATCTGATCTTAAAATGATATCGCATACAATAGTCATACTAGAATTTGAGATGACCATAATTATAGATAGGCATGGAGGGTAGCAACAGATTTCATTGTCCTCTAATATTGGACTTAGTAAACTGATTTCAATAACAATGCATAAAATTGCGGATATGATATGAATAATGATATTAAATTCAGTTCAGTTTTCCCTTCTCCGAGACTGGTGACCTTACCAAAGCTAAAGAATCCAGTCTACCCATAACTAGGGGGAGAAAAGTTAGATTCATGCCTTCTCCAGAGGCATAAGCATGAACCGAAATGCATACAGCATTGTCCAAGATTTGAATTTAGTTGGTTAGATTTTACGGCATGTCAACCCTTATTGGGTTGTTTTATCCTGAAGACATTTTGTTTCATTCAATTTTTTTTGTTTTTTTCAAACTAAATTTTTAAAAACATTTTTAAACTATTTTTTCTATTTAACCCATAGATGGGACCCTAACAGGTTCTGGATCAGAATGGACCTGGGAATAATTGCGATGAAGTGGTACTCCACATTCTCCAGAATTCCAGAATCGAAACTTCACCATTAGATTTGAACTTGGGTCACTGATTCCATATCCTATAATGATAACCATTCCGCACCCTGATCTTAAAATGATATCACCTACAATGGCCACGCTCGAATTTGAGATGATCATCATCATAGATAGATGAAGGGGGTAGCAACAGATATCATTGTCCTGTAATATTGGACTTAGTAAACTGATTTCAATAACAATGCATAAAATTGCAAATCTGATACAAATAACGATATTAAATTCAGTTCAGATAATGGCGTGGTATGATGATGATAAGATTAGATCTGATGATGTTACAGATGGACACAATGTAAACAGTATCTGATGGTGAGGCTCCAATTCTGGATACTTAACTCTTAACATCCTATACAACCTCATTCCACCCGGCCGGAAGTCACATTTGTTTTCCTAATCCGCCTCAAACGATAGCCTTTATTTAAATGTAATATTAAACATATTTAGAAGTCTTAAATTAAAGGGAAATAACAGGTATCTTTAAATGAAAAGGGCATTTTTAGTAATTTTTTGATAAATCCTTATAGGAATGGGACTCTGGACTTAAAAAATTCTCAACAGGATGTTAAGAGTTAAGCTAGACAGGTGATCAATTGTTTGGTCACATCAAGCGCTAGCACTTATATATGATTGCCCCAATCCTTTTTATCATATGGGTGCTTGAAGGCAGTGGCTGAGGGTCTTCATGTCCTGGGAATAATATTAAACTCTCTCATGGTGAGGTTCCAGTTTTAGAGATTTGGGAAATGTGGAGCTCCCCTTCATCACCATTGCTCCCTGGTCCACTCTGACGATTATCATGTAAATCTTTATTTCTTAGTGATATATAAGACACATTGAAGGATTTTAAATGCACTAATAAGATGGGCTGTATTGAGGCAATTCTAATTTAGATTTTCATAGAGACATCATGTTACAATGTGTTTTGCCATCTTGTGGGCCTTAAGCCAGAATGCTTGTCCAGTGGAATTGGATCTTTGGTAAAGAGTCCTGAGTATTAGTAATCATCTGGTATTATAAGTCCCTCCTCAATGAGTGCAATTAGAATTATGGCCAGTGTGTGGGTTTAAGTAGTGTATCAGTCATGCAGTATGGTTGGTGATTGGCGAAGCAATAAACCACGTGACTTAGGCTAGTCTATAATGTTAGATTTTGTGTCAAATATTCAGCTCTGTTACAAAAGTTGAATGCAAAACTATCTCTAGAGTGTTGGTAAGGTGGTTTATATACAGCTTTGGGTTATTCCACTATGAACTCTGGTAAGTTCACTTCCTGGGTTTTGATTGGCTGATGGTTTTCAGGGTGAGTAAAGATATGGATAAGTACCCACTCTTCAGCCATCAGTCTGCACTATGCCAGCAGCATGCAAGGACTGTATTTAAGTTACAGCTTGCATGTTGTTCTTGTCTGCTAATTCGACGGTAGTTAGAATTAGAGCACACCTTGTATTAAAAAATATTCCAACACATCATTAATAAATAAGATTTATTATTCTATGTATCAATGATTTTGACAATAATGAATAGTCAGTGATAAACTAACACATTTCCTGAGGGTATTGTGACATAAGCAGTGACTTAGTTTCGATTACAAACACCAAATCTCCATTAATATAAGATTACCAATCTTGTCCTCCCACTTATATCCTGAGGGTATTGTGACATAAGCAGTGACTTAGTTTCGGTTACAGACAAACACTAAATCTCCATTAATATATTTACCAACCCCTCCGCACGAGCAGGATGTGACACAAGGTCAATTTCTTAAGCGGAGGTTTGAATTCAGAGTTTTCCTTCTCCTAGACCGGTTGCCTAACCAAGGTTAAAGAGCCCAGTCTGCCCTACTATTCACCCATAGCTGGAGGGAGAGTAGAATTCATACCTTTCCCAAGGGTATTAGCGCTAAGTGAAATGCAATTACCACGTCCAGGATTTGAACTCGGGGCGACGAGTCCATTTCCTATGACTTTAACCATTACACCACGCGCTTCCTTCTCCATTAATATAAGATTATCAATCTTGTCCTCCCACTCATTTCCTGAGGGTGTTGTGACATAAGCAGCGACTTAGTTTCGGTTACAGACAAACATCAAATCTCTATTAATATAAGATTACCAATCTTGACCTCCCACGCTTTCTTCTCACAGTCAAACTGACATGAGCATCACACATCCTGTACATCTAATGTTATGATTTTGACCTCATACATCAGGTCATCTACTCACCCTGTTACGATAGCCTGCTAAGAAAACGTCTGCAGTAATACACAATAGCCAATTCTGAAAAACTTTCAAACCAATCTTGTCCTCCCACGCTTTCTTCTCATGATCAAACTGACATGTGCATCACACCTGGACATCGAGTGTTATAATTTTGACCTTATACATCAGGTTGTATGCTGGCATTTCACCCTGTTATGATAGTAAGTAAAGTCATTGGGGCGGCCTAAAGTCGGCATCAGCGCCACACCTACCATCAGCTCCTTACTTTACCGCACAGATCCCTGTGCTACTCATACGCTGAGTTGGCGAGGGCGAGTATCAAACTAGGAACCTTGTGGTTTCTAGCCAAATGATAGAATGCTGAGGAAATATCTGCAGTAATGTACAATGGCCAACTTTGAAAGACAAAATGCAGAGAGACACCCAACCCCCCAGAACCAGAGATACGCTAGATACAAAGAAAGACAAACCCAATAAGAAGTACTGATGCCCAATTGGAGAATAAACAGTATCCCAATAGAGACAAACATGAGAAAAATAGAAACACGGTAGAGGTTAACTCTTAACATCCTATTGTGAATTTTCTAAGTCCAGAGTCCCATTCCTATAAGGATTTATCATAAAATGACTAAAAATGCCCTTTTCGTTTAAAGTTATCTGTTATTTCCCTAAAAAATAAAGACTTCTGAATATGTTTAATATTATTAGGAGGTTGATTTAGAAGGCTATCACAATGCAGGTGTAAAGAAAAGAATAATAATACGGTAACAATGGTGTTGTGTGTTAACCTGTATTTAATTCTTAAATTTGAGATAATATCTCTTTTTCAAAAGATCACTGGAACTGAAGCAGTCTAGTTATGGCATTTCTTTTTAAATCAATTTTTTTTTTTTTTTTTTTTTTTGAATGATGGTATTTTTATATAACTGTATTCTCGTATTGTATGTTTATGTGAATGCGTTTTTTTTTTTTTTTGTTTAATATTATATTTAGACAAAGGCTATTGTTTGGGGTGGATTAGGAAAATGAATGTGACTTTCAACCAGGCGGAATGAGGCAGTATAAGACATTAAGAGTTAATTTAAGAAGACGACTACACAACAGAGTAAGTTATGCTAGAGTTATTTTCATTCATGATTTTGTTTTCACATTTGTTATGTCCCATTGGAACATAACACCATTGTAAGTAGAGAAGCATTTGTATACAATTACAGAACTGATTGTAATAATGATATTAAGGTTAGTTGAGATGATGATAAATTGAGATGCTCAGTATTTTTTTTTTCTTCTTTCATATGTAGAAAAGTTTCTTTGTAATTTTTTTTTTTTTGTTTTTTCAATGTTTTTTCAAATGCTTTTTTTTTTTTTGTTTTTAGGTTTTATGATTGTTTTTATGATTTTTTTGTTTTTTTTGCTGTTTTTTATGATTTTTTTTTTTTGCTGTTTTTTATGATTTTTTTTGCTGTTTTTTATGATTTTTTTGCTGTTTTTATGATTTTCTTGTTTTTTTGCTGTTTTTTATGATTTTTTGTTATTTTGCTGTTTTTTTATGATTTTGGGTTTTTTTTGCTGTTCTTTTATGATTTTTTTTTTTGCTGTTTTTTATGATTTTTGTTATTTTGCTGTTTTTTTATGATTTTTTTTTCTTTAATGATTTTTTTTAATGTTTTTATGTTTTATGCATTTTATTTTTTTTTATGTTTTGTTTTTATGTTTTTTATATCTTTTATGTTTTTGTTTTATGTTTATATGTTGTTTTTTTAATGATTTTCTCTTTCATATGTAGAAGAGATAGTTTACATTAAATCCTATAAGGTTAAAATTTAGTGAAAGTTGAATCAAATAACACTGTGTAACGGAAAGAAATTAAAGTATTGGAATTCAACCAAACATTTCTATTTTTATTCAAACATACTTTTTTTTCCTTTTAAGTGTACAATGACAATAGATCAAAATCCGATAGGAGATGCTAAAATAAGATGCAGCTGTTAATAGAAGAACTAATAATATCTTTCGGCATATTATTTGGATTTTCTGGCTGTTGTCCTCGTCTTTATTGTTATATGTAGAAGTTGTTGGATTTTGAGTAAAGTATTCAACTCTGTTACAAGATGAATGCAAGACTAAAACTAGAGTTTGATAGGTGGCTTATATGGAGCTTTGGATTGTTCCATTATGAACTCAGGCAAGTTCATTTCCTGAGTTCTGATTTGGCTGTTGGATTTTAGGGTGAGTAAGAACATGGATAAGTACCCACTCTTCAGCCATTACTTTGCATTATGCCAGCAGCATGCAAGGACTGTATTTAAGTTACAGCTTGCCTGTTTGTTTTTGTCTACTAACTCGACGGTAGTTAGAACCACACTGCAACGGTGAGTATCATATTGTTTTTATATCTGGAGGATAACTTCTACAGAAGTAAAATGATACTGACCATCACAGTGGGATTCCAACTACTGTCGAGTTGGAAGACAAGGCAGCAAGCTGTAACTCAATACAGTCTCTGCATTGCTGGAGCATAATGCAGAATAATGAATATTTATTTAGCACCATATCTACACTGAGACCAGCAGCCAATCAAGACTCAAGGAATGGAATCACCCAGATGCAAGTGTGTGTGTGTGTATATGTGTATATATATATATATATATATATATATATTACTTTTTGATGGATGTGTGTGTATCGGGTCATCGGCGACTAAACCGGTAACCCCACCAAGCTTGCCTGGTGAGGAGGGTGGCTAGACTCCCAGCAGGACGAAAATCAAGACCTGTCAAAGGGCGGAAGAAGCTTCTTGCTCAACGGCCATCTAGCACATTACTTTATGCGGGGACGTAGAAATACCTGGGTTGGTATCCAGGTGCGTAGCAATGCCACTTGAGGTACCTTTATCTTGCAGTCTTGTTGAATCTGTTCATCACACTGTTTCTCTGTCTCTGATTACCAAGAAGTGGAGCTAGTTCCGTGCACACTCTATCCACTAAAAATATTCTCTTCAGCACAGGTATTTCCTGATTTATAAATATGATGATAAAAAAAAAAAAAGGGGAAAAAGCAGGAAATGGTCTTACTCGAATCACAAGTTGACGCCCATCATATATATATATATATATATATATATATATATATATATATTATATGTCAGTATCAGGTGCAAGCATTTAAAAAAACACAACAAAAAAAAAAAAAAAAACACGAAATGGTTTTACTCATGCACGAGTTAACAGCCAACATATATATATATATATATATATATATATATATGAGTTACGAGTAAGGAAATGAATCCGACAGTATATGTATAGATAAAAGAGTATGAAAACACACAATGTTGTTAAAATGAATATATTTTTATATCATTTTCATAGCTAATATTGAACAATATTTCAATTTATAAAAATCATCATCAGAGCTTGTTTATATATATATAGTGAATGTGTGCGAGTACCTATATGTATATTGTGTGTGTATGTGTTTGAGTATGAGAGAGAGAGATAGAGAGAGAGAGAGAGAGAGAATCTGTACACATTATTATCTGGTTCTAATTCCCCAAAATCCAATTTTCCAGGATTTAATATGCTCCTTTTATCTATAGAAAGAGAAAAAAGTTGACTTGACAAAATGAATTAACTTTTTGAATACCCATTCAAAGAATTACCAGGACATTTTCATATGAGAGGATATTTCCTGTGCAACTTACACAGATTGCTCAATCAGAGTTTTTAAAACTAGACTAAAGGGCTCCAACACTCTTGCTGTTTACCTATGGCCGAAGGAAGGAGTGGATTCCTGTCTTTCTTTCTTTCCTCATCTACACACAGGAGGCGCCTGTAGTGTAATGGTTATTGGTGTATGTAGAGATTAGTGGATCCAGCTGTGTTGCAAGTAAGTTAGTATGCTGTTGGTCTGAACAACTACAACTAAGCACAACTTGTTACATAATCTATGCGGTTGCATAAGATTATTGTCAATCCCCTGTATTTCTAAAGGGATGGCCCTTTTCATATCATGGGCGGGACTTTCCATGGAATATTACAGAAAGCCCGCAAAATATGTGAAGTCACGTGGAACCTGGTTGGGTCTGCAGTTTCAGTTTGGATGTCGGGCAGAGATGTACTGCCTTAACTGGAACTCACTGCATACGCGCGCTATGTTAGTCAGATGAAAAATGTTTAGTTAAGAAATAAAAGCTTACGAAAATAATATGGTTTTGTGATTAATGAATGTCTTGGTAACAAGACTGACCTAGAAGACCAAGACGAAGTCCAGATGCTAGAAGAGACGCTAGAAGAATAGAAGTAAGAAAGAAAAGGAAAGAGGTATGCAACAAACTGAACTGGTGCCTAAAGCAGCGGGTATTTATGGAACTCAGGAATATTCCATTCATGCATTTGGGTGATTTCATTCCTAGACTAAAGGGCTCCAACACTCCTGCTGTTTACTTATGGCTGAGGGGAGAAGTCAATTCCTGTCTTTCTTCCCTTACCTACATACAGGAGGTGCCTGTAGTGTAATAGTTATCGACATAGGAAATGGATATGGTGACACAACTTCAAATCCTGGACGAGGTTGTTTGCATTTCACAAAAACTCTTGGAAAAGGTATGAATCCAACTATCCTCCCTCCACCAATGGGTAAATAGTAGGGCAGACTGGGCTCTTTAACCTTGGTACAGCAATTGGACTCAAAGAAGGAAAACTCTGAATTTAAACCTGTTAAATTCCGCTTAAGAAATTGACCATGTGTCACATCCTACTTGTGTGTAGGGGTTAGTAAATACATATAAAAATAGTAGGGCAGACAGGGCTCTTTAACCTTGGTATGGCAACCAATCTAGGAGAAGGAAAACTCTAAAATCAAACCGGCTGTACTCCGCTTTAAAAGAATTTTTACCATGTCACATCCTACGCATGTGGGGAGGGGGGTAAATATATACATAAAAAATAGTAGGGTAGACTGGGATCTTTAAACTTGGTATGGAAACCAGTCTAGGAGAAGGAAAACTCTAAATTCAAACCTGTTAAACACTGTTTAATAAATTGAGCATGTGTCAGATCCTACTCATGAGGTTTTTGGTTTGGTTTGTTTTGTTTTACGGCATATCAACCTCAGTGGGTCATTTAATGCCGATTAAATTTTGAAATAAATTAATTCTTAATGGATACACATTTTTTTTTTATGAATAAATTTTTCTATCTAACCCATAGATGGCACCATAACAGGTACTACCACTCCGGGTCAGAGTGGACCAGGGAGCAATGGTGATGAAGGGGTGCTCCACATTCCCCAAACTCCAAAACTGGAACCTCACCATAAGATATAGTTTAACGTCAGGCCCAGGACATGTAGACCCTCAGCCACCACCTTCTAGCACCCATATGGTAAAAATTGTTGGGGCTTGCCATAAGGGCAATAGGGTTGGGAAAATCATATAGGTGCTAGGGCTTGACATTGCCAGCCGATTGATTGGAGGGGGCCTCTCCGACCGACCGCTTAGCTCAAGAAAGGGCCAAAGTGGAGTATTGCAAGTCATGGACTGCTCAACCACCTGGGTTCTATCCTTAAGCATCACTGGTCACCACCCACGGCCAACAGGTGGCCTCATTGGGGCAGTCTTAGCCCTCTGCAGAGGGGCAGTCTTAGCCCTCTGCAGAGGTGCAGTCGTCAGGGCGGACTACTCATGAGGAGGAGTTGATAAATACATACATACAGACATGAGAAAGAGGGGCACCTCAGGTGGATTAGCAAACTTGACTGGTAGACCATTACTAGTGAAATTGAGTCTCACTGGGTGCCCTATATTTCTAGCTTTATGCTACAACTAAGTAAAGCTTAGTAAATATCTACAGACAAGAGAAAGAGGCGTTATGACCTTTAAACTTTAACTCACTTCAATTTTGAGAATTTGATATAAGTAATGTCGCCAGTACCACTTATATAGATTGCCCTTTTTTTATTTTTCCGCAAAGACTAAAGGGTTTCAATTGCTCTGCTATTTTACCCATAGTTCAGGGAATAAGTGGATTCATGCCTCTTCTATATCTCCTATATACAGAGGAATGAGAGAGAGTGCTATGAGAGAGAGAGAGAGAGTTGATGACCTTTGAATCTCTGTTCCTTCCAATTATATCATCATCATCGCCATTTGAACTAATATAACTCTTATCTGTCTAAATTTTCGAGATGAGGTTGGATAATTTGAATTATTCTGTATATAACAATAAAGATGAGGACAATAGTCCGGAAAATCCAAATAATGCAAATAACACATCATTTCTATCTTTTCAGCAATTGTACAATAAATTGATTATCTGGTTTCAATTGCTCTGCTATTTTACCCATAGTTAAGGGAAACATAGTTTCATGCCTCTTCTGTATCCTCTACATATACAAACAGGTGAGAGAGAATAAGTGATGACCTTTGAAACTCTAGTGCTTCCCATTATATCATCCTCATCATCTGATCTAATGATAACTCTTTTTATCATTCATATATATATATATATATATATATATATATATATATATATATATATCATTTCTATCTTTTCACCCATTGTACAAATCATTTATTTATCTATTTTCACTAAATTCTAAATCCAAATCTTACCTAATGATTATTTTAATAATCTAATTCATTTATTGTTTTGTTTTTTTTTGTTGATAAATTATTTTTATTTATCATCCACAGGAAATTGGTGAACTTTGCTTCATTAAAATATTGATTAGCAAACAGAGGATTGTGTAATCCATCCGACTTGTCTAACACATTTGAGCCAGAGACTGATATCTTCATCCACCTCAGTTAAGAAACACCTGAATAAAACAATTAATTATGTATATCAATTACCTGAGAAGTTTTGGTTTTATTCATTTTTAGTTTGTTTTTTTTTTTTTTGTTGCTTTTTGTTGTTAATTAATATACACTGATTTCTTTAGTATTAAGTATCAGATAGTATAATAAATACTTGGGAACTAATATATATATATATATATATATATATGTGTCTGTGTGTGTGTGTGTGCTTAATTAAAGTCATACCTAATTTTGTTAATTAATTATAACTAAATGAATTAGGCGTGCATATCGGTTTAAATGTAAAGCGTAAACAAATCGAGAAAAAAATTCATTTAGTTATAATTAATTAATTAACAAGATTAGGTATGACTTTAATTAAGGACATAATCTCCGCACAAATTGTCGAGACTTCGCCATTTATTCAAACATCTATTGTGATTTACTTATTTACTACTTCATAGTATAATATATATAATGATATATATATTATATATAACATTGTTGAAAAATATATTATATATTAATATAAATTATTATATATATATTAATATATATATATTATAATGGAGAGAGAGATGAGAGAGAGATGGAGAGAGAGAGAGAGAGAGAGAGATTTTATATATATATATATAATATATATATATATATATATAATTGTGTGTGTAGTTAGTATTGATGAATGAAAAAAAGTTGCTCGATTTTTAGGTGTAAGAGCTGTATTATTTGTTATTAGAGTACACTATACTTAAAGGACGTTTGTTACCCAATGGTTTCAAAGCAGCTCAGCTAGCCACTTATCATCAAGACAGGCATGTTGTCTTGATGATAAGTAGTTAGTAATGCTGCTTTGAAACAATTGGGTAAAATCACCCCTTAAGTGTATTGTAATCATATAAAAATACAAATATTAATAATATATATATAATATATAGATATATATATATATATATATCATCTGATCTAATGATAATCTTTTATTCATATATATATATGATATTATATATAGGTTATATAATAATATCATCTGATCTAATGATAAACTCTTTTTATCATATATATGTATATATTTATCATCTGATCTAATGATAACTCTTTTTATCATATATATATATATATATATATATATTCATCTGATTCTAATGATAACTTTTATCATTATATAATAAAGTATATGATATATATATATATATACATCGACTATATTGATAACTCATTTTCTTATCATATATTTATTTATATATATATTATATATAATTATAATTATATAATCATCTAGATCTTGATAAGCTCTTTTTATCATATATATAATATTATTATACATAAGTAATATATCATATATAACCTCTTTTAATCATTTCTATCTTTCAAACCATTTGTATCATCAATTTATTTTATCTAGTTTCTCACTAAATTCTTCAATCCAAAACTCTTACCTACTGATTTCTATATTTAAAATCTAGTTTAATTTTGTATTTTCTTAGCTTATAAATATTTTTATTTATCTACTCCAGAGTGAATTGGTGAGACTTGCATCATTAACATATGATTAGCAAACAGAGGATTGTGTAATCCATCGACTTGATCGTAAACAACATTTGAGCCAGGAGACTGATATCTTCATCCACCTACAGATTAGAGCATACACCTGAATAAAATCAATTAATTATGTATATTGCAATTAGTTCTGAGAAGTTTTGGTTTGCTATTTTTTTTTTGTAACTTTTTGTTTGTCGCCTCTGTATTATATAATTCACTGATTGATTAAGTATTAAGACGAATAGCTATAATTCTAAAACCTTGGGTACTTTATATCTGCATGAGTTGAAGAACTGTGGTGTGTATTAGTATAAGATTGTTTAGGAATAAATACTTGCGAACCCAAGTATCATATAAGTAGTATTATAATATATCCGAATTTCTAGTATAGTATACTTATATATACTCAATATAGGTCATAATTATAATATATGATAGAGAGAAGAGAGAGAGAGAGTGAGAGACGGAGAGGACTGGAGATTAATATATGTGTGTGTAATTTTTTAGTATTGATGAATATGAAGATCTAACCAGTGCTCGATTACAGGTTGTTAAGAGTCTGTATTTATCTTGTTATAGTAGGTACAAATAGCTTTAAAGGACGTTGTTAACACTGTTCAAATCAACTCACTAGCCATTTACCTCAAGACAGTCTTGTGCTGTCTTGATGAATAAGCACTATTGTGCTTGGGCTTTGAACCTTTATTCGGTTACACAATTCTTAAGGGGTATTTTACCATCTTAACGATTGATATTGTTATCATTTAACATCTAATATTCATATTTTATAAAATGATAAATATTCTGTTTTATAAATAAAAAGTACTGAGCATTATGCACTATCACTCATCTCATGTTAAATAACTTCCACCGAATAAGAGCAATTATATTATTGGGATTAATGTGTCAATTACTTGCAGAAGTGTGTTTGATCACTTTGTTAAAGTCATTATTACTCGAAGTAATTTGTTAATTAAAATTAGTGTAACTCTAGAGTACCTGTGAATGTTTTATTATGAGATAAATTATGTAATACCTAAGTAGCTAGGTGAAAATTATTTAATATATTATATATAGAGATTAGAGAGAGAGAGTAGAGAGAGAGAGGGTGGGAATTATTAGTTGTAGCAGAGCATATGTGAGTGTGTGTGTATATATCATATTTACAACCCCCTCCACACAAAAGCCAGGAATGGACATACAAGGTCTAAATTTCATTAAGTGGAAGATTCACGGTTTGAAATCCAGAGGTCCTTCTCTACTTAGACTGCGGTTTGTCCTAGCAACCCACTAACCAATAGGTTAAAGAGCCCCATTATCTCCCTTTTTACTCATTCATCCATATGCTGGGAGTCAGGACGAGTGTTAGGTTCATTACATTTTCCAAGGTCTCTGTATTAGCACTAAGTGAAATGCAATTACCATGTCCAGCATTTGAACACGGCGGAGTGACAAGTCCATTTCCCAATGACTTTAACCATTACACAACGCGCTTCCATCCATATATTATATATATATATAATATATATATATATATAGAGAAGAGAGAGAGAGACAGACAGCAGACAGAGAACGACAGGATTAGATATAGAGTTTATAATATATATTATATAATATATATATAATAAGAAAGATATGTTTTTATAATGGAGAAAGGAAACATGTCTATTATTTGAATTAATTTATTATCATTGTATTGTTTACTATCGTACAGATGAGATTTAATTAGAATCAATAATCTAATCTTAAAATAGCCATCTCATCTACACCCCACGTGAGCAAGAGAAGAACCTCATATACAATTAAAGGCCGATCGTTACCATTGTTTCAAAGAGCGTACTAGCCACTTATCATCAAATGAAATCTGAGTATATATTAATTAACAGTTACATTTGTTTTTAAATTATAATTATCAATATTATATATATATAGATATTATATTATATATATATATATAGAGAGAGAGAGAGAGAGAGAGAGAGAGACAGACAGACAGACAGACAGACAGAGACAGAGAGTGGTGTTAAGAGAAAGAACAAAAAAGATTTTCTATTAAACAGAGAAAGGAAACATTCAAATTATTGAATTAATTTTAATTTATCATTGTGATGTTTACCATCATCGTACATTTAATTTAGAATTCAATAATTTCTATCTTAAAACAGCCATCTCATCTACACCCACACATGAGCAAGAGAAGAACCTTAATACAATAAAGTATAGTTACCATTGGTTTCAAAGCAGCGTACAAGCCACTTTATCATCACATGAAATCTGAGTATTAACAGTTTAATTTTTTTTTAAATCATAATTATATTATATATATATATATTATATATTATATATATATATATATATATAAACAGACAGAAGACAGAGACAGAGATAGGGAGTGGGTGTGAGAGAAAGAACAAAAAAGATGTTTCTATAAATAGAAAAAGGAAACATGTCCATTATTTTTGAATTAATTTAGTATTATCATTATAATGTTTACCACCATTGTAGAGATTGTGATTTAATTAGAATTCAATAATTTCTAATCTTAAAGGATTTAAATATGGCTATCTCATCTACACCCACACGTGAACAAGAGAAGAAAACTCAATATTTATAACCAATGTTGGCTTTTATGATGGCAATCTAATTTAATATTATCATCTCTATCATAATTGCCATTGTACAGCACATTTTGTCTATTATATTTCTATAGATTTGGTTGTTTTTTTTTTTGGTTTGTTTTGTGTTACGCAATCAACCTCAGTGGGTCATTTAATGCCGATAAAGTTTTGAATAAAATCAATCTTTAATGGATAATACAATTTTTTTATGAAATAAATTTTTCTAATTAACCTATAGATGGAGACCCTAACAGTACTACCACTCCGCGGTCAGAGTGGACCAGGGAGCGAATGGTGCATGAACGGCGTGCTCCACATTCCCCAAACCTCCAAAACTGGAACCTCACCATCAGATAGAGTTTAACGTCATTCCCAGGACATTAGACCCGCAGCCACCGCCTTTCTAGCACCCATATGTATAAAAGGGGTTGGGCTTGCCATAAGGGCAATAGGTTTGGGGTAATATATAGGTGCTAGGCTTGACGTGACCAGCCGATTGATCGGAGGCGGGCCTCTCCGACCGCCTGTCTAGCCCAAGATAGGGCCAAAGTGGAGTATGCGATGTCATGAACTGCTCATCTACCTGCTCTACCTTAAGCATCACGGTCGCCACTCACGGCCAACAAGTGGCCCATGGGGAAGTCTTACCCCTCTGCAGAGGTGCATTATAACACCCCAGCAGACAGGCGGTCATAAAATTTGAAAATAAGAAACCAGGCCGCACAGTGTAATGGGTTGGTTTTTCTTCATCTTTATATTCTGCACAATGTTTCGGCCGATGTGCCCTCTAGCCCTTTTCAAGTATTTCGTGTGCGGTCTCGGGAACCTTCTCGAACTCCCCGAATGAAAAAAGGGTTAGGTCTAAAGGTCCGTGAAGGCTCCGTAAAATGTCCTTTATGCATATGAGCTGTCTTGTATTTTCTTCCAATTTGTTCAATGTTTAGGTATCATTGGATATAAAAAGATAAGTAAAGTCATCAGGGTGGCCTAAAGTCGGTATCAGCTAGACGTGAGGGAGTCTATTCCTTTTCACTAGTGCTAGACCAAAGAGATTGTTTTTTTAGCATCTGAGGTGGAGCACCACACCTAACATCAACTACTTACTTTACCACACAGATGACGATGCTACTCATACACTGAGTTGGCGAGGGCCGTATCGAACCAGGAACCTTGTGGTTCCTAGTCAGACACTCTACCGATGAGCTAAACCAGCCCTATCATTGATATACTAATTCCTTATTAACATAAAATACCTGAAGAAGGCCGGAGGGTACATCGGCCAAAACATTCAGCAGATAACAATAAAGATGAGGATAATAGTCCAAATAATACAAATCTTGATTTAAAATAAAATTTTTAGAAGATACTTTTTATAACACTTAATATGACTGTTTACACACTTTACCTGACTGGGGATTGAACTCCTGACCACCAGATAACTAGATACACTCTAACCAATTGTTTTGTCCTCTAGTTGTTTATACAACAGTCTTTGATCAAAAAAAACATCAAGTACCTAATCACAGGTATTACTTCCAATTAACCATCTAAAACGTGTGGTGGGGAGTGGTTTATAGAAGGTAGATAAAGCTTTCATTTGCCAACCTGGTTCAGTATATTCCAATTTCCTGTCCATTCAGCGCAGATACTACAATTTCCTTACAATTAGTCAACATTCTAGGCCAGCCTGGAAATTCTTTTTTTTCTTTTTTGGGGGGAAGGGAAAGGGGGAAAGGCAAATAACTTTTCTTTTTTCATGTGAGGCTGATTGAATAATTCTATTGAATAGCCCGACTATGAAAATTTCTGTAAATTCCAGTCATGTACAAAAAATAAAAATAAATGCAAAACTGATATTTATTTACCCCAGCAATTATATATATATATATATGAAATAGATCTATAACTGCTAATATGACCGATATTAAGCCTTTTTCTTTACTATATATAATAATATATATATATATATATATATATATATATATAGTCATGCCCAATCCCCAGTTCATTTGCTGCTTCTCTCCATGATGGGTTTTGGGATGTCGAGGTTCACTAAATGAACCCCGTCTCCCTAGATTTAGTCGTATCGATGGATTGTATAACTACGGGCAGATAGACGGACAAACGTCGGCGTGCTGGGTTCCCATTAGTTGGGGGATTGGATAGCTGGGGTGCTTGTACTGATGTAATAGATTCAAATTTGCTTAAATTATAAATTAATATAATAATAAAATAAAAATAAAAAAAATAAAAAAATTTAATAATATATAATAAAATATTTATTAAACAATAGATTTTAGTGTTCTGCATTTTTGTTTGTTTTTATTTGGTTCGGTCTAGTTCAGCTAATTTAAATGACTACTGTGGTTAGTACTATTTAATTCTTGTTTCCTTGTCTCTGTAGTCAGATCTTAGCCCTGAAGAGCATTAAGCGAAACTAATAGTAGGTTCGTCTGACTCATTAGATTTATCTTTATATATATATATATATATATATATATATATATATATTTGGAGATATGTGCTTAATTGATTGAAAATTAATCAGTTAATAATTAATGAATTAGGCGGGCATATAGGTCGAAATGTACATTCAGGGATTGACAATTCTCGGCTTGTTTAGCCTTACATTTGAACATATATGCCCACCTAAATTCATTAATTATTAACTGATTAATTTTCAAAAATGTATGACTTCAATTAAGCATATATCCTCCAAAAATTGTCGGTTTAAAGCCATATAAAAAATAAACAACATTTGTTTGTTTACTTACCCTCATATATATATTATATATACTTAATATATATATTATAAGTCTGTTGAATAGCAAGGTACAATTCTTAAGCAAAGTTTAACACCTTGGAATTCAGTTTTCCTTTTCCTAGACTGGTTACCTAGCCACGGTTAAAGAGCCCAGCTTGCCCTACTATTCCCCCATAGCTGGAGGGAGAGTAGTTGGATTCACACCTTTCCCAATGTATTAGCGCTATGTGAAATGAAAACAGCATCATCCAGGATTTGAACTCAGATGAAGAGTCTCATTTCCTGCGACTCTAACCATTATGCCACGGCCTCCAATAAGATATAATGAAATTCAACTACAAACTATTACGATAATATTCTTACACATTTCACAGAGATGCTGAGCTGAGTCCCTGACACCTAAAAATCTAAAAAGGATGCAGTAAAAAATTGGCTTTAAAATTACCTACAAGGGTTGATATGCCATTAAACACCAACCAACCAATAAAAAATATGGAGCAAAAAAAAAAAATGAACAAATAAAGATGAATAAATAACAATTTGTTTAATAACAAAATATTTACCTACAACTATTTACTTACAGATCATATATACAAAAAGACAAGATATGGCATTAAATAACTCAAAGGGTTGATATGCCATTAAACATTTAAACAAAATAATCGAAACTTCCCCACCAAAAAAAAGTAGATCGAAGCAGGAAAGAGTGAATGACTAATTAGCATGAATAGTTAATTAGAGCCGCCACTCCTTCCTAAATAGAGCATCGGTATCATTATAGACTGCCGTTTACCCTGATGCATAAAAACCTAAAAGGACAAAGTAAAAAAAAAATGGTTTTAAAATACCTTCAAGGGTTGATATGCCATTAATACCAACCAACCAATCAACCAACCAATAAAAAAATATTGGAGCAAAAAAAAAAAAAAAAAAAAAAAAATGAACAAATAAAAGAATAAATAACAATTTGTTTAAAAATAAAAAATATTTACCTATTCACTTAAAAATCATATATTCAAAAAAACAAAAAAAAACAAGAATTGACATTAGATAGCTCCAAAGTAGAGCAGGAAAAAGGGAATGACTCTTATTAGCATTGATAGTTTATTAGAGCCCGCCACTCCTTCCAAATAGACGCATCGGTGATCATTAGGACTGCTGAACAACTGGAATCCAAACAGTTCCCTAGTTGTCTACTAATTACACTTAAAAGACACCAATTAGGCTTACTGTTACTATAATCTGTGTGAAGAAACTCAAAGTGACTAATTAAGTTATTTAGTAGTAAAAACTCCGATACATTTCATCAAAGGTAACATCATGTGGATGATTTGGTTGTTGGTTGGATTTTATGGTATGTCAACCCTTGTTGGGTTTTTTATGCCAAAGATGATTGTTTGTGTGGAATTCATATACAGAAATATAAATATAAACTTAAATACAGAAATGTATATAGAAATGTATGCAGACTTCTATATACAGACATTTTGGTTAGTTGGTTGGGGTTACGGCATATCAACCATTGTTGGGTTATTTTATGCCAAAGATGTATTGTTTGTGAGGAATTCATATAAAAAATATAAATATAAACTTAAATACAGAAATGTATATAGAAGTGTATGCAGACTTCTATATACAGAAATGTTGGTTGTTGTTGTTTTATGGCATATCAACCCTTGTTGGGTGTATTTTATGCCAAAGATGTATTGTTTGTGAGGAATTCATATAAAGAAATATAATAACATTGTGAATTTGTATTAATAGAATAAAAAGTATGCTAGCACATCCTTCCCTAAATAGACGCATCAGTATCATTATGGACTGCTGTAACAACTGGAATCCAAACAGTTCCCTAGTTGTCTACTAATTACATTTAAAAGACACAATTAGGTTTACTGTTTACTATAATCTGTGTGAAGAAACTCAAAGTGACTAATTAAGTCCTTTAGTGGCAAAAAACTGATACTTCATCAAAAAGTAACATCATTTGGTTGTTTGGTGGATTTTATGGTATGTCAATCCTTGTTGGGTTATTTATGCCAAAGATGTATTGTTTGTGTAGAATTCATATACAGAAAATATAAATAGACACTTAAATACAGAAATGTATACAATGTATGCAGACTTCTATATACAGACATTTTGGTTAGTTGGTTGGGTTTTACGGCATGTCAACCCTGTTGGGTATTTTATGCCAAAGATGTATTGTTTGTGTGGAATTCATAAAAGAAATATAAAATATAAAACTTAAATACAGAAATGTATATAGAAGTGTATGACACTTATTATACAGAAATTTACTAGAAAAAACTGATACTTTCATCAAAGGTAACATCATTGTGGATGATTTAGTTGTTTGATTGGATTTATGGCATGCTCAACCCTTGTTGGGTATTTTATGCAAAGTGTTATTGTTTGTGGAATTCATATAAAAAATCTATATAGAAATTTACTAGAAAAAAACTGATATTTTCATCAAAAGTAACTGTAGCAAACTCACCCCACTGACGCAATAGTTACCTCATTCACCGTCGAACTGGGAAGACAAGTAGCATGCGATTGTAACTCAATACAAGCTCGAAATGCTACAAAGTACACTTGCAGAATTGATTGCAGGGATATGGTTGGTATTGTCAGGGGTTTGGGAAAGTATTCGGGGTAATATACCCACATACAATTACAGGTGATATATTTCAAGCAAAACAGCCTGAATTGGTGTGGGTATATTACACCCAATACTTTCCCAAACCCTATGACAATACCACCATACCCTGCAATCAATTCTGGCAGTGTACTTTGTTAGCATTTCGAGCTTGTATTGAGTTACAATCGCATGCTACTTGTCTTCCCAATTCGACGTAATTGGAACTTATTCTCTACGATGGTGAGTATCATTGTTTCTACTAGTTAACATCATTTGCTGAAAAAAAAACCAACCACCAACCACTTTTTTTCAGTGGCAATATTGATCTGTGTTGAAAAATTTATAAATGCTCCTGAAATATTCAAATAAACCTGATAATGATGATGACCTATAATATCTTGCTTAAAGTGTTCGGCTGGGAACCTCAAGGTTCAGGGTTCGATTTCCGGGCCTCACCAACTCAGGCGTAAGAGTAGCAAATGGATATGTGCAGGTAAAGTGAGAATGCTGATGTCGGTGTGGTGCTCCACTCAGACACCAAAACAATCTCCTGGTCTAGCTTCTGTGGAAGGAGATAGACTCGCTCGTACTTGTCTGGCATGTACCAACTTTAGGCCACCCCGACAACTTTATCTATTATACTTTATAATTTTTGCTTATTAACAATACTAGGGTTTAATAAATAATTATTTTGTGTTATTGATTTCTAATATAATTGTTTTATTCTAAACATTAAAATCAATCCCATATATTTATTTTTATATAGAAATCAATTAAAATAAAATTAAAATCAGTGTAATCTTTTTATGTGTTCTTATTTACTTTCATTAGTTTTCCTAATTTAGTATTATTGAAGTCAATCAGTCAGTCAGTATACTGTTGGCACAACTGAACTAGTGCCCAAGACAGCTGGTATTTATGGAATAATAAGAATAATCCATTCATGTATTTGGGTGATTCCATTCCTTGAGTCCTGATTGGCTGCTTGGTTTCTATGATGTTATGAGGCTTCATAAATACTCTGGCATTCTGCAGTAGGATTGCAACAAAGGTTAGATCCGTATTAAGTTATGGCACCTTGTTGCCTTGTCTTACCAATTCGACGGTAATTGGAACTTAGTATAATTAATTATTCAACAACAACCTATAATATTTTGCTTATTTAACAAAACTAGGTTTAATAAATAATTATTTGGTATATTGATTTCTAATATTGTTTTATTCTCAAACATTAAAACCAATCCTATATATAATTTTAATAGAAATCAATTAAAATGAAATTAAAATCAGTGTAATCTTTTTATATGTGTTCTTATTTACTTTCATTAGTTTTCCTAATTTAGTATTATTGAAGTCAGTCAGTATACTATTGGTTTGGACAACAGCAACTGGCTAAGCACAACTGAACTAGTGCCCAAAACAGCTGGTACTTATGGAACCAGGAATACTCCTTTCAAGCATTTGGTGATTCCATTCCTTCAGTTCTGATTGGCTGCTTGGTTCCTGTGGTGTTATGGTGTTTTATGAATAACCTGTCATTTCACAATAAGCTTGCAACAAGGTAAGATCCGTATTGGGTTACAGCTTCCTTGTTGCCTCATCTTCCAATTCGACAGTAATTGGAATTTTTCTACAGAGGGTAATTAATTGGATTACAAAGAACACTGAAGAAGGCTGGAGAGTACAACAGCTGGAATGTTATGTATGTATATTTTACAATAAAGATGAGGACAACAGTCTGAAAAATCAAAATAATACATATCAAGCCTCATCTCAAAGTTTGAAAAACAGCCTCGACCACAGATGTTGCATGTGAAGGCTGTCCCTGGAGATGTTTGTAGAATACACATCATAGTTAATGTAGAAAAATCCCAATTACTGTCAAATTGGCAGACAAATAACCTGTCATTTTGCAGTAGGCTTGCAACAAGGTAAGATCCGTATTGGGTTACAGCTTCCTTGTTGCCTTGTCTTACCAAATCAACAGTAATTAGAACTTAGTATGATTATTATACAGTGTTATTGATTTCTAATATTATTGTTTTATTCTCAAACATTAAAACCATCCTATATATAATTTTATATAGAAATTAATTAAGTAAAAGTAAAGTCGACGGGGGGGCCTAAAGTCGGTATCAGCCAGTCAGCGAGGGAGTCTATCCCTTTTCAATAGCGCCTGACCAAGGAGATTGTTTTAGCATCTGAGGTGGAGCACCACACCTACCATCAGCTCCTTACTTTACCGCACAGATCCCTGTGCTACTCATACGCTGAGTTGGCGGGGACCGGTATCGAACTAGGAACCTTGTGGTTTCTAGCCGAACGCTCTACCGACTGAGCTATCCCGGCCCCATAATTCAAATAAGATTAAAATCAGCGTAATCTTTTTATATGTGTTCTTATTTACTTTCATTAGTTTTCCTAATTTAATATGATATATGATTCATATTAAAACTTAAATACTTGCGCCCAGCATAGGGCGCATTTTTTGCTAGTACTAATAATTTGCAAACAAATCCATTTGACTACCGGAATCCAAACAGTTCGCTAGTCGTCTACTAATTACACTTAAAAGTCACAATTAGGCTTACTGTTTACTATAATCTGTGTGAAGAAACTCAAACTGACTAATTAAGTTATTTAGTAGTAAAAACTGATACTTTCATCAAAGTAACATCATGTGTTGTTTAGTTGGACTTTACAGCATGTCAACCCTTGTTGGTTTATTTCTCTGAATTTTTAGATGAAGCTTGATTTGGATTATTTGGACTATTGTCCTCATCTTTATTGTTATCTACACTATTTCTCTCAATTTTTTTAGATGAGGCTTGATAATTTGTATTATTTGTATTATTCGGACTATTGTCCTCATCTTTATTGTTATCTACACTATTTCTCTGAATTTTTTAGATAAGGCTTGATGATTAGTATTATTTGGATTATTCGGACTATTGTCCTCATCTTTATTGTTATCTACACTATTTCTCTCAATTTTTGAGATGAGGTTTGATAATTTGTATTATTTGTATTATTCAGACTATTGTCTTCATCTTTATTGTTATCTACACTATTTCTCTCAATTTTTGAGATGAGGCTTGATAATTTGTATTATTTGGACTATTGTCCTCATCTTTATTGTTATCTACACTATTTCTCTGAATTTTTGAGATGAGGCTTGATAATTTGGATTATTCAGACTATTGTCCTCATCTTTATTGTTATCTACACTATTTCTCTCAATTTTTTTAGATGAGGCTTGATAATTTGTATTATTTGGACTATTGTCCTCATCTTTATTGTTATTTACACTATTTCTCTGAATTTTTTAAATGAGGCTTGATTATTTGGATTATTCAGACTACTGCCCTCATCTTTATTTAATTATCAAGCGTCATCTCAAAAATTCAGAGAAATAGTATCTAATCGGTACCGACCCAATATAATCCGTCAATGGAAATAATAAAGATGAGAACAATAGTCCGAATAAGCCAAATCATTTAACGGCATGTCAACCCTTATTGGTTTATTTTATGCTGAAGACATTTTGTTTCATTCATTCTTGATGGGTATTTGACATTTTTTAAATGCAATTTTTTTGGTTGTTTGGTTTTATGGCATATCAAACCTAATGGGTTATCTAATGCCAAATCTTTGTGGGGTTATGTATGATTTGTAAGCAAATAGTCTGTTAAGCAATTTGTGTATCAAGTAATTTTGTTGATTAAATTTTCCCTCATGTTAACCCTCGGACTATTCCATGCTAAAGACAATCTGTTCCATTCTTTCTTGCAGGGTATTCAATTTTATTTTTTCAAACTTAATTTATCTTAACACATTTTTTTAAACTCATTTTTGATCTATTTAACCTATAGATGGGACCCTAATAGGTACTACCACTCTGGGTCAGAGTGGACTGGGAGTAATGGTGATGAAAGGTACTCCACATTCTTCAGACTTCCAGAATTGGAACCTCACCACCAGATGCAGTTTAACATCATACCCAGGACAATAAGACTCCCAACAACCGCCTTCTAGCACATATATGATAAAAAGGTTTGGAGGTTTGTCATAAAGGAAATAGAGTCAGGACAATCATATAGGTGCTAGGGCTTGACATGACTAGTAGATTGATAGTAGGTCTGCCTGTCAAGGCCAAAATGGAGTGTTGCATAGACCGCCCAAGCCACCAGGATTCCATCATTAAGCATCACAGGGCAACAAGTGGCCCCATGGGGAAGGGGTGGCCTTACCCCTCTTTAGAAGTGCAGACCATATATTCTACAGCCCTATCTAACAGAACTGTTCTTTAGTACTGTGAAACTTATGCTGAGATATTCTAAGTGGAAAGAGGCTGCACAGACCCCAGTCCACTATCTTGGCAGTCCCGTAGTTAGTCCAGTGGCAGGGGAAAGTCCGAGATGACGGGGCTGCTGAGCAGCTGCAGGGTGCTGTCTCGGGTAGTATTGAGTCACTTCACAAAGAGGCAAGCCTCCCTGGAAGCTCCAGCGCTTGCACCCAAGCGGCAGGTTGTGTTGAGGATCTATGTGAGTAGTAAGTACCCCAATCCTATTACTCATTCTTTAATACTAAAAACTGATATATCAAAGGTAACATCATGTGGATGAAGAAAGTATATAACTGTTTATCGATAGAGATAAATATATAATAAGCAAAATATTATAGGTTATCCTTAATTATCAGCAATGAATCACAAGAGCATTTCATTCATGAATTATTTACAATAGATCAATATTGCACCGAAATAATTGTTGATTGGTTGGTTTTCCAGCATGTCAACTTTTGCTGGGTTATTTAAAGCCAAAGATTTTTTTTTGCAAGCAATTACCTGGTTTCAAGTTACTATCTTATTATAATGGAGATTGTATGTTTTTCTGTCTGTAACCGAAACTATATTACTATACAAATCACAATTCCCTTTGTTATCTGCATCCCATTCTCAATGATTTTATTTTTATTTAAACCTCAATTATTAATAAAATTGCTTTACATAATTAAGACTGCTGACCATATCTACATACAAATAACATGCAGTTGTATTTATATATACAACAAAACAGCGGTTTACAGTGTGAATGGGAAGGCTAATTTGCATATTGATCTTAAAAAAATTGATTTTAATAAATATGTGCTTAATATTATTGATTTCTAACTGTTTAGTTTTATCTTATTGAATATGAGTAAAATTCTCTTCAATAAATCTTAAAAGAAATCCCTTAACAAAAAGAAATAACTGTAATATTATTCTTTACTTCCTATTTTAACTAAATAGTTAAATTAGGAATAGGAGTAATTGAAAATGATGGAAGAGTTTCAAAGTTGTTCTATTTTTCAATCATACCCCCTCTGTTCCAAATCATCTTATCTGCATTTTTATTCAGTTTCATTGGCCTTTCTAATTTAATATGATATTTTATTATATTAAAACGTAAATACTTGCACCCGGAGGGTGCATATATTTGCTAGTTCTATTAATACAAATAATTTGAACAGAGACAAATGGTTTCAAGTATTCCTATCTAATATTAATAATCTCACACAATTATATGTTTTCAAGTAACTATTTTTAATACAACAAATACAAATAAATTGAACAGAAATAAATAAATAGTTAATCTAAGAATTCACTATTCTGCCATGCATAATAAAAAAAACAAAAGAAAAAAAAAATAGTACATTTATTTTTATAACCCTGTCATCAAATGCGTGAAACATATACAGAACCCTCACCTTAATTAATATATATATATATATATATATATATATATAAAGTAAAGTCAACGGGGCGGCCTAAAGTCGGTATCAGCCAGTCAGCGAGGGAGTCTATCCCCTTTTCAATAGCGCTAGATCAAGGAGATTGTTTTTTAGCATCTGGAGCGCCACACCTACCATCAGCTCCTTACTTTACCGCACAGATCCATGTGCTACTCATAACGCTGAGTTGGCGGGGACCGGTATCGAACTAGGAACCTTGTGGTTTCTAGCCGAACGCTCTACCGACTGAGCTAACCCGGATATATAATAGTATTTGATAATTTGCTTGAAGCATTGTTAAGTATATTATTATTTATTTATATTAAGAAGGCAATTACAATTACTTCATCTTCAGAGATGTAATATTAAACATATTTAGAAGTCTTTGATTTATGGGAAATAACAGTTAACTTTTAATGAAACGGCTATTTTTACCCATTTTTGATAACTGGTTATAGGAATTGGGCTCTGGACTTAGAAAATTCTAACAGGATGTTAAGAGTTAAATATATCTCATTACATTAAAATTTAAATACTTACGCCTCGGGGTGGGGTGCATATTCTTGCTATTTTTTTTTTTTAATGAAACAAAATAAAGCAAAATCAAAACAAAAACAAGTTGCTACCTTTTTTAAACTTGTCTGCCTCATTACTGAGGTTTGAAAGAAACCTACTTGCCCTAGTGGCCTCAAAAGCTAGATACTTAAGAAAAAGGGAAGTTTTGGGGAGGGGGGGTGCTGACTAACATTTTAAAGTAGAAACACAGTTTGGGAGCCTCAGCGGAAAAAGAAATGGGGGTTATGGAGTAAGAGGCATCATTCAAAAAATAAGTTTCCGTGCCAAAAATGAGAATAGGATGTAAATATTTAATATTTGTTATCATTTTTTTTTTTTATCTCTGGTTCCCGAGTTCAATCCTGAGTGAAAGCAGTTAGAAAAATAATTAATTAGCACAACTCCTACCCCAGCTATGGTTAGCGGAATGAGAACAGGATACCCCCGTGGAATAAATAAAGGGTTAGGTTCAAAGTTCCATGATGGCTCCCGAATACGACAAGAAAGTTCCCGAGTTCGAAAAGAAGGTTCCCGAGTCCGAGAAGGTTCCCGAGTCCGACAAGAAATACCTGAAGAAGGCCGGAGGGTATATTGGCCGAAACGTTGTACAAATAACAATGAAGATGGGGACAATAGTCCGAATAACACTAATAATACCCTTTTTTTTTTTTTTTTTTTTTTTTCACGCATATCAACCTCAGTGGGTCATTTAATGCCGATAATGTTTTGAAATAAGTCAATTCTTAATGGATAATACAATTTTTTTATCAACTCATGTTTTTCTATTTAACCCATAGATGGGACCCTAACAGGTACTACCACTCCGGGTCAGAGTGGACCAGGGAACAATGGTGATGAAGGGGTGCTCCACATTCCCCAAACCTCCAAAACTGGAACCTCACCATCAGATAGAGTTTAACGTCATTCCCAGGACATGTAGACCCTCAGCCACCACCTTCTAGCACCTATATGATAAAAAGGGGTTGGGGTTTGCCAAATATTTGTTATCAAATATTATCAAAGTGTTGATTCTTTTAAATTCTAAAACCAATTATACTTATATTTTGTATGTGTGTATAGAGATACTGAAAGGTACATGTCCTGCCTCCCTGATGCACAAAAAGTCTAAAAGGACACAGTAAAATCATATCCATGCATCCCAGTGTTTTTCGTTTTTCTTCCCTCACCATTTGAAGCTAACTGTAAATAAATTTCAATAGTTTCTTAGAAATGAATTACACAGGATAGGTTACAAGGTAGGAGTTAGATGGCTTTAGCTGTTTCCACAGATTATAAATAAAAACCCTATGTTGAAGTGAATTAGCATACTGTTGGTTTGAGCAACAAGCTAAGCACAACTGAACCAGTGCCAAAGACAATTGGTACTTATGGGAATCCAGAATAGTCCACTCATGCATTTGGGTGATTCCATTTCTTGAGTCCTGATTGGCTACTTGGTTTCTATGATGTTATGAGGCATCATAAATAACCTGGCATTTTGCAGTAGTCGTTGCAGCAAGACAGATTTGTATTAAGTTACAACTACTCCAACACACTCAGGGGAGGGGGTCTTATCACTCTGAAGACCCCCTGACCCCCTGAGATCTTTGAACAGCAGTGAATGTAATTATTATTCAGAAAGTTAAGGGTCCTATTAAATCTATTAATAATGGAGATTCGCTTCCGGTTTTTGTCTGTAACAAAAACTACGTCACTGCTTACGTCACATTACACAAAATCACCATAACATAGAATAAATACACTCAAAATTTGAACATGCAACATTAGACAGTCCTCATTGTTTTTTAAAACAAGTTTTAAGAAATACATGACTGGTATTATATATCTATATATAGTTTGTTTTATTTTAATATATATTTAAAGTTTAAATTTCAAATTGTTTTATTTTTTACTCCTTTAATAAATTTGATGATTTTACTTACTTAGGGTACAAACTCGCTGACATTGAATTTTTAACTTCCACCCCTCAGGCAATATGTAAAAAAAATTTATTTTTACATCGCCCGGGGGGGGGTATTTTGCTAGTATAAATAATTTTTAAACAGATCTATTATGAGACCCTAAAAGAGTTGACCTGGCAGTAATGGCAATAAAGGGGTACTCCACACTTCCCAGATCTCCTGAATAGATGCAGTTTAGTGTCATACACCCCGCCCCCCCCACACACACACACAAGGAGAGTCTTATCACCTTGTAAGGGATACAATCGGGGTATTTCTAAGCTGCTTGGACAGGGTGGATATTTATTTGAATCCATTCACAAAATCTTAAAGAAATCAGACCCAAAAAAATCTTTGAACAGCTGTGAATACAATCATTATACAGAAAGTTAAGTGTCCTATTAAATATGAATAATTTTTAAACAGATCTATTATGGTACCCTAACAGACTGGACCTGGCAGTAATGAAAAGGGGTACTCCACATTCCCCAGATCTGAACAGATGCAATTTAGTATCATACCCAACACACCCCGTGGGGGGTCTTATCACTAAGATCTACTATCAGGGTATTTCTAAGCTGCTTGGACAGGGTGGATATTTATTTGAGTCCATTCACAGAATATTAAAGAAATAAGAAGACACCCTGACCCCCTGAGATCTTTGAACAGCTGTGAATGTAATTATTATACAGAAAGTTATGGGTCAAGTGAGGTCAGAGGATTTAAGAGAGTCAGGAAGTAATTAAGCAGCTATTAAAGAAAGAAAGAAAAAGATATGAATTAAAAGAGAACAGTTCTTAGTTATTAAAAGTGAGAAAAAAGATTTGTTTCAAATGTTTCTTGGGTTCGGTTGTAATCTTGGTAAATAAAGTTTTCTCTCTCTCTCTCTCCATATATATATATATATATATATATATATATATATATATGTGTGTGTGTGTGTGTGTGTGTGCATATATATATATATATATATATATATATATATATATATATGTGTGTGTGTGTGTGTGTGTGTGTGTGCTTATATATATATATATATATATATATATATATATATATATATATGTGTGTGTGTGTGCTTATATATATATGTGTGTGTGTGTGTGTGTGTGTGTGCTATATATATATATATATATATGTGTGTGTGTGTGTGTGTGTGCTTATATATATATATATATATATATATATATGTGTGTGTGTGTGTGTGTATATATATATATATATGTGTGTGTGTGTGTGTGTGAGAGTGTGCTATATATATATATATATATATGTGTGTGTGTGTGTGTGTGTGTGTGTGCTATATATATATATATATATATATATATATATATATATGTGTGTGTATGTGTGAGAGTGTGCTTATATATATATATATATATGTGTGTGTGTGTGTGAGAGTGTGCTTATATATATATATATATATATATATATATATATATATATATATAAATATATATATATATATATATATATATATGTGTGTGTGTGTGCTTGCTTATATATATATATATGTGTGTGTGTGTGTGTGTGCTATATATATATATATATATATATATATATATATGTGTGTGTGTGTGTGTATATATATATATATATATACACACATATATATATGCGAGGGAAACAAAAATAAAACAAATAGGAATGATGTCTTTATAATTACTTACATATTAATTTTTCTCAACTATTTTTGACCTTAGGTCATTGTCAGTATTTAATAATTTACTAACATTTTTTTCCCAACTAATTGTTTTCAAAATACTAAAAGTATTTAAGTTTTAATGTAATAAAATATCATATTAAATTAAAAAGGCTAATGAAACTAAATAAGAACACAGATAAAAAGATTTGAAACAGAGTGCAAGTATTTAAGTATTTGGAAAGGAGGGAGGGTATAATCGAAAAATAGAACAACTGAAACTTACTCTTCCTTCACTTCTGTCTTTCATTGTTAAATTTTCCTAATTCAAATATTTAGTTAAAATAAGAAGTAAATATATAAATTACAGTTATTTCTCCTTGTAAATAGTTTTCTTTTAAGATTTATCCCCAAGATTTTTGCTCATATTCATTAAGATAAAACCAAACAATTAGAAATCAACAATACTAAGCAAATATTTATCAAAATCAAATGTTTTATATCAATATGCAAATTAGCTTTCCCATTCACACTGTAAACCGCTATTTTGTTGTATATATAAATACATGTTATTAGTATGTAGATAAGGCCAACTGTATCAATAATGTAAAACAATTTTATTAATAATTGAGGTTTAAATGAGAAAATTATGGAGATGTAAAAAACTAAGGGAATTGTGATTTGAGGAGTGATATAGTTTCAGTTATAGACAGTCTTCACTCAGATTCAGTTGTGACAGGGAGTGTTATACAGACAAACACACAATCTTCATTATAATAAGATAGATATTCTGAGAAGGAAGAGGAAGTAGGAATAGATACTTCACTTATTCACTTGAGTGATATAGTTTCGGTTACAGACAAATACACAATCTCCATTATAATAATAAGTTTCAGTTACAGACACAATCTTCATTATAATAAGATAGATATTCTGAGAAGGAAGAGAAAGGAGGAACAGATACTTCCCTTAGATTAACTTGGGGAGTGATATAGTTTCGGTTACAGACAGACACACAATCTCCATTATAATAAGAGATAGATATTCTGGGAACAAAGAGGAAGGAGGAACAGATACTTCACTTAAAGCCTGATCTTTGGCTGCGCTAATCTTCGACACCAACTATCCTAGTCATATCGGCATCTGTTCCATATTGATAGAACATGGCTGAACATAAAAATAGAGAGAAGAATAAAAGATAAAAATATTCATCATCCTATCAGACACGAACGGGAGGGGGGTGAGGAATCCATCAGGATGGCGTGCAGAGATGGCAAGACAGAAAAGGAAGTGATTCAAAATACGGTAAAAGGTCATACCAGTCAGATCTCTATTAAGAGTTGCTAAACTTTTTTTAAAAGTCAGAGAAGAACAATCAGAGTTCAAATCCCACCAAGGGAGACCTCTTTTTCTTTCTTTTTTTTTTTTTTTATCTAACTTTTATTTTATTTTATTTTATTTCTTTTAATACTGGATAACCTATGAACCACTGGCTGGTTGGTTGTTTAGGCATATCAATCCTCTTTCAATAATTTAATGTCGAATCAAGTCATTTTGATAAACAAAGAACTCTGGTTGTATACAGTACCAGCTGTTGCTTAAGTGGTCACCCAATTAAGAATTGAACAGGCTCAACGTTGCTTAACTTTAAATGAAATTGGAAATCATCGTTTCTGGTTTAAATAGCTCCTCTTGATTTTTGTTTCATTTCGTGGAAATACTACAAGTCCCACTAATAGATGATTATTATACTTCTGTGTAGATATATATTACATCTACTAGCAAAATAAAAAAAAAAACACCCTCCGGGTGATGTAAAAATAGATTTTTAAAATATATTGCCTGAGGGGTGGGAGTAAAAAATTCAATGTCAGCGAGTTTGTACCCTAAGTAAGTAAAATCATCAAATTCATTAAAGGATTAAAAAATAAAACAATTTGAAATGTAAACTTTAAATATATATTAAAATAAAACAAACTATATATAGATATATAATAAAGTAAAGTAAAGTCGACGGGGCGGCCTAAAGTTGGTATCAGCTAGTCAGCGAGGGAGTCTATCCCCTTTTCAATAGCGCTAGACCAAGGAGATTGTTTTGTTTTTTTTGGCATCTGAGGTGGAGCGCCACACCTACCATCAGCTCCTTACTTTACCGCACAGATCCCTGTGCTACTCATATGCTGAGTTGGCGAGGACCGGTATCGAATACCATTCATGTATTTATTAAAACTTGTTTTAAAAAAACAATGAGGACTGTCTAATGCTGCATGTTCAAATTTTGAGGGTATTTATTCTATGTTATGACGATTTTGGGTAATGTGACATAAGCAGTGACATAGTTTTTGTTACAGACAAAAACCGGAAGTGAATCTCCATTATTAATAGATATATTTTGATTAGATTTATTATTTATAATAAAAGTTTAAACCTGAAAGAAGGTATTTGGTTTGTTGATTGATTGGTTGGATTTTACGGCATGTCAACCCTTGTTGGGTTATTTGAAGACATTTGTTTTATTCATTGTGGTTGGGTATTCAATTTTTTTCAAGCTCAGTTCTTTTTTAAACAATTTTCTAATACATATATATATATATATATATATATATATATATATATAATAATATACCAAGCGTGTTGGTAGATCCTTGCGGAGAGAAAAAAACCAGCAGAAAGTTTGATTGTAAAAATATACTACCAAACATCAACCAGGAAGAAAAAAAATTTTTAAAAAAAGAAAGGACCAAGATATTCGTACCAACAAAAAATAATCTATTGGTACAGTATTTGGCCAAAAGAAAAAACAATTTATATGTATATATATATGTATATAAGATATATATATATTCATATAACCGCTAGGAGAAAGCTAATATGTAAAAAGAGTCAGATTTTAGGCCTGAAGAGCTTTATGCGAAACTAATAGTAGGTTCGTCTGACTCATTAGATTATCTTATATATATATATATATATATATATATATATATATAACCCATAGATAGGACCCTAAAAGGTACTACCACTCTGGGTCAGGGTGGACCTGGGAATAATGGCGATAAAGGGGTACACCACACTCCCCAGAGCTCCAAAATTGGAACCTCACCACTAGATGCAGTTTAACGTTATACCCAGGACACAAGAATGTATTTGAAATGAATTAAAAATTGCAGTCCTATAGACAACTGTAAAACAATTGATTTAAAGTATGATAGCTATTTAGGCTTGGCAAAGGATGATAAAAGAAATTCCTTTTGAATAAAAACTAAAGAGAAAAAAAGAATATCCAGAATTGTTTGTGTTTAAACTGAAAAAGAACTTTTACATATGTTAACAAATAACATATTCAGGATCGATTGTTTGTTTTGTTTTACTGCATATCAACCTCGGTGAGCCATTTAATGCCAACAAAGTTTTGAAATAAATTCAATGGAAAAATTTAACGGATACTCATTTTTTTTATAAACCCATTTTTCTATTTAGGTACGGATGGAACCCTAATATCATGGAACCTGGATATCACATATTTACAGGTCCTGCTAGTGTTTAAATATTGCTAAACATGACGATGAGGACTTCTTCACCTATGCGGTTTGGTTTGGTTGGGTTTTGCGGCATGTCAACCCCTTGGGTTATTTTATACCGAATACTTCTATTGGTAATTTGGTATTCAAAAATATTTAATGCCGGCAAAGTTTTGAAATAATTTCATTTTTAATGGATAATACAATTTCGTTTATAAACTCATGTTTTCTAGTTAACCCATAGATGGGGCCCTAACAGGTACTACCACTCTGTGTCAGAGTGGACCTGGGAGCAATGGTGATGAAGAAGTGCTCCACATTCCCAGACCTCCAGAACTGGAACTTCACCATCAGTTAGAGTTTAACATCATTCCCAGGACATGAAGATCCTCAACCAGCCTTCTAGCACCCATATGATAAAAAGGGTTGACGCTTTCTATTTAACCCATAGATGGGACTCGAACAGCTACTACCAGTCTGGGTCAGAGTAAATCTGAGAGCAATGGTGATGAAGGGGTGCTCCACATTCCCCAGACCTCCAGCTGGAACTCACCATCAGTTAGAGTTTAACGTCATACCCAGGACATGAAGACACTCAACCACGGCTTTTAGCACCCATATGATCGACCGTCTAGCCTAAGTATGAGGGCTAGACGGGCGGTTGGATAGGCCCCCTCCGATCAATCACCTAGTCACGTCAAGCCCTATCACCTATATGATTGCCCCAACCCTTTTTATCATATGGGTGCTAGAAGGCGGTGACTGAGTATCTATATGTCCTGGAAATGACGTTAAACTATCTGATGGTAAGTTCCAGTTTTGGAGGTTTGGGGAATATGGAGGGCCCCTTCATCACCATTGCTCCCTGGTCCACTCTGACCCGGAGTGGTAGTACCTGTTAGGGTCCCATCTTTGTGTTAAATAGAAAAATGTATTTATAAAAAAAATTGTGTATTCATTAAGAATTGATTTATTTCAAAACTTAATCATAAATTTTAAGTCATTCTTAATGGATACTCAATTTTTTAGAAATAGATTTTCTTGTCATTTAATGCCGATAAAGTTTTGAAATAAATCAATTCTTAATGAATAAACTTGATACATAAACTTTATCGCATTAAATGACTCACAAACCAACTGACCTTCACAGGAAGACTAGAAAAGAATTTGGGTTTTTTTTTAAAAGAATTTCCTTTATTTATTGAATTACTGCCATAAATAGGGTAGATTTTTCAGTTAGTTGTTGCAGATATAAATCTAACAGGTCTTTTCCTATTTGATTAATAAAGTAATTTTACCCGTAAGTTGTTTTTAAAGATTCAATTTCTGTTTTCCTTTAAACTAAATTGATTACTGGATTTAATTTGGGCAAAAAAATATTTCAACTTCCTCAGTCATTTTTTTTTTTTTTTTTGTTTTGTTTTTTTTCGCTTTTTTTTTTTTTTTACGTTTTTTTTGTTTTCGTTTTTTTTTTTTCGCTTTTTAAAATTTTTTTTTTTTGTTTTTTTTTTTGTTTTGTTCACTTTTTTTTTTTTTTTACTCACAAGAGGAAGTTTAACCAGAAAAGGGAATGTTAACGCTGTGGATCCAATTAGGGTATCCCATCATGGTGTAATGGTTTGCAAGCTAGTCTCACAGATCCATTACTTCTGACTTTGTAAGTGATCTAAATAGCAGCTTGGACTATTCTACTTTGTGGAATGGGCAAATCTATTTCGAGCATTTTGACTGACTGTCCAAATCACCCTAGATAAAATGCAAAAATGTAAATCCTGATTATCTGGTGTCGCACATCCACCAATTTCTTATGAGTGTCATCAACTCAGTTAAATAATGGACCATTCAATTTTTATTATAAAAAATGAAAGAGAATAAAAAGGAATGCTTCATAGAAAATATATAAGAAAAAAAGAAAAGGGGAAAGATGGAAAGATATAGAGAGAGAGGTTGAACGCATGGAAGGGATAATGCTTATCTGTTTCAATCAAACTTGATAAAAAGAAGCAAAGAAAGAAGAAAAAAAGTCAGTTAAATCAAGATTATTATACTTTTTACACATTGAACTATATCACAATAGCTCTCTAGGAAACATATCAGACACTGTAATAACTGAATTATATTTTTGTCATCTTGAAATATGAGAGAGAAAAACACTGCAGCATAGGCGAAATAAACATTATTCGTTTATAAACTTGTGTTTTTCAATTTTTTACAATATTATATATATATATATAATTTTTTTAAATTGTTCTTCTTTAAAAACCCAAGGTATATCTATTACCTGACCTCTTAACAATCAAAGGTCGGTTCCAGTTTGGCTTCGTTTCAAGCTTGGCCACTGTCCATTTTCTTTCTGACATATTATCTTTGGGAAATGTCCAGCTGAGCTATAAGCACCGTAAAGATGGACGTTATTTAAAAACACTGACCAATCTTTTACCTTCAACTTTGAAATACAAGTCAAAATAGAAAACGATTTTTTTTTTTTGTTTTTTTTTTTTTTGGGGGGGGGTAGTTAAACTTAAGCATCAACTGTAACGAGATATAAAACCCCAAAAAATGGTTAATATTGTTTTATACCTTCATTACTTCTTGTCTTATTTTCTTCTGGCCGGCTTTGGTTCTATCTTCTTGGATATCTTCTAAGGTCTGGACTTTCTTGGGGACTTCGGGTCTGGTCTTCTATGGGGATTTCTCATTATCAGAAGCCCTGTGACATTGTTAGTTTTTAGATAATAAACACAAGACTTCGATTTACTTTTGATCTTATTTTATTGTTAATCCCCAAACCAGACGTCTGCGCAGATCCTTACATCCTACGAGCTCGGCTTCTAACTTCTAACTGACTTAGTTACTTACTATCTTCTTAAACCGGAAGACAGGGTCTTCTATGCCTTCCGGTTCTCACGATTTATCCCCGGAAGGCAAGGTTAGAGTGAGGTCAAGCGCCGTCACTCACTCTCAAGGCCATCAGCTGCACTAATCGCCATTATGTTTCTATACTACCTTATATAATTATTAGGGATCTAATAATTATGTAACAATATATAATTGCTAATTATACGGTAGTTTTTGAAGATAAATAAACACGGATATAACTAAATTAATTTGATTATTAATTAAAGAAATAGATCACTAATTACGACTGAGCCTATTCTAGTAGTGACCACCCTGTAGAATAATCATACTAAGTCCAATTACCGTCGAATTGACAAGACAAGACAGCAAGCAGTCGTAACCCAATACGATTCTGGTATGCTGTTAAGACCACTGCAAAGTGGCAGAATTTATGGAGCCTCAGAGGATCCTACAAACCAAGCAGCCAATCAGGACTCAGGGAATGAATCACCCAAATGCATGAGTGGACTGTTCTGAATTCCCATAAGTACCAGTTGTCTTGACACTGGTTCAGTTGTGCTTGGCCAGTCACATTGTTCAAACCAATAGTAGACTGACTGACTAACTGACTTCAATACACCCCAAGCAGATATTTAAGAGGTTTGAATTCAGGGTTTTCCTTCTCCTAGACTGGTTGCCTAACCAAGGTTAAAGAGCCCAGTCTATCCTATTATTTACCCATAGCTGAAGGGAGAGTAGTTGGATTCATACCTTTCACAAGGGTATTATTAGTGCTATGTGAACTGTAGCTTCGTCTCAGGTCGACGAGTCCATTTCCTATGACTCTAACCATTACACCAATGCACATCTAATCATAGTGGGGCAGATCTACAGTCTTATCTTACACAGGAGTGAGGGGGAATGAAAGAGCAGACTCTGCAGCTAAATCGGTTCTAGATTTGATCCCCGACAATTTCAAGATATATTGATTTGAAACCTAAAAAAACTTTCCGACTAAGCGGATGAGTAGCACAGGGACATGTAGTGTAGAAACAATGATAACTACCATCGAGTTAGCAGACAAGAACAACAGGCAAGCTGTAACTTAATACAGTCCTTGCATGCTGCTAACTCGACGGTAGTTAGAACCCCACTGCGATGGTGAGTAAAATGAGGGATGATAGGTGTAACGATCCACCTCAGACACAAAACAATCCTTAAGCATCACAGGTTACCAGCCATAGCCAACAGGTGGCCCCATTGGGCCCCCCCTGCAGGGGGGCAGTCGGTGAATTCTAAAACCCCATCCAATAGAGCTGTCTAAAACTGGAACTTCACCATTAGGATGCAGTTAAATGTCATACCCGGAACACTAAGAACCACACCCATTGCCTTCTAGCACATATAATAAAAAAAGGTTGGTGGTATATAGGCCCGGGACAATCATATAGGCACTAGGGCTTGATCTGAGAATGCCTCTCTAACCACTCATCTAAGTTAAGGCCAAAGTAGAGTGTTGCATGCCATGAACCGCTAAGCCACTAGGGTTCTATTGAAGTCAGTTAGTCTACTGTTGGTTTGAATAACAGCAGCTAAGAACAACTCAAGCAGTGTCCAAGACAGCTGGTATAAATAGGACTCAAGAATGATCCATCCATGAATCTGGGTGATTTGGGTGATTCCATTCCTTGAGTTCTGATTGGCTGCTTGACTGCTTGATTTGAATGACATTGTGGAGTCTTATATATACTCTGTCATTTTGCAGTGGACTTTGTAGCTTTTGGGTTTGTAATTCAGTTACAACCGTTTGCTGCCTTGTCTTCCCAGTTCGACGATAATTGGACTTTAACTATTCTTCAGGTTCCATCCTTAAGCATCACGGGTTGCCAACCACTTATCTAAGTTAAGGCCAAAGTAGAGTGTTGCATGTCATGGACTGCCAGCCACTAAGGTTTCATCCTTAAGCATCATGGGTTGCCAACCATGGCCAACAGGTGGCTCCATGGTGGGGAGGGGTCTTACTCCTCTGCAGAGGTGCAATCAGTGAATTGGTGCTGTCCATAACTAGAGCCTCACCATCAGATGCAGTTTAGTGTCATATCTAGGACACCCCATTTTGGGGGGTGGGTAGGTCTTACCCCTGTGAACATCCTCTCTACTAATTCCATAATTTTCTGCCAGGGGTAATAAAAAAATAGAAAATAAAAAAACACAACCAATTTCCTGTACTACTATTTCTTCTGGGTAAAAGAGGGCACACAGTTGTAAAACAGCTGTCCTTATTTTCTTGATGGCTTACTGGTCTCGTCACAGTCAGGGGTCAGGAAAGCCACTTTAATCTCATTAATTAAAGAAGGTTTTGAATTCTATATTTTAGAAGGAAAATGAGCAGCATGTAAATAGTATTCTTCTTTGTATTCTAAGTCCCATCGACAGAGCTCGACCAAAATATTCATTTCCGCTTTAAAACGTTTCAAACATGTTTTAATGGTATGTGTAGAATAATCATACTAATTACCGTCGAATTGGCAAGACAAGACAGCAAGCAGTCATAACTGAAATACGATTCTGGTTTGCTGCAAAGACTACTGCAAAATAGCAGGATTTATGGAGCCTCAGAGGATCCTACAAACCAAGCAGCCAATCAGGGAATGGAATCACCCAAATGCATGAGTGGACTGTTCTGAATTCCCATAAGTACCGGTTGTCTTGACACTGGTTCAGTTGTGCTTGGCCAGTCACATTGTTCAAACCAATAGTTGACTGACTGACTGACTTCAATAGTATGTATTCAGATAGATCCCCCACCATGAGCAGAATATGACACAAGGCCAATATTTAAGAGCAGTACAACTGTTTTGAATTCAGATTTTCTTCTAGACCAGTTGCCATGCAAAGTTAAGCAGTCTTTTTTTTTTTTTTTTTTTTTTTTTTGACTTAACTCAGTAGAGCATCTGTCAAAGAATCACAATGTTCTGGGTTCGTCACCAGCCCTCACCAACTCTAGATGAGATAGATTTGCCACAAAACAGCTTGTAGAATGGTTGTGCTAGTTCCAATTACCGTCGAATTGGTAAAACAAGACAGCAAGCAATCGTAACCCAATACGAATCTGGTTTGCTGCGAAGACTACTGCAAAATAACAGGTTATATAACAGCCTCAGAACATCATACAAACCAAGCAGCCAATCAGGACTCAAGGAATGGAATCACCCAAATGCATGAGTGGACTATTCTGAATTCCCATAAGTACCAGTTGTCTTGACACTGGTTCAGTTGTGCTTGGCTAGCTTTAGTATAGTGAGCATGTCACCCATAGTCTTGATGCCCAGTTCCTTAAGCATTGCCCGGTCCAGCTAGGTCGAATTCTGTCTTCAGCGCCATATTGAAGTCAGTCAGTCTACTATTGGTTTGAACAACAGCAACTAGCCAAGCACAACTGAACCAGTGTCAAGACTGAAGAATAATTAAAGTCCAATTACCGTCGAACTGGGAAGACAAGGCAGCAAACGATTGTAACCCAATACAATCCCGAAAGCTACAAAGTCCACTGTAGAATGACAGAGTATATATAAGACTCCACAATATCATTCAAATGAAGCAGTCAAACAAACAGCCAATCAGAACTCAAGGAATGGAATCACCCAAATCACCCAGATTCATGGATGGATCATTCTTGAGTCCTATTTATATCAACTGTCTTGGACACTGCTTCAGTGGTACTTAGCTGCTGTTATTCAAACCAACAGTAAGCTAACTGACTTCAATAAAGACAACTGGTTCCTTATGGGAATTCAAAATAGTCCACTCACAGCTCATTTCATTTATGTGTTTAAAATCCTGCAATGTGTGTTGTATGTCACACAATTCAACAAGAATACTCAACTGCCCCAGCCAACAAGGCAGAAGAAGTTTTATTATCCAAAATGAAAACTAGGACTACCCAATTTAATTTGTCAATTAATTTACTTTTATTAATTAATTTGTATTTATCTGAAATTAAATTATAAAAAAACAAATAGTAATTATTTCTTCAAGATATTTTACTTAAGTTTTCTCATAAAAAATTAAAAAATAACAGTACAAATCATTTAATATAATTACACAATAATCATTAATTATATGAAAATCCACACCCTAAATTTTAATTACGTATTGGTATAAGATATTTTCATAATTTCCAATATTATTCAACAATATAATGAAAACAAATAAATCAAATCAAAGCACTAGTTTAATTTAATGGTCCCAAGAGAAATACAGCTGACCTGTTTTTTTTTAACTAGAATTATTTCAAGTTGATATTCTAGCAAAAGAATTGAACAATGTAATGAAGTTAATTCATTTCAATAAAAAAAAAAAATTAATTTGAAGTAAAAAATATACAGGTTTGTGTAGACTTGATCAGTATTCAACTGTGTTGCAAGTTGAATCATCTTCTGTCCACACAAATCACTACATGGCGCTGCGAACAGCCCTGTAGAGATTTGTGTAGACTGATCAGTATTCAACTGTGTTGCAAATTGAATCTGCTTCTGTCCACACAAATCACTACATGGCGCTGCGAACAGCTCTGTAGAGATTTGTGTAGACTGATCAGTATTTAACTGTGTTGCAAGTTGAATCATCTTCTGTCTACACAAATCACTACATGGTGCTGCAAACAGCTCTGTAGAGATTTGTGTAGACTGATCAGTATTCAACTGTGTTGTAAATTGAATCTGCTTCTCAGAATCCAGACTTGTTAAGTGGTTTAAATAGCAGCTTGGGCTATTCTACTATGCTGCATGATCAAGTCTATTTCCTGGATCCTGATTGGCTGGTGGTTTCAGTGTGGATATTTTTATCCTTATATACTGAACACTTAAGAGTGTATTCAGTTCCTGCCCTTTTTTTTTTGTCTGGTGACTGGACGCTAGCCACAGCCTTCCTGTGAAGGTGAGTATGATGTTCATTCACACTAACATACAAAAAACTAAATCACTCAGTGTGGTGAAATGGTTTATGGGCTAGGCTAGTAGACCATAGTGAGTTTGATTCTCACTGGGTGCCCAATATCCTTGACTTGTACCAAACTAATCTAAAATACATCGACAATTTTTTTGTTGTTATTGTAATTTGTTGAAATTATTTTTTTATGAATTTTACTAATATAAAAAGTAAAAGTTGGCGGAGTGGCCTATTGTCGGTATCAGCCGGACAGTGAGGGAGTCTATCCTCTGTTCACTTATACTAGACTGGGGAGATTGTTTTTGCAACCTGGAATGTTGCAATTTCTAGGTGGATGTTTTACCAACTAAATTGAACTGGTTCACTATACCATTTTCAATAGCGCTAGACCAGGGAGATTGATTTTGCTGAGGTGGAGCACCACAACTACCATCAGCCCTCCACTTTACAGCAAAGATATGATTACCCAATCTGTGCTACTCATGCGCTGAGTTGGGGAGGGATGGTATTGAACCTAGAACCTTGCTATTTCTAGGCGGATGCTTTATCGACTGAACTGAACTGGTTCACTATATAAAAGTAATGTTGGCGTAGTGGCCTATTGTCGGTATCAGCCGGACAATGAGGGAGTCTATTGATGAGCATTTCTTTCAATAATATATGTTAATCACCCCCCAAATATGGTGATTAATATTAACTGTGGCAACCTACAATACATGATTTGGCATTAAATAACCCACAAAGGATTGATATGCCATTAAACCACCCAACCAGATGTCTATATAATGCAGCGATGCTGACAGGTATGCATCCTGCATTTCTGATGCATAAAAATCTAAAAGGACGCAGTAAAATCATATCCATGTGTTCCAGTGTTTGGTTTTTTTTTTTTTTCTCACCATTTCAAGCTAACTGTAAATACATTTCAATAGTTTCTTAGAAATTAATTATACAGATAGGTTACAAGGTAGGAGTTAGACGGCTTTAATTCTTTGCCCAGATCATAAATAAAAACCCTACAATCTATTAAGAAATTTTAGTTATGACTCATAAATTTTCACAGGGACTCATTCAAAGCATATATGTGCATCCCAGGGCACACTAAATCAAAAAATCTATAGTTCCTTAGAAATGAATTACACAGGATAGGTTACAAGGTAGGAGTTAGATGGCTTTAGTTATTTGCTCAGATCATAAATAAAAACCCTACAATCTATTAAGAAATTTTAGTTGGGACTCATAAATTTTCACGGGGACTCATTCAAAGCATATATGTGCATCCCAGGGCACACTAAATCAAAAAATCTATAGTTCCTTAGAAATGAATTACACAGGATAGGAGTTAGATGGCTTTAGTTGTTTGCTCAGATCATAAATAAAAACCCAATCTATTAAGAAATTTTAGTTGGGACTCAAATTTTCACGGGGACTCATTCAAAGCAAATATGTGCATCCTAGGATGCACTAAATCAAAAAAGCTATCAGCATCACTGTAATGAGCGTTTCTTTCAATAATACATGCTAATCACCTCTAACCCCCCCTCCCAATATGGTGATTAATATTAACTTTGGTAACCCATAATACAAGATAATCTGGATAGTAGTAAGTACTAATTGAAACTAAACTAAACAAAACAAAAAAAGTACTAATGTTAATCCTATTATATAAATCAATAGAGAAGAATCAAACGACAGCCAAGAGAAAAGAAAATTTATTGTTTAATGACTGAAAAATGTATTTTTATTATTTTATTAGTAACTAGCAGGGCTACCCAGCATTGCCTAGGGATTTAAATCTGATCAGTGCGGGTAAAGCTGACGGTAGGTTTGGCACTCCACCTCAGCTAAAAAAAAAATCTCCCTGGTCTAGTATTGGAAATTCCATAGCTAATTATCTCCCCCTGCCACTAGGGGGCGAATCACCATCATCGTATGTTGGTGCCAATACCAAAAACTTTACTTATCACGGAGCACCCACTGAGGGTAGTCGCATAAATAGCGGTCCCTACACTTCATTCATCACTTAGCCCAAAACAGGGCCCACTTATCGCATAGCAGTATTGGAGGAGAGACGTAAAAAACCAAGCTCTCATTACCAAGCCCAACCAGGGCCCACTTATCACAGAACTCTACAACCAGCTCACTTCTAAAGCATTGTATCAGCATATGTTAAAAGGCAGGTACAATAGCACACTTACTGAAGGACGAGAAACTACCGAGACGAAGCGTCAACATTTCCTACCGATGAACAGAATACCCTGTTCACCACTACTCCAAGAAAATTAACTCAGACAAGTCTTGTAGCAAATACATTAAAATTTGCAACAATTTTATGTAATTTTTGTCAATACAAGTGTCTGCATTTACTTTTGTGTTTGTTCCTTCTTTGTCCAACAATTTGCTTACAACTACGGAGAAATAAGAGCTCCTTCGAAAACTGTAAATACTCTTACTAGTGCTAGCGAAAAAGTGTATTGATTCAGCTGATACTGACAATAGGTCACTCCGACAAATTTATTACTTTTACTTATATGCATTTTCCAATCCCCACCAGGGGCAGGATGTGACACAATGTCAATTTCTGAAGTGGAGTTTAACAGGTTTGAATTCAATGTTTTCCTTCTTGTAGACTGGTTACTTAACCAAGTTTAAAGAGGCCAAAGAAAGAAAAAAAGAAAGGAAGGGGAAAAAGGGGAGGAAAAAGAAAAATGGAAGAAAGGCAAACAGAAACAAAGGTGGAGGAAAGGAGTTTATCAGGTCTGATTCAAAGTTTTCTTTCTCCTAAATTAGTTTCCTAACCAAGGTTAAAGGGGCAAAGAAAAAGAAACAAAGGGGAGGAAGAGAAAAAAGAAACAGTGTGGAGGAAAGAAAAAGAAAGGGGAGGAAAGAAAGAAAAAAGAACAGTGGGGAGGAAGAGAAAAAGAAACAGTGTGGAGGAAGAAAAAAGAAAAGGGAGGAAGAAAGAAAAAAGAAACAGTGGGAGGAAGAAAAAGAAACAGTGTGGAGGAAAGAAAAAAGAAAAGGGGAGGAAGAAAGAAAAAGAAACAGTGGGGAGGAAGGAAGGAAGAAAAAGAAACAAAGGGGAGGAAGAAGGAAAGAAAAAAGAAACAGTGGGGAGGAAGGAAAAAGAAACAAGGAAGGAAGGAAAGAAAAGAAACAGTGGGGAGGAAGGAAAGAAAGAAAAAAAGAAACAGTGGGGAGGAAGGAAAAACGAGTGGGGAGGAAGGAAAGAGAGAAAAAAAGAAACAAAGGGGAGGAAGGAAAAAAGAAACAAATGAGAGGAAGGAAGGAGAGAAAAAGAACAGAAAGGAGGAAGGAGGAAGGAAGGAAAGGAAAAAAAAGAAACAGTGGGGAGGAAGGAGAAAAAAAGAAAAATAGAGGAGGAAGGGGAAAAAGAAAATAGAGAGAAAGAAAGAAAGAAGAGAGAAAAGAAAGAGTGAAAGAAAAAAAGAACTGAAGCCTTTAAATGAATGAATAAATAATATACAGTGAGTTAATTAGTATATACTCCCTACCCCAGCATATTCACAAGCCCTACCCCAACCACATACATATCTCCCATTAACATGTTTAAATAACTCATAGATCATTTCCATGTACCTTCTTCAGTAACTGATCTGTCAAGGTTGACAAAGGGTGTAACAGCTGTCACTGCCGCCTAGCAAAGGTAGGTCTAGAACAGGGGTTTTCAAAGTCCGTAGATCCCTACAAAAATTTAATTGACCTATCATGGACCCTTTCCTTCTATACCCCAGTCCACCTTGCAGTTTTGTTGGAACCATTTATGTAATTAATGAATTCTACACAAACGTTGATGTAAAACTGTTAATTGTAAAATAACCGTAAAATAAGCAGTAAAGTTAGCATAACATGTAAAAAAAGAGTTGCAAATATTTTATACTGTAAGATTCAAAGTGAATATTTGAAGAACATACAACTCCGGTAAGGGTTGAGGAACAATACATTTAATAGATAACAGCACATGAATACAAAGGATACATAATAGAAGAGTACATGGATACATGAGATACAAATACAAGAGTAGATAAAACTACATATATAAAAAGACTGGAGCGTCCATAGATAGAAATGACTTACTAGGAGGGGGGCGGAGCCCCACCGAGAAAGGGGTAGACCGTGTCTAACCTATGTGGTCTCGTAGCGAGGAAAGAGGTAGAAAAGAGAAAGAGAAGTTTTGAAATAGCCGCTTAAATACCAGAAATATCCTAGTGGGAACAAACGACAACCGGCGGGCACATAACTCCTCAGGCAAATGGGAAAATAACCCCTACAATACTAACTTAATAACTTACCAAGGAAGCACATTTCCTAATGTGATGGGGGAAGCTGATGACTTTTGATAAGTTCATGAATATTGGGCTTAAATTTTCGAAAATATATCAACATAAGCATGTTCTCCAAGATTCTTGTGAAATTATTTTTTTCTAATTAGACCCCTTGAGTTGTTGCATAGACCCCAGGGGTTTATATAGACCGCATTGAGAAACCCTGGCTTATACTTTTGAAAATATATCAACATAAGCATGTTCTCCAGGATTCTTGTGGAATTAATTTCTTCTAATTACCAGGGTGTAGTAGTTTTCATAGACCCTCTTGTAAACCTCCGAATACTTACAGACCCCTTGAGTTGTTCTATAGATCTCCTGGGGGGTATATAGACCGCATTGAGAAACCCTGGCTTATACTTTTGAAAATATATCAACATAAGCATGTTCTCCAGGATTCTTGTGGGATTAATTTCTTTTAATTACTAAGAAGGCTTAGTAGTTCCCGTAGACCCCCAAATACTTACAGACTCCCTGAATTGTATAAACCCGGGGTTATGTAGACCACTTTGAGAAACCCTGGCTTATACTTTTGAAAATATATCAACATAAGCATGTTCTCCAGGATTCTTGTAAAATTAATTTCTTCTAATTACTAAGAAGGCTTAGTAGTTTCCACAGATCCCTTGTAGACCCCCGAATACTTACATACCCCCTGAATTTTTGTCCAGTAAACACTTTGAGAAGCCTTATACTTACATGGCAAGATACATCCACCATTATAACATTTCGTCCACTTCAAGTCCTGATGAAGGATTCTTTAAAAAAACGAAACATTATAAGGTCGACTTCACCATCAAGAATAAATTCCTCTTTTTGGAATACTTCGTGTTTTGGGGTTTTTTTTTACCTATATACTGTCGGATCTAATTCCCCTCCCCATATAATATATATATATATATATATATATATATATATATATATATATATATATACACATATACACACACACACACACACACACACACACACGCTGTATTTACCAAGATAGGAATGAAGAATGAATGGAACGTTAATTTTTCAGAATACAAATTGAGTCTAAAAGTACAGATTTTAAAGCTGTATTTCCCAAGATAGAAATGAAGAATATTAATTTAATTCAGAATATAAGGTGTCAAAAAGTACAAAAAAATCTCTATATTTTTAACACACCTTGTACTCTCTTCTAGGTGACAGTGGTTGTTTTTTTTTTTTTAACGCAGCTTCAATACGACCAATTTCATTTATTCAAATGTAGCAGTAAGTATGTCAGATCACGTGCCCCGCGTTGCCAAATGTGTCTTTTGTTCACGATCACAAGCGACTCATTTTGCTACTTTTACATTTCATTTATTTATTTATTTATTTATGATGAATCGAAATGCTTAAAGGTCTGATTTAAAATAAATAAAAAAATCCGATTTCTAAAATGAATAAATAAACCGAAACGTTGAATATTTTTCAAAAATCAAAAAAAAAAAAAAAAAAATGACGGATGTCTTTTAACAGACGACAAACTTTAAGTTTAATTCTAATTTTAAAAATGATTAGACGAGCCGTCAACCTGTTGGGTTCCCGTTGTATTCGTTCATGATATCAATGCTTCTCTTTATTTATTTAGGAATTGTTGAAATTCACTAATAAGTGGTTATTTAAGGTTAGCTTGGTTGTGGCACAAGGCAAGAAGTATGGTGCACCCAGTGAGAATCGAACTCACTAATAATGGTCTGCTAGCTTACCACCATGAGTGGTATTCATTTTCTATATAATAAAAACGGAATGGTCCATTATTTAGCTGAGGTGACGACACTCATAAGAAATAAGAATTATGCGGATAAGCAACATCAGATAATCAGGGTTTACATTTTTGCATTTCATCTTAGACGATTTGAACAGTCTCATTTTTAACCAGAGGGTGTTGCAAGATGATAACGATCGTACTATTAAGGAACACGAGTATTATTATTATTATTATTATTATTTATTCAGTTTTCACATCAACATTAGCTGATGGTCTTTCACTGGAGTCTGAGTGACAGCAAGTCTCCTCAGGTCTCCAGGACTCTTCTGAGTATTCTGGTAGATTGCAGCAGTGCAGTGTTAATATTTTTATACATCGACAAATAATTCTTTTTGGTATAGAAGAACAATTTCCTCGTAAATTCCTACCATAAAATAAACTGAACCCTCATTTTATGTCCGTGTTTTTGCAATAAATGTTTTATTTTTCTTGCATCCGTTATTCTACAATACTAAATATATATTCTTTATTCTTTAACAAATAAAGAAAATATATTTAGTAGTGTAAAATAACGGGTGCAAGAAAAATAAAACATTTATTGCAAAAACACGGACATAAAATGAGGGTTCAGTTTATTTTATGGTAGGAATTTACGAGGAAATTGTTCTTTTTTACCTTTTTTACGTCCTAGATTGGGCGAGTAGTCTGGTAGATAAGAAGGTGGACAGGGAAAAATTGTTATCAAGCCAAATTTGGTATTTTTTTTAAAGCTTAGGGTACCCTCTTTTAAAATTTGAAAACTCCTCTTGTGGAACCCCTGGGGAATTTTTTTTTATTATATGAGTATGCAAACCAGATCTAGATGCGATAACAGCAATTTTAACGAAATGTATTAATAAGAATCATTTTATTTCAATTTTTTTTTTTTAAGGACAATTTTTGGGGGTTTTTTTCAGGGAAGAGAAGGTAATTCACAAGTTATCCACCATATGATCTAAAACAAATATTGAACAGGTGGCGTTACGTGCAAGTGCAAGTGCAGCTGCTGCTGCTGCCATGAACGCGAAGCACGTGCACGCGCGCGCGCGCAGGGCTGATTTAACTAATTACAGTTTTGTTATATTAGAAGACAACAAAAAAAGCGGTCTTTTGTTTTGCAATTCATCCCAGGAAACGACGTTAGGGAATTAGAATTGCTAGACGATCCGTGAACCCGTTGGGCTCCCGTTGTAACAGCGGTCCGTGATGATACTGGCGCTTCTATTTACGGGAGAAGAAAAAAAAAAGAGTGAAAGGGTTCTAATTAAATTAGCATTTCATAATTACACTCGCTTTTACACTGAGGATTTGAATAATGAGAAACGACATTCAGCGCGAACGTAGTCCCCACAAAATTATCATATATACAAGGTGTGTCAAAAAAGTATCGAGATTTTTTTGTACTTTGTGACACACTTTGTATTCCGAAAAAAAAAATTACGTTCCATTCATTGTTCATTTCTATCTCGATACTTTTATGACATACCTTGTGTGTGTATACTGTATACATATATATGGGGTTTTTTTTTAGAATATGTGCTTAATTGAAGTCGTACCTAATTTTGAAAGTATAATAATCAATTAATTAGGCGGGAATACCTATTCAAATGTAAGGCTAAACAAATGGAGAAAAATCAATCTCTGTATGTACATTTCGGCCTATTAGGCCTCATCAGCAGAACTATAGATAGGAAGACCGCCTTGTGCGTGATTCGGACCCTGACTGTCAAACTGACAGGCGAGGACCGTAACCCCTACACCAACCGGACTTTCCTAGATTTTTCGTTTTGTTTAGAAGTAGGTTAAATTCTTCTTATAGTGACTTTTTCTACACGACAGTATGAGAAGTAAATATACAAACGATGTATTTTGATATGGCTATATATATATATATATATATACATATATGTGTGTGTGTGTGTGTGTGTGTGTGTGTGTGTGTGTGAATTTTAGTGATATACTAGAAAAAACGTGAGCCGTTGGGTCACCTATTGAGCTCTGGAGAGATAATTGTGATCAGGAAGATAGTTTGCAAAACGAATTTTTTTTTTTAAATACGACGGGGATATAAAAAAAAAGTTTGCTAAAATTTGCAATTAAGTCAAAAACTGACCAGTTATTTATAAACCAGCCGTTTGATGCTAAAGATTAACATACGAATAAGTTCATCTGTCTGTCTGGCTGTGTCTCTCAGAGAATACTAACATATATAAAGAGTAGTCAAGTGACAGGCAGAATGTGAAGTAAGAGACTGGTATGTCTTTGACTTAATTGAAATTGATTTTTTTAAACACAACTTAATCCCCAAAAACTAAGGAATATTTTGGAATGCATTTTCTGTCATTAAACTAAATAGGAAAAAAGCCTTTAGCAAACAATCATTGGTTTACTCAGCTTTACTACAATAATAGATAAATGTTGTCGAATACAGTACACTATAAATTTCATATTTTTTTCTTTTTTCTTTTTTAAGAAAATTAATAAAATCAAAAGCAATTTTATGAATGATTGGTTTTAACGACATGTCAACGCGCTAGCGTTATTTTATGCCTGGAGGTTAGGGAATCACCTTCATTATATATTCATACTAAAAGATTTTATGAAGTTATATCTCAAGGGTTTGTTTTTGTTTTTGCACACGGTTCAAAGCGATTTTTTAGAGGAAGGGTGGGAGGAGGAGCGGCCTCGTAAAAATAAAATGTACGAGTGTCGAAAAGTTCACGGTCCGGACCAACAGGAATTTCAAACGGAAAGACTGAAGAGCAATGAAAAGTACGACACACTTGGCACACCTTCTCTTGGGATTCTTTAACCCTTCAAAAACATTTTAAAATCTTAAATTAGAAAAAAAATGTCATTCCGTTTTGGTTGGTCCATGAACTTTTCGTATATAATTTCATTCATATTCATATCCAGTGATGCTGATAGCTTTTTGATTTAGTGTGTTCTGTGACGCATATATTTGCTTTGAATACGTCCTCGGGAAAATTTATGAGTCCTAACTAAAGCCGTCTAACTCCTACTTTGTAATCTATCCTGTGTAATTCGTTTCTAAGAAACTATTGAAATGTATTTACAGTTAGCTTCAAATGGTGAAAGAAGAAAAAAGAAAAACACTGGGACGCATGGATACGATTTTACTGCATCCTATCAAATTTTTGTGCGTCAGGGACGCAGGACGCGTACCTGTAAGCATTTATGTATATCTATATATTAATACCAGTGTTCCTTAATTGTACGACCGTTATCATCTTGCAATACCCACTGGTTAAAAATAAGACTGTCCAAATCGACCAAGATGAAATGCAAAAATGTAAATCCTGATTGTCTGGTGTTGCTTATCCGCCGAATTCTTATTTCTTGTGAGTGTCGTCACCCCAGTTAAATAATGGATCATTCCATTTTATTATAAAAAGGGAAGAAAAAGCACA
>CM042181.1:6076670-6120753 GCA_023376005.1 Doryteuthis pealeii
AAAGAAGGACAAGAAAATAGATAAGAAAGGCGAGAGAGAGAGAGAGAGAGAGAGGCGAGAAGAGAAATAGACAGAGAACAAGAAAATAGAGAGAAGGAGAGAAAGAGAAAAGAGAGAGAGAGAGAGAGGTTAGAAAATAGAGAAAAAAAGAGAGAGGCTAGAAAAAAGAAAAGAAGAGAGAGGAGAGAAAAAGAGAGAGAGAAGAAAAAGAGAAAAAGAGACTAGAAAATAGAGAAGGAAAAAATAAAGAGAGAAACAAGAAAATAGAGAAAGAAGGGAGAGACAGACTAGAAATTAGAGAGAGAGAGAGAGAGAGAGAGAGAATAGAAAATAGAGAAAGAAAAGAGAGAAGAGAGAGAGGGAGAATGGAAGCAAGAATGGGAAAAAAGGTAGAGAGAAAGGAGAAAGAGAGAGAGAGAGGAAACGAGAGAAAGGGAATATGGAAATAGAGAGAGGGAGAGACAGAGAGTAGAAAACAGACAAGAAAAAGAAAGATACTAGGAAAAGAGAGAAGAGAAAGAAACCAGAAATAGCGAGACAAGCTAAAAATAGAGAAGGAAGAAGAGAGATGAATAATGCAAATAAGATTCTGCGACAAGTCGATATCTAAATGGGTCATTCGCAACAAGTATCAGTTCATTTCTTATAGCAACATTTTTTTTAAGTCACAACTTTTTACTCGTTTTAAGTTAAGGTATATAGTGAACACGACTGTCCTTTTACAGGTCAGTACAAGTGCATGTAAATATAGTTATTTACTAAGCTGAGCTTAGATGTGACACAAGGCCATAAGTATGGGCGCCCAGTGAGAATCGAACTCCCTAACAATGGTCTGCGAATCCAGCTTGCTAACCATTAAACCACGTGAGGTAGCCTAGTGCGTGTAAATATACATTCTTCCTCTTTTCTAACCATCGTCACGTTTTCAAGTAGTACAATAACGATCTAATACTCTTGTTCCTTAATCTTCCGATCGTTATGATATTGCAACACCCACTGGTTAAAAAACGAGACCATCCAAGATGAAATGCAAAAATGTAAATCCTGATTAACTGGTTTTGCTTATCCGCTGAATTCTTATTTCTTATGAGTATTGTCACCTCATCTAAATAATGGACTATTCCGTTTTTATTATAAAGAAAGAAAAGAAATAAAAGGACATGCTACACAGAAAGAATATAATAAAGAAAAAGTAGAGAAAAGATAAAGAGAGGGTGGGTGCGCAGAAGCGATAACGCTAATCTGTTTCAATCGAACATAATGAAAAGATGAAAAGAAGGAAAGAAAGAGAGAAAAAAAGAGAGAGTTAAATCAAGATATTAGATTTTTACATATTGAGCTATTTTGCAATAGCTCTTGAGTAAACATATCAAACGTCGTAATAATTAAATTATCATACTGTGGTATATCCACAGTTTTTGCTAGTAATCATAATAATAATAGAAAGGGAAGAAAATGGGAAAATATTAGAAAGAAAGAAAGCAGGGGAAAGAAGAGAGAAGAAGCGATAACGCTAATCTGTTTCAATTGAACATAATGAAAGATTTTTTTTAAAAAGGAAAGAAAAAAAGAGTGATAGAGAGTTAAATCAAGATTGTTATATAATTTTATATATTGAACTATTTTCAATAGCTCTTAAGTAAACATAACAAATGTTGTAATAATTAAATTATCATACTGTGGTATATCCACAGGTCATGTTAGTGTATTTATTAATATCAAGCCAGTGATTGTTTGTGTTGAGGTGGAGCGCCACATCTACCATCAACTCCACACTTTACCGCACAGATTAGATTACCCAATCTAGGCTACTCATAAATTGAGTTGGTGGAGACCAGTATCGAAGCCAGAACCTTGCGTTTCCTAGTCGTGTGCTCTATTACCCAATCTAGGCTACTCATGAGTTGGGTTGGCGGGGACCAGTATCGAAGCCAGAACCTTGCGTTTCCTAGTCGTGTGCTCTATTACCCAATCTAGGCTACTCATGAGTTGAGTTGGCGGGGACCAGTATCGAAGCCAGAACCTTGCGTTTCCTAGTTGTGTGCTCTACTAACTGAGTTAAACCACCCCCTAAATAATTTACCACGCATCCCACATGCGAGTCAGACACAAGGTCATATTCATGAGGGAGCACCCACGAACCGAAGCTCGTGTGATGGCATGCACAAAAATTGCGTGGATACCCTCGGCATTCCGCCTCAAGGGGCGCCTCGGGCAATGGGCAATAAACCCAGCCCTGGTCCTTTATATCAAGGGGACAGGATTTGCCTGGAAGGATGGCCCCCTGGGATCACACCGTTATTTACTAATGGCCCCTAAATAATATAAGTAAAAAGTAAAGTCGTCGGGGTGGCCTAAAGTCGGTATCAGCCAGACAACGAGGGAATCTAACCCCTTTTCACTAGTGCTAGACTAAGGAGATTGTTTTTGAACCTGAGGTGGAGCGTTACACCTACCATTAGCTCCTCACTATACCACACAGATCCTTGTGTTAATCATATGCTGAGTTGGCGAGGGTCGGTATCGAACCAGGTACCTTGTGGTCCCTAGCCGGACGCTCTACCGACTGAGCTAAACCGACCCCCTTATTCATAGGAATATTTTCCAGTAAGGCTTCATGTTCTGTTCATACGAATGGCCGTTTTCTTTTGTCAGCAAAGGCTTTTAGTGAGGAAAGATAACGGTGACCTTTAAAGCTAAATAAAGCGTGTAATTATATTAATTGGATAAAGTAATTAAATAGAATAAGCACATAAAATGCTTAACAAGACTTTAAAGAATACAAAGGATTTTGACTCAGTTCCTGAAATGAAGAATTATTGGCTAAACTTGCAAATCGATCGGAAAATTAAAACGGAAATTTTTTTGGTGGTGCCCCATGACAGTTTAACTACGGTCTATGAATTAACTTTTTGCTAATTGGGTTACGGTTTAGGGGTTTGGGGATTAAGGTTGTTTTTAATTACGCACTGCTTAAAAAAATATCAATAAATTTAATTAACCATTGAAATTAATTATTGAACCCAATGGTAGACACATTAGTCTCAGTTGTTTGTGTTAGTATTGCAATATATAATTTCAATTAAACTTGGTTTAAAAAAAATATTTTTTAGCCTTACAATAATTTGGGGGTTTTGTTGGGGTTCTTTTGTTGTTGTTGTTATTTTTTTAAGCAATACCTATTTAAAAACAGAGAGAGAGAGAGAGAGAGATTTTATGTGCAAAAGAAAGTTTGAGTTTTGTTTAACGGCATATCAACCTCTGTGGGTCATTTAATGCCAAAGAAAGATTTCAACAAGCACTATTTAACGATATAGTAAAAAAAGTAAAATCGGTGGTGTGGCCTACTGTCGCGATCACCCGGGCAGGGAGGGGTTTAGATTCATGCCTAGAACAGCCCCCACCCCTTTGATGGGGTTTTACACCTCTGCAGGGGATACAGTCAGACTATTCTAAAAGCCGACGTCAGGGCGACACAATTCCGATTTTTCAGTCTTAACAATTTGTCGCACCACCAATTATTGTTAATTAATTTGAAAATCCGATCTGACACACGGGGTCGTCGCCACCCCCTGAAAAAATTAATGGCCGCCACCCGCCTGAAAGTGATGTGAAACCTCTGTGTGTGTGTGTGTGTGTGTGTGTGTGTGTGTGTGTTTAATTTTTACAACATAAACCATTTTAACCTCCCACTCCAACCAGAATTAATTAATCCCCCCCCACTACGCTGGGGACATGTCTGCGACACATTTTGAACCAGACGATTGGGGGGGGGGTATTCATTAAGAACTTTATTCCAAAGTTTATTGCAAAATATTGGTAAATTTCAGTTCCAGCAAATTTTAAATTGCCCCGTCTCTTCAAAAACCTTCCTTATCAAATTTTCGGTACAACAGCACCTCCCCCTTTCTTTAAATTCTTTTTTTTTTTTTTGGATTCATACCTTTCCCAAGGGTATTAGCGCTAAGTGAAATATAAACAGCTTCGTACAGGAATTGAACTCGGGTCGACGAGTCCATTTCCTACGACGGTAACCATTAGACCACGCGCCTCCATAAATAAATTGGGATAATCATATAAGGGCTAGAGCTTGATCAGAGGGGGGCTCTCCAACATCCGTCTAGCCTAAGTAAGGACCAAAATAGAGTGTCTGTCTTGGTAAATACATTCAGCATTAAATAACCCGGCAACAGTTGACACGCCGTAAAATCCAGCAAACCAACCGAAACATTTTCAATGTTTCCCGGTGAAAGATAGACAGGATTTCCAATCTTTACTAACACAAATATCTAGGCCGTATATATATCTACCAACCTATCCACACAAGGTCAATTTCTTTATCGGAATTTAAAAGGTTTGAATTCGGAGTTTTCCGGCTGAACTTGCACAAAAGTGTCAAAATTAGACTGACCCAGAAAAAACAAAAAACAAATTATCTATTTATTTTCCCCATTAAACTAACCTTAAAACCCCCAACCCTAAACCTCCCTAGTTAAAATTAACAATTTTATTACAAAATTTGTGGGTTCTGTTTTTTCTGGGTCGCCGGTATACAGACCCAGAAAAAACAGAACCCAAATGATTTATTCCTTTTCCCATTAAACAACCTAAACCCCAACCCTAGACCCCCATAGTTAAAATTAACAGTTTTATTACAAAATTTGTGGGTTCTGTTTTTTCTGGGTCACCCTAATTTTGACACCTTTGTGTAAGTTCAATCAGTTTTCCTTCTATACTGGTTAACAAGCCAAGTTTAAAGAACCCAGTCTGACCTACTATTTAACCATAGCTGGGGGTGAGTAATTGGACGCATATCTTTCCCAAGGAAATTAATGCTATGTGAAATGCAAACAAAAATAGCTTCGTCCAAGATTTGAACTCGGGTCGACAAGTCTATTTCCTACGACTCTAACCATTACACCACGCACCTCTGTCTATTTAGGTCGTATAAGACTACGATGCAGTTATCTTTTGCTAATGTCTATGTAATCTCCAAGTTTGTTTTTATTTTTTAAAAACAAAACTATTGTCTCTTCAGATGTCCTTCTTCATTGACATTAAATTAAGAAAATGTCAACAGTTTTAAATATCTTAGCAGCTTTGTAACCAGCAACAATTCAATGAAGGAAGTATCAACAGCTCAAATACAAATGACCTTATGTGCAATTTAGAGACTACAGGGTGGTCCAAGCCTGGTTGATGGCACCGGTAGTATATTTACTTTGAATACTACTACTATCTCTCTCTCTCATATATATATATATATATATATATATATATATATATATATATATATATATAGTTACTTGAAATCGTATAATTGTGTGCAAATTATTTGTATTAGATAAATAGTTATTGACTTATAGTAGAATAGGGAGGGGTCATATATTTTCTATAAATACTACATTATGAAATTGACATGTAGTAGAGTGGGGGTAAGATATTTTCTATGAATACTACTTTATGAAAATTGACATGTAGTAGAGTGGGGCTTCATATATTTCTATAAATACTATTATGAAAATGACATGTAGTTTCATATATTTTCTACAAATACTACATTATGAAAATGAACATGTAGTAGAGTGGGGCTTCATATTTTCTACAAATACTACATTATGAAAAATGAACATGTAGTAGAGTGGGGTAGAACATGTAGTAGAGTGGGGCTTCATATATTTTTACAAATACTACATTATGAAAATGAACATGTAGTAGAGTGGGGCTTCATATATTTTTCTACAAATACTACATTATGAAATGAACATGTAGTAGAGTGGGGCTTCATATATTTTCTAAAATACTACATTATGAACATTGACATGTAGTAGAGTGGGGGCTTCATATATTTTAAATGAATACTAATAAGTAAAAGTGATCGGGGTTGCCTAAAGTCGGTATCAGCCAATCAGCGAGGGTGGCTATCCCTTTTCACTTGCGCTAGACCAAAGAGATTGTTTTAGCATCAGAGGTGGAGCGCCACACCTACCACCAGCTCCTTACTTTACTGCACAGATCCCTGTACTATTCATACGCTGAGTTGGCGATAGCCGGTATCGAACTAGGAACCTTGTGGTTTCTAGCTGAACGCTCTACCGAGTGGGCTGACATGTAGTAGAGTGGGGGCTTCATATATTTTCTATAAACACTACATTATGAAAATTGACATGTAGTAGAGTGGGGGTCAGATATTTTCTATAATTACTACATTATGAAAATTGACATGCAGTAGAGTGGGGGGGGGGGCTACATATATTTTCAATGAAAACTACTTGACGTGTAGTAGAGTAGGGGTTAATATATTTTAAATGAATACTATTTTATGAAATTGACATATTATTTTAGCCGGGGTGGGGCTTTGGGTGTTGGGCGTCGGCTATTTATAGATAGACAATATATGAAAACGGAGTTGTCTTTTATTTTGTTATTGCTTTCTTTTTTCTTTTCCTTTTTTTTTTTTTTTTGTTGTTGTTATTTCGATCGCTATTTGAACGTTTTTATTTGAACACTTGGCTTTTCTGCTCAACTCACGAGGAAAGAAGTAATAATCAATAATCTGAAACCTTTGTCACGTGGATTGACTCTCCCCTCCCCCCCCTCGCCACACCAAACACCCTCACCACCACTACCACCAAGGGACACTTGTTTCACACGAGCGCGCAGATATTTTCGAATAATATTATATGCTGTCAAAAATCCTAAACAAGTCATTTCGAATAACCAGGAATTAAAGAAGAAATAAATAAAGTCATTCAAATATGCGATCATTACAAATGATCTACACAGAATAAACGAAGGAAGAAAAAAAAACGATCATTTCTTTGTTATAAGGTCCAGTTAAAACTACAGTAAGGGTAACCCAACGTCGAATATCTTGGAACTTATTTTTCCGATGCAGGTATCATTGGGGAACGAGAAAAAATTTGGTAAACTGAACAAAGCCTGGTCCGTTTAACCAAAATCTTTCTCATTCCCCAGTGATACCTGCATCGAAAAAATAAGGTCTAAGAAGTTCGGCTTTGGGTTACCCTAACTGCGGTTTTAACGTGGACTGTGTTTAAAACGAAATATTTTGTTTAAAAGTAGTTTAACTGTATTTTACTTTACCTATTTTTAACAGCATTATTTTGGTTATAGTAAAAAAAATTAAATAAATGTCGAAATTACCATCGACAAATGCAAAAAAATCATTGATTTACAAAACAAAGCTTTTCTTTACATTTTGGTCAGGTGACTTATCGTAAAATGAACCGAAGACAAGCCTCCACTCTTGTGAATTTTAAAATATTGCCAAAAATAAGGATAAAGTTATTTATGACGATAATGTTATGTTTTGAAATTTCATTTTTTAGAATAAGTAACTTCTTTCATTTTATTTTTTCTATATCTAATCAAAGTTTTGTCATAAGTCTGGTGGCATTTATGCTGTTTGGAGGCACCCCTGAGAGAGCAGTAACGATTTAAGCTCCGAAACTGCGATTGAATTCATGAGTAATCGTCTGAAGATATTATATTTTAATTTTAAAATAATTAAGATTTAAAAAAACAAAAAAATACCTACAACAGAAACCGAAGTTACAGTGGCCGGAACGTAGTGTTTATACACAATAAAGATGAGGATAACAGTCCGATATATCAATTATTCATAGAGATAAAGACCTGTTTTTAATTAAAATTAATGCCATTTTAATTATCAAATATGTTGTGGTTTAAGTTTATATATTCAAAGAATATTCAAATGACTAAATAAATATTTAATTCTGAATTCGAGAATTCTAAAAAAATTAAACTTTTCCAGGTCACAGAAAATTTTGAACGAAACGAAAAATAACCAAAATAAATAGATAAATAAAATAAAATAATACCGACTGGAATCGATGCAATATTTTAGATAAATAAATGAATAAATGTGTTGATCATACCTAAGGCTCCCACTATTACTGACTCGGTAGTAGTTTTAAGGATCTCCACATTCATATTCATAGCAGTAGAAGTAGTATCATTTATTTTCTATTATTGTTGAATATCATATATATATATATATATATATATATATATGTACCAACAACTGACAACACATGTCACATCTCATATCTACCAAAGGGAGGGTTTTTTAAATCCTTATATTATTATGGACAGGCTGGGCACAGCTAGAGAAGTAACCTAACTCTTTACCCACTAGGCCACATAGCCTAGTGGATAAAGGAGTTAATTCAACACAGTTCTAAGTGACAGTTATCTCTAGACTGCAGGTTCAATCCTGGCCAGGGGCAGCAGTAATATAGAATATTAATTAACACAGCTTAACACCTGTACCCCAGCTATGGTTAGTGGAATGAGAACAAGATACACCAGTGGATTGAATAAAGGGTTAGGTTCAAATTTCCGTGATGGCTCCCGATTACGAAAGAAGGTTCCAGAGTCCGAAAAGAAGGTTACTGAGACCGACATGGACTGAATAAAGGGTTAGGTTCAAATTTCCGTGATGGCTCCGAGTCCGAAAAAGTTCCTGAGTCCGACAAGAAATACCTGAAGAAGGCCGGGGGGCACATCGGCCGAAATGTTGTACTGATAACAATGAAGATGAGGACAATAGTCCGAATAATACTATTATAGACATGTTGGACACTGCTAGAAATGTAAGGATGAACTCATAAGTGACGTTCTCCTGTGGAAACCAGCATATGGGCACGCTAGTGTGGGCCACCCAGCAAAGACCTACATTGACCAGCTCTGCGCGGATACTGGCGGAATGATAGGGACGGATGGCGTGAGATTGTCATGGATATCCGTGCTACTAGCGCGACATGATGATACCCTCCGGGCGTAAGTATTTAAGTTTTAATGTAATGAAATATATATCAAATTAGAAAAATTAACGAAATTATGTAAGAACGCATATAAAAAAGATTACACTTATTTTAATTATATTTTAATTGGTTTCTATACAAAATCATTCATAGGATTGATTTTGATACGTTAAAGAATAAAAACAATAATATTAGAGATCAATAACACCAATTATTTTTTTAACCAAAGCCAGTACGCAAATTAACCACACCATATATTATGTAAACCTTTATTTCTTAATGATACTAGCAAAATAAAAAACACCCTTGGGCGATGTAAAAATAGATTTTTGAAACATATTGCCTGAGGGATGGGAGTTAAAAATTCAATGTCAGCGAGTTTGTACCCTAAGTAAGTAAAATCATCAAATTCATTAAAGGATTAAAAAATAAAACAATTTGAAATGTAAACTTTAAATATCTATTAAAATAAAACAAACTATATATAGATGTATAATACCAGTTATGTATTTATTAAAACTTGTTTTAAAAAACAATGAGGACTGTCTAATGTTGCATGTTCAAATTTTGAGTGTATTTATTCTATGTTATGACAATTTTGGGTAATATGACGTAAGCAGTGACGTAGTTTTTGTTACAGACAAAAACCGGAAGCGAATTTCCATTATTAATAGATAATAGATATTGCAAGATTCTAAACTCACTAATAACAAGAGTTGTTTTGAGGCATATCTAACTTAGATTGTCATGGAGATATCGTTAATAACTAAAATTAATTCTATGTATCACAATGATTTGGACTTGATGGTATTGTGAAATAAGCAGTGGCGTAGTTTCGGTGACAGACACCGAAGCTCTATTATATTATTATTTAAAATAGATAAATAAATGAACTAAACAAACAATTCAGCACTACTAGAACGTTAGGGCGATGAGGTGAATGTCGGACATTTGAGTGTTAAGGGTTGCTAGAAAGAGAATTAGCCAAAGTTCCCGGTCATTCGGACTGGGATGTGGGATCTCTTCATTTCCCTGAGGCATGTTCCTGTTTTTGGACACAACAAAAGAACGGAGTGAGACCGGATCTTGTGACAATGGTCACGGGAATAGGAGCTATTTTTGATCCTGCTCGTATGCGTATTAACCTGGACATATGCCAAAACTGCCCCTCCATCCGAGAGAAGGTATACTAATCTTAGAAGAAGTTTGGTTGGTTCGATTTTACGGCATGTCAACTCTTGTTGGGTTATTTTATGCCGAAGACATTTTGTTTTATTCATTCTTGATTTAGTTGGGATCTAGCCCCTTTGGCTGAAGAGTGAAGTGTCACGCGCGCTATCCCGATACCTACCAGGATTGTACGATGGGTAAATAAAACCGACAGAATTCGATTTGTCCCTGTTAGTTAGAAGTTGGATTTTACGGCATGCCAATCTTTGCTGGATTATTTCATGCCGAAGACATTTTGTTTTATTCATTCTTGATGGGTATTCAATTTTTTTAAAACTCTTTTTTGTTCTACTTAACCATTCATGGGACCTTAAAAGGTACTACCAATTCGAGTCAGGGTGGATCTGGGAGTAATGTCAATAAATGGGTACTCCACACTCCCCAGAGCTCCAGAATTGGAACTTCACCATTAAATGCAGTTTAACGTCATACCCAGGACATCATAGAGGAAATACAAAAATGTAAATCCTGACTATTTGGTGTTGTTTATCCTCCGAATTCTTATTTCATATTAGTGTCGTAACCTCAGTTTAATAATGGACCATTCCGTTTTTATTAGAAATAAAGAAACGGAAGAAAAAGGACATGCTACACAGAAAAAATATAAAAAAGAAAGAAAGAGAAAAGGAGTTGGTGCACGGAAATGATAACGCTAATCTGTTTCAATCAAACATAATGAAAGAAGGGGAAAAAGAGTAAAAGAGGGTTAAATCAAGATTATTATACTTTTTACATATTGAACTATTTGCAATAGCTCTTAAGTAAACATATCAAACGTTGTAATAATTAGATTATCATATTGTGGTATATCCACAGGCCCTGCTAGTAAAATGTACAATGCTAACGGTTTATAATCGTAAAAACTAAACGTCGATTCTAAAATCCCTTACAAAAGTCTTCTTGGAGCAAAACGTGAATATTCTATTTACTCAAATCTGAGTTAATATTGAAATACCGTTATTATTTGTGTATAACACGCACCCTCAACGCGGGACTACAAAATTCAGGGGGAAAATTCTCTTCTATAATACGCATTGATTTTTTTAGAATTTTTAGCAGCAAAGTTTAACCTAAATTTAGCATTTGTTTTTTGTTTTATTTGTTTTGTTTTTTTATCGGTTCGTACTGATTATCTCTCTTATTATAATGGAGATTATGTAACTGTCTGTCTGTAACATACGTCACCACTGACGTCACGATCTTCTTAATTATTCAAGTTATATTCACACCGATTATGAAATAGTCATTATTTAATCTTAATCAGCATCTTATTTATTAACGATGTTTCTATTAAAGTTTGCCGAGTTAGATTTGCGCAAAACTACCCATATCATCAATTCATCTTAAATCCTGAAATATGTATTATATATCTTAAAAAAAAAAAATAAAGATTTACATAGTATATATGGTGGGAATAATTTGCATAATGATTTTAATAAAACTGGGTTTAATAAATAATTATTTGCTCTTACTGATTTCTAATACTATATGTTATTCTCAAACATATTAAAAACAATCCAATATTTTTTTTTTTTTTTTTTTTTTTTTGAATTTTGACATGGCAACAAACTTGGAACACATTGACCAGATGACAGACAATATTAGATACATTTGTTCTTTAAAAAAAAGAGAGAAATAAGAAATTACAGTTATTCGCCCATTTCATTCATAAAGGAGGAGAAGAAGAAAGAGAAAAAAAAGGAGAGGAAAAGGAAATAAGAAGAGAAATTATAACCACACAAAGAAAAACATAAGCACGTCCATTTCTGATACGAAACTCTGATGAAGTTTATGCTTCGAAATCGATAAGACAAAAATAACATCTTTTTGTTTTAATTTTTCATACGCATTGTATTGGCCTTCAAAATATTAATATATTATAACAATCCAATATATAATTTTATATAGGAGTCAATTAAAATAAGTTTAAAATAAGTGTAATATTTCTATATTCGTTCTAGTTTCGTTAATATTTCTAATTTAATATAATATTTTATTACATTAATACTTAAATACTTGAGTCCAGGGGGTGCATATTTTTGTTCGTAAATAATTTATAGTTTGAATTATCTTAAAACAAAAAATTTGAGGATATGTTCACACAAAAATACAATAAGTTTACGGCGAAAATAAGTTCACATTAACAAAATTATAAATAAACACACATTCCAGTAGTTATTTCTCTGTAACGGCGTAAAACACATTAGTTTGGACTTATATATATATATATATATATATATATATATATATATATACCAACCCCTCCACACGAGCAGGATGTGACACAAGAGGAGTTTAACAGGTTTGTATTCAGAGTTTTCCTTCTAGACTGGTTACCTAATCAAGGTTAAAGAACCCAGTCTGCCCTACTATTTACCTATTGCTGTGAGGGGAGTAGTTGGGTGCATACCTTTCCCAAGAATATTAGGACTATGTGAAATCCAAACAACCTCGTCCAGGATTTGAACTCGCGTCAACGAGTCCATTTCCTACGACCAATCATTACACCACGCACCTAGACGATATGTATAACTTACTTTCAGTAATCTCGTCCCGAATATGGCGAGATGTATGGCTAGTTAATTATATATTTCTCGTGTATAATACGCAGTCCTATCTTTTGAGCTGAAAAATCTGGAAAAATAGTGCGTCTTATACACAAATAATGATAATTTCCAGTCATCCCATCCCGAATATGGTGAGGCATGTGGCTGGAAAAAATTAATTATATATTTCTCGTGTATAATACGCAGTCCTAACCTTTGAGCTGAAAAGTCTGGAAAAAATAGTTCGTCCTATAAGCAAATAATCACAGTAGGAGAAAATACAATAAGCAATTTATGTCACTTCTCTAAGACCGCACCTTAACATAGGGTCATTCAGTTCACTTAGAACAGACGCACAAAAATGTTACACCTTTTAAAATCCGTGGAAGCAACAGGTGCGAACAAAAGTTTTTATTTCTTTAAAAAGAAATAAAAACTTATAGACTTTTTTATTTTTTACTCTTAAACATGGTGACGTCGTTGGTTGGTTGGTTGGTTGGTTGATGTGTTCGATTTTACGACATGTCAATCCTTATTTCTCTGAATGTTTGAGATGAGGCCCGAAGATCAGTATTATCTGCGTTATTCGGACTATTGTCCCCATCTTCATTGTTATTTGTACAACGTTTCCCGAGTCCGACAAGAAATACCTGAAGAAGGCCGGAGGGTATATCGGCCGAAACGTTGTACAAATAACAATGAAGATGGGGACAATAGTCCAAATAGCGCAGATAATACTAATGTCAATCCTTGTCGGGTTATTTTATGCCCAAGACATTATTGTTTTATTCATTCTTGATGCGTACTCATTTTTTGAAAACTAGGTACTACCAATTTGATCGCTCATTTGCATTTTAAAAACGAATTAAAATTGATTAAATTGATTATCTAAGGTGTCGAAAACTCCAGAATTGGAGTATTAAGTATTGAACAGGCTCATCGCTTCGACCGGGGTCCAGTGAGCTTCGGCCGCTGGACCTGCCAGAGGTTAAATTAATAGCCTTGATCCCGGGGGGCCATACCCCCAGGCAACACCTGCTCCCTCAATTTAAAGGGGCAGGGCTGGGTTTATTGCCCAGTGCCTGTGGCGTCCCCTTGAGGGGGAATGCCGACGGGATCAACGCAATTTTTCAACCTGCCACCCACGAGTCTCGGCATGTGGGTGGTCCCACGTTAATAGGACCTTGTGCCCGACCTTGTACGAGTGGGGTACGAGGATAACACCGGCTCATAGCTGCTTAACTTCGGTGATCTTGCGGGAACCAGTGCTTTCGTATCACGGACAGCTAGAGATATGACTACCATAAAACATTAACCTCTCAACGTTATTTATCAACTTCTAAAGCCTCCTACGAAAACAAATTACATTCTGCAAAGCAAGATATCTTTTAATCAAATTTTGATTTTTTTTTAATATTCTATAAAAAAAAGTAGTCATTATTTTATTTTTTTTTAATTTTAATATTTTTTTAAATTTTATTTTTTATTGAATGAATTAGATCTATCTCTGCAACAGAAATAAGAAAATCAATTTCAACCCGAAGATAAAATCTCCTCGTCTCTGTTAATTTAATTTAATCTTTTTACAATAATTACCAAAAAAAAAAAAATAAAAACAGAACTGTTTTGGTTTTTTAAAGTTTCTTTAAATAAAAAAAATAAAAATAGATCACTAAGTAGACAGAGTCTATTCTAGTAGTGACCACCCCAAGCGGAGATTTAACAGGTTTGAATTCAGAGTTTTCTTTCTCCTAGACTGGTTGCCTAACCAAGGTTAAAGAGCCCAGTCTTCCCTACTATTTACCCATGGCTGGACGGAGAATAGTTGGATTTATACCTTTCCCAAGAGTATTAGCGCTATGTAAACTGTGGCTTCGTCCAGGATTTGAACTCGGGTGGACGAATCCATTTCCTACGACTCTAACCAGTATACCACCTGCTCTCATATAGATTTTAACTATTGTTCAATTATTCATATTTTTAGTACAATTCCACTTCTTTTATATGTAAAATCCTGGATGGTTTTATTTTTGTGAAAAGTTTTTTTCAAATTACTTGTTTTTCGTAATATTATGTTCGCACTAGATCAAAGTCTACACACTCAAGCAGTATATGTTTCACTATAAATCTCTCTTGACATGTAGTGCATATTAGGGATTATGTGCCCTCTAGTAAATAATGATGGGTGATGTAGGTGTGGCCTATGTGAAAGAGGGTCAGCACAACCTGTTCTCTTCTATTTTTGTTGTATTTTAAGTTCCATTTTCCAATGGTAGGTTTAGTGTTTTGGAGTTTATGACTTTCCCACCAACTTTGTATATAGTACTGAAAACTACAGTATATATATATATATATATATATATATATATATATATATAACGTGGTGGCTCTCATTTGCAATGGAGTAAATCAGGATGGAGGCGCGTGTGTAATGGTTATCGTCGTAGGAAATAGACACGGCAACACGAGTTCAAATCCTGGACGAGGCTGTTTATATTTCACATTGCGCTAATACACTTGGGAAAGATATGCATCCTACTACTCTTTTCCAGCTACGCGTAAATAGAAGGACAGACTAGGCTCTTCAATTCTGGTTAGGCAACCAGTCTAGGAGAAGGAAAACTCCGAATTCAAACCTGTTAAACCCATAACTGGAAAGGGATTAGTTGGCTTCCTACCTTTCCCAAGGGTATTAATGCTATGTGAAATATAAAACAGTCTCGTCCAGGATTTGAACTCGGATCGATGTCCTATAACAACCACGCACGTGTGATTTTACTACATACACATCAGCATTCCGGATGAGTTAGTCTATCCTTTTCACATCAACTCTCCCCCATGACGAATTCACTGCGACACCTGTTCCAGCCAATCGCTTTCGCTGAAATACAACAGCAGCGATTAATCTTTATTAATAATAGAAATTCGGTCTATTTGTCTGTAACGGAAACTACGTCACTGCTTACGTCACATTACTCAAAATCGTCATATATGGAATAAAGAACAATTTACTACATCAATTTAAAAAATTGTATTATTACTTTAAATGGAAAAAATTATTTGTGAAATTTGTAATCAAATTTTTAAAAAAATTTTTACCTCTCGCCTTTTTTTCAGCAACAAAGGGTTAACTAAAAAGTTTACAAATAAATAAATAAATACGATTTTGTGTAAAATTTATGTGTAAAATATTCAAAATAATTAATAATAATAAGCTGGACACTGTTGGAGAAGTGAAGACGAACTTATAAGTGACGTTCCTCTGTGGAAGCCAACACATGGATATGCCAATGTGGGCCGTCTGTGGGATGTACGTCCAATAAAGACATACATCGACCAGCTTTGCGTGAATACTGGATGCTACGTAGAGGACCTCCCCGGGAGTATGAGTGATACGGACGGTTGGCGAGAGATTGTCATGGATAAGCGTGCTACTAGTGCGGCATGAAGATGATGATGAAGAATTCCATCCTTAAGTATCACGGGTCGCCAACCACGGCCAACATGAGCTCAAAGCCGGCCAACCCTACTTTGTAACCTATCCTGTGTAATTCGTTTCTAAGAAACTATTGATATGTATTTACAGCTTGAAATTGTGACGGAAGAAAAAAGAAAAACACTAGGATGCATGGATACGATTTTACTGCGTCCTTTTAGATTTTTGTCCGCCAGGGACACAGGACGCGTGCCTATCTGAATCTCTGCGAACATTTTAGCGGACAAGACTTTCGTTCCAATCCTATAAAAATTGTTTTTTATTTGTTATAATCTGATTTGGTTTCTTCGTTTAATGGCATATCAACGTTCGTGGGTTATTCAATGCCAAAGTCATCCTTGTAGAAGAACAGTAGTGGTAAAATTTAACCCAGAACTGGGAGGATAAACGGTTTCATACCTTTCCCAATGGTATTAGTCCGAAAGTGAACGTAATAGCACGAGTGGAGTTCGAACTCGCTTACTATGATGTTGCAGTCCAGCACATGAGCCATTACACTATGGGGACTACCCACCCCCAATCACTACCAGTACCTTTGAGTATCCGACATTTTAATTAAAATAACAATATGACCTTTTCATGTGTTATTTATAAGTTACATATATAAATAAATAATAAACATGATACTTATGTACATATACACAATACAACCAAATGAATTATTAAACAAACGAATGAAATTATTTATTTTTCGGACAGTTGTCCTCATCTTTATTGTAAAATATAAAAGTATAATATATATATGTGTGTGTGTGCGCGCGCACTATCGTTGATATTGAGCACACTTTATTTACAAATACACCAAATACATAGCAAACTATATTATTATCTCTCTCTCTCTCTCACACATATATATATATATATATATATATATATATATATATATATATAACTGCTAATCTGTCACTAACCGTCATAGTCACAAAATACATGCGTGCAATCGGCTGCAATTAATCAATATCTTGATTAATTCAGTGGATTTAACCCTGAAGATGCTTATGGTGAAACTCGAGTAGGTTATTCCTGTGTATACCATTATAATATATAACCACACACAAAAAAACTTAAGCACGTAACGTACATTTCTGATATACACCTCTGAAGATAAAGTTTCTTCTTTGAAATCGATAAGACAAAAATAACATCTTTTTGTTTTTATTTTTTATACGCATTGTAATTGCCTTCAAATCATTAATATATATATATATATATATATATATTATAGATGATATGAGTGTTATATCTATAAATAAACAGTGCTTCATATCATTGATCAAGCATTTATTTTTAAGTTAAAGTACAGTGGACATGGAATCAATGCCGCCTAGTTACTCGCCTATGTGATCTTCAGACCAGGTCTGAAACTATGTCCACACTACCTATATATATATATATATATATATATACACTGTGATGCTGATAGGGGCGCTTCCTGCGTCCCTGACGCATAAAAATCTAAAAGGACGCAGTAAAATAGTACCCATGCGTCCCATTGTTTTTGTTTTTTTCTTCTCCCACCATTTCCTAACTGTAAATACATTTCAATAGTTTCTTAGAAACGAATTACACACGATAGGTTACAAGGTAGGAGTTAGACGGTTTTAGGTATTTCCCCCAGATCTTAAATAAAACCCCTACAATTTATTAAGAAACTTAAATTGGGACCCATAAATTTCCTCGGGACTCATTCAAAGCAAATATGTGCGTCTCGGGATGCACTAATAAATATAGATAGATAGATAGATAGAGAGAGAGAGAGATGTGAGATATCCAAAACTTGGTAGTAAGGTATGATTCTATATGCGAAATCTAAGATACATTGTATTTTATTGTATGATCCAGAATGTACAAATACAGTGAATCTTTAAATCACTACAGAGAGCTCAATGTATAATAATCTTTTTAGATTATATACAGAGATATTACACACACAGCTGTATGCAATTCAGGTATTTGAAAATTTCTGCAAAATATTTTTTTTAGATTACTTTTGACTGACATTTTTTTGTCTGTTTCGTTTTTTGTTTTTTTTTTGTTTTTTTTTTTGTTTTTTTTTTTGTTTTTTTCTTTTTTTCATCGTACAGACAGTTTTATGCAACTGTCTCTGTACGATAAACGAAAAAAAACAAAAAAAAACATGAAAATAAAATGTTTGGTATTTATTAGTCATCATGTTTTTAGTTTTTAAAAGTCGACTTCTACTAACTAGATTACGTTTTTTAAGCTTAGTCGACTTCATTTAAAAAAAAAAAAACATTTATTTCTCATTGCTTACTGTTGCAATTTTGACAATTATAGTTGCCCGACGTGGCTCATATGATAAAGACGTTTTCCCTTTGAAGAAATGGGGCCGGTTTAGCTCAGTTGGTAGAGCGTCCGCCTAGGAACCACAGGGTACCTGGTTCGATACCGACCCACGACAACTCGGGGCATGAGTAGTACAGGGATCTTTGCGGTAAAGTGAGAAGCTGATGGTAGGTGTAGCACCCACCTCAGATGCAATAACAATCTCCTTGGTCTAGCGTTAGTGAAAAGGGGAAAGCTCTTGGAAAAAAATATGGGGTACCCTCTCTATTTGAGCTTGATATAAGAAAAATCGGTAATTTATGAGGAAGTGCGTCCCGGTCTCCTGCCTCAACAACCGCTACCCGGTGACTATCAAAATAACAATCCCAGCTCGTCGTAATTCTTGTTTATTTATCGTAATTTGTCGTAATTCTTGTTTAGATATGAAGATGGATATATAGTTTTGATTAGACTGAGATAGATAGATAGATAGATAGATAGATAGATAGATAGATAAACAAAAAATAATATAAATAGATACGAACAAATGGAGATAGATATTTTCGACAAGTAAATGTATTGGGGGGGGGGTCGCTTCTTTTTTTGTCGTAATTCTTTTTATTTAAACTAAAACAAGACATTAAACAAACATGAATAAAAAAAAATCTTAGTATTTAAAGTAATATAGATAAATATGAACAAATTGAGATAGATAGATAGATATGAAGATGGATAGTTATGAATGGACTGAGCTGGGTCGTTATTTTAATTGTCACCGGGCAGCAACTCTTGAGGCAGGACACCGGGACGCACTTCCTCATAAATTACCGAAAAATCATACGCGGGCTTGAACATAAAATATGAAAATAATCAAGAAGAAATATTCCGTTGTATTCAACCTGTTAATATATAGTGAATCTTCTGATAGCTTTTTGAATTAGTGTGTCCTGGGACGCACATATTTGCTTTGAATGAGTCCCCGAGAAAATTTGTGGGTCTCAACTAAAGCCGCCTAACTTCTACCTTGTAACCTATCCTGTGTAATTCGTTTCTAAGAAACTATTGAAATGTATTTCCTGTTAGCTTGAAATGGTGAGGGAAGAAAAAGAAAAACACTGGGACGCATGGATATGACTTAGATGCGTCCTTAAATTTTTGTGCGTCAGGGACGCAGGGGCGTATACTATCAGCATCTCTGTATAGGGATGCTATCAAAAACAACATCAAACTCTCAACATAAACGTTCATGAGTGGGAGAGAATAGCTACGAATCGTGCAGTATGGGGAAAACTTGTCTGTGATAGCTGCAAAGGGTTTGAGGTAAAACGGCACGAACACTCCATCTTGAAGCGGTCTCTACGCAAATGGCACATGACGAACGTCATGGACACATTTCCTACATTTAAGCTGGACTATATATGTGACGCGTGCGGCAGGGCCTGCCTGACAAAGGCTGTGTTTCTCAGTCATGTACGGTCGCATACGAGAGGAAACCGGGGAAGAGGTTATATGTATGACAAAGCTGAACGCCTGGGCACTGCGCGCTCACAACCGAACTTGTAGAAATGGCAATCACCATATATATATTATATATATAGTAAATATGGAAAATAAAACCGAAATATAAAGATTTGAAAAAACAAGGTTCGAAAATAATGAATTTAATTATCGATGTTTAAACATTTCGTTTCATTAAACATCAGGATGTATTTGGGGTGAAGAAAATGATGGATGTTTTTATATATACAGGAGATAAAATAAGTAATATCCATCTCCTTCATATATAAAAATCCATCAATTCTTCACCCCAAGATACATCCTGATGAGGTTTAATGCGAAACGTTTAAACATCGATAATTAATTATCCTATTTTCGGAACACTTGTTTTTCAATTTTCTTTATATATATATATATATATATATATATATATATGATGGAAAGGATTAGATGTTTGTTTGCCATAAGAGCAATTTGAAGTACGGACAGGACTTAATCATATAGGTGTTAGGGCTTGACATCATGCAAACAGGGCTGGTGCGTACTACTCCCGAACCGAACCCCAACCTGAGGAGGTCCAAGCCTGCTTAGGGAACCCGAACCGACAGGTTTCATATGAATATAACTTAATGAAAATTGACATCTAGTATCATAGATTCGGGGGTGCCCATGGCTACTCATGTGCCGAATTGGCGAAGGCCGGCATCGAACCCAGAACCTTGCGGTCCCTAGACGGATACTCTACTAACTGAGCTAAACCAGTCCATAAGTAAAGTTGGGAGAATTGTCATATTGTCGGTATCAGCCAGACAGCGAGGGAGTCCATCCCCTTTTAACTAGCACTAGACCCAGGAGGTGGAGTGCTACACCTACCGTCAGCTCCCAACTTGGCCGCACAGATCAGATGAACCCAATCTGTGCTACTCCAGCACTGAGTTGGCCGGGACCGGTATCAAAGCCCAGAACCTTGCGGTCCTTAAGCGGATGCTCTACCGACTGAGCTATACCGGCCCATACCCGGATCTAACTAACCTAACCCCTCCCCCCAAGTGAAATAATTCACGGATGACACATGAACTTAAAAAAAAAATGCCTGATCAATATTTCAATAATTTAATTATAATGAAGAACAAAAAGTGACCTTAATCTCTCATATTGTTCTTCACTAGTCACACACACACACAGATTTAAAGAGATTATCATATTGTTAGTGTTGTTGCTTATCAGCTGATTACAAGAACATTGATACTTTAACCAACCGGTACAAGCTTGAGCCTTTAGGCGATTTTTCTTGTTGGCTGGTTGGTTGGTCGGATTTTACGGCCTTGAGTTATTTTATGCCGAAGACGTTTCATTCATTCTTGTTGGATATTCAATTTTTAACTATTTTTAAACATTTTTTCAACTCATTTTTTAAAAATCTATTTAACCAATAGACGGGGCCCTAATAGGTACTACCACTCCGGGTCAGGGTGGAACTGGGAGAAATGGTAACGAATGGTTGGTTGGTTTTACGGCCTTGGGTTATTTTATGTCGAAGAGGTATTGGTTTTATTAATTCCTGTTGGATACTTTTTTTTTAAATATTTTAACACATTTTTTTAAATAATTTTTTAAAAATATATTTAACCTATAGATGGGCTCCTAAGAGGTACTACCACTCCGAGTCACAGAGAATGGTAACGAAGGGTTGGTTGGTTTGGTTGGATTTTACGGCATTGGGTTATTTTAAGCCATAGACGTTTTGGTTTTAGCCATTCTTGATTTGTACTTTTTTAAAAACTATTTTAACACATTTTTAATTCATTTTTAACCTATTTAATTTATAGATGTGGCCCTAACAGGTACTCCGGATCAGGGTGGACCTGGGAGTAATGGTAACGAAGGGTTGGTTGGTTGGTTGGATTTTACAGCCTTGAGTTATTTTATACTGAAGACGTTTCGGTTTTATTCATTCTTGTTGGGTACTCAATTTTTTAACTATTTTTAAACTCATTTTTATCTATTTAAATCCATAGATGGGGTCCTAACAGGTACTACTACGCTGGGTCTGGGTAGTTGATTGGATTTTACGGCATGTCACCCCTTGTTGGGTTATTTTATGCCGAAGACGTTTTGGTTTCATCCATTTTTGTTGGGTACTTAATTTTTTAAAACTACTTTAACACATTTTTTAAATTTCAACATTTTTTTATCTATTTAACCCATAGATGGGACCCTAACAGGTACTACCATTCTGGGTCAGGGTGGACCTGGGAGTAATGTTAACGAAGGGTTAGTTTGTTGGATTTTACGGCTTTGGGTTATTTTATGCCGGAGACGTTTTAGTTTTATTCATTCTTGTTTAGTACTTAATTTTTTTAACTATTTTTTCACATTTTTTAAACGCATTGATAGGGCCTAACAGGTCCTACCACTCCGAGTCAAGGAGTAATGGTAACGAAGGGTTGGTTGGTTGAATTTTATGGCATGCCAACCCTGGTTGGGTTAATGTCGAACACATTTTGGTTTATACATTCTTGATGGGTTTTCAAATTTTTTAAGCAATTTTTTAAAACTCATTTTTATATTTAACCCATAGATGGGACCCTAACAGGTACTACCACTCTGAAGCAGAATGAGCCTGGGAGTAATAGCAACGATGTGGTACTCCACACTCCCCAGAGCTCTAGAATTAGAGGCTCACGTCTATGGATTGAATAGAAAAAAAAAAATAGAACTGCACCATTAGATTCAGTTTAAGTGCTAGAATGCTGTGGCTGAGGGTCTTAGTGCCCTGAGTATGGCGTTAAACTGAATCTACTGGTATGGCAACCAGTCTAGGAGAAGGAAAACTCTGAATATAAACTAGCTTTACTCTACTTAAAAATTGAACTATAGCCATTCGATGTTTAAAAGTCCTATTGTATTTTTATAACTAGACGAAACGTGACTCGTTGGGTCACCCATTGTAGATAATTGGGATAATGGGGAAAGTGAGTTTGAAAAGCGAATTATTTTTTTTTATGAATAGGCTGGACAAAACATTAAAATCATTTTGTAAGATTTCCAAGAAAGAGAAGGTTTGACCTAATTTAAGCAACGAGTTAGTACTTATGAAATTTAACATACAAATACATTCCAAATTTTCCCATCTCTCTCATATATATATATATATATATATATATATATATAAAAGAAATACATTTCGAGTTCTCCCATCTCTCTCTTTCTCAGAGAAACTAACATATATAACGATGGGGTAATCAAGAGATACATAGAGAAGGGGAAAGTGATAGGCAGAATGTTAAGTAAAGGACGGGTCAGTTTTTTATTTAATTGCAAATTATGAATAATTAGAACCGATTAAAATGGATTTTTTCAAACATAACTCAATCCTAAATGTAAGGAATGATGTAGTATAACTTTCGTGTCATTAAATTAAACAGTAAAAAAGCCTTTAGTAGACAAATGTTGATTCGCTCAGCTTTAGTATAATAATAGATAGATTTTTTTTTTTTGCTTGCCTGGACCCAAAGAAATGTTATATGGTCCGAAGGGGCATATGGCCCCCGATTGCGAACCACTGCTCTAAAGCTATTTCCAATCTCGTTTGAATGATAGTTTTGTGGGGTCAGCATTCGCGCCGAACTTCGTTTTTTTTTAATTCATCAAAAATGCTCGTTATGATGATTAAAATCCTTCACTCCTTCCTAAATAGAAGCATCGGTATAATCATGGATTACAGTCAAAACCGGAACCCAACGATTTTAGTAGTTGCTAAATTGCAACTCACACCCCTATATTTTTCTACGATTTTAACCATTGGTTAAAATCGTAGGAAATGGACTCGTCGACCAGAGTTCAATACTGGACGGGGCTGTTTGCATTTCACATAGCGCTAATACCCTTGGGAAAGGTATGAATCCAACTACTCTCCCTCCAGCTATATGTAAATAGTAGAGCAGATGGGCTCTTTAACCATGGCTAGGTAACCAGTCTAGAAGAAGGAAAACTCTGAATTCAAACCTGTTAAACTCCGCTTAAGAAATTTACCTTGTGTCACATCCTGCTCATGAGAGGGGTTGGTAAAATATAGGAGGTGCGTTGTGTAATAGAGTCGTGGGACCTGAGTTCAAATCTTGGACGAGGCTCTTTGCATTTCACATAGCGGTAATACCCTTGGGAAAGGTATGCATCCAACTACTCTCCTTCCAGCTATGGATAAATAGCAGGGAAGACTGGGCTCTTTAATCAATGCTAGGTAACCAGTCTAGGAAAAAGAAATCTCAGAATTCAAACTTGTTAAACTCTGCTTAAAAAAGTGACCTTGTGTCACATCCTACTCGTGCAGAGAGGTTGGTAAATATGTTTTTCTACGACTTATTTTTACTTTGTTTTCTCAAGTATATGCAAAAAAACCAACTGACATTTGTATATTATCTATAATTTCAGCAAATTGATATTTAAAAAAGAAATCTGTGTTTTTTTAGTTTTTTTATTCAGACTTAAACACATTGTAATTTAGAACTAGCTGTAGTTTTAGCCAGTGTTTCTCAACCTTTTTTGGCCGTGGCCCCCTTCAACCCAATACATCAAGGCAAGTAGTTTAGTTTCAGAAATAGATAGAAAGATAAATATCAAATAATATGCTACAGATATCTATTTCAACCTGTAGGGTTTATAAATTATAATTCAATTGAAATCATTTTAAAATTAAAATGAAGACAATTGTAAAAGATACTTTATAAAACCGGTCTTCAAAATTTTAAATGATTTCAATTTAATTATACTTTATAAACCCCACAGGCTGAAATAGATATCTGTTAGCATATCATTTAATATTTAAGAAATAAGTAAAAGTCACATAGATTTATGTCTGGTGAGTACTGAGGAAGTTGCTGCACTTGCACAGTCCTGTGTTTCACAAAAAACATTTTTTTTAAATTTCTTTATAAATTTCAAAACCTTTTATAAATCCTTTTCAAATTGTCACTGACTCATTTAGACATCGTCTAGACTAGAGTTTCTCAACCTTTTTTAGGGGGGTCGTGGACCCCTTTAACCCAATGCGAGTTATTTGTGCTCCCCCAATCCAACTTGAGTTTTTATCCCCCCTCCTACCCGGAAGACCAGTATTTTTACCAACAATTAAGTAATTGAATGAATAAATAATAAATAAATAAATAATAATAATAATAATATGCATAAACCAGAATCTGTTCATGAGAATGAAACATGAAATTCTCTGGGACTTCAAGATAAAAACGGATCACATTATTCGAGCCAGAAGACCAGGCCTAGTATTGATTATCAAAAAAAATGTGAACGTGTCATCTGGTAGATTTTTCAGTTCCAGTGGATCACGGGGTGAAGATGAAGGAAAACGAAAAGATAGACAAATACCTGGACTTTGCTAGAGAATTGAAAAAGCTGTTGAATATGAGAGTGAAAGTGATACCAATTGTTATTGGTGCACTAGGAACGGTCCCAAACATCCTGGGGAACTGGAAATCAGAGGAAGAATTGAGACCATCCAGAAATCAACTAGAATACTCAGAAGTGTCCTGGGGACCCGAGGAGACTTCTTGTCACTCAAACTCCAGTGAAAGACCATCAGCTAACGCTGGTGCAAAAAAAAACTCACAGTAGTGAAAATAATAGTAAAAGTAAATAGTATTTACTTGTTATTGTTTTTCACACCTGCCGTAGCTTTGTGGTTCACTGGAGGCTGAGTGACAGCAAGTCTCCTCGGGTCTCCAGGACTCTTCTGAGTATTCTGGCCGATCCCAACAGTGCCGTAGTTTAGATGGTCTCGATTCTGCCTCTAATTTCAAGTTCACCCAAATTTTTCCAGTGCTTTGGGGATTGTTCTAAGGTTACCAATTACAATTGGTACGACCTTCACCTTCATGTTCCACAGCTTCCTCAGTTCTCTGGCAAGGTCCAAGTATTTGTCTATCTTTTCGCTTTCTTTCATTTTCACTCGGTGATCGGCTGGGACAGCAAAATCTACGAGATGACAGGTTCTCTCTTTCTTGTCAATTAATACTAGATCCGGTCTCCTGGCCGGGAATTATTATTATTATTATTATTATTTACTAAATACAAAGACCTGAAAATAAAAATGGAAAAAAAAGTGGTGCCTTAAGACTACCATCGTGTCAGTAATAGTGTGATCCTTAGGTATGACCAAGAAAAGGACAGATAAACACAATAACAAGACAGCTGACAATTCGAGACTATATGGAAAACCAAAAAAATGCACTTTGCGGAACTGCTCATTTCCTTAGAAGAGTTCTATCAATGTAATCGAAAAATAACACCCAAAAGAGACAGCAACGAACATAAACAAATAGAATGTATCGCATATAATCATTATTTTCCATCGCCCTAGGTCTTGGTCAAAGACCCGGTGAAAGAAAGAAACCGAAAGTAAAACCGAAAATAAAATAAATAGATAAATACAAAACTAGGCACGATTGGGTTGGAAAGGTGATCCACTGGGAATTATGCAAAAAAATTCAATTTTGAGCATACAACGAAATGGTATATGCATAAACCAGAATCTGTTCTTGAGAATGAAACGTATAAAATTCCCTGGGATTCTGAAATAAAAACGGACCACCTTATCCCAGCAAGGAGACCAGACCTAGTATTGATTAACAAAAAAGAAAGAACTTCTCAACTGGTGGATTTTGCAGTTCCAGCAGATCACAGGGTGAAGATGAACGAAAACGAAAAAAATGGACAAATACCTGGACCTTGCCAGAGAACTGAAAAAGCTATGGAATATGAAAGTCAAAGTGATACTAATTGTAGTTGGTGCACTAGAAACGGTCCCAAAAGGATTAGAAAAGGGTTTGGAAAGTTTGGAAATCAGAGGAAGGATTGATACCATCCAGAATACTGCACTGCTGCAATCGGTTAGAATACTCAGAGGAGTCCTGGAGACCTGAGGAGACTTGTTATCACCCAGACTCCAGTAAAATACGGTCAGTTAACGCTGATGTGAAAAACTCAAAAGGAGTGAAAATAATAATAATCCAGACAACAATCATTGTTAAGATCAGCTAGACTGAGTCCCATAAGTACCAGCTATCTTGGGCACTGGTTCAGTGGTGCTTAGCCAGTTTCTGTTGTCCAAACCAACAGTATACTGACTGAACTGACTCAGAAGAGTCCTGAAGAGACTTGTTGTCACTCACACTCCAGTGAAAGATCATTAGCTTATGTTTAGAAATCAGAGGAAGAATCGAGACCATCTAAACTACAGCACTGTTAACATCGGCTAGAATACTCAGAAGAGTCCTGGAGACATGAGGAGACTTCCTATTACTCAGCCTCCAGTTAACCACCGGCTACGGCAGATGTGAAAACCTAATAATAATAATAATAATAACAACAACAATCCAGACAACAGCATTGCTAAGATCAGCTAGAGTACTCAGAAGAGTCCTGGAGACCTTCAGAGACTTGTCACTCACACTCCAGTGAAATACAATTAGCTTACGCTGGTGTGAAAATAAAATAATAATAATAATAATAATAATAATAAGAAGAAGAAGAATTCTGAGGGACCATCCAAACAACAGCATTGTTGAGGTCGACTAGAATACTCAGAAGAGTCCTAGAGACCAGGGAGACTTGCTGTCACTCAGCCTCCAGTGAACTACCATCTTAGGCGGGTATAATAATAATAATAATAATAATAATAATAATAATAATAATAATAATAATAGTCATCAGCTTGTGTGAAAAACTCACAAGGAGTGAAATAATAAAAATAATAATATAGAAAAGTAAAAAGAAAAACGAACAGAAAATAAAACAAAGACTTTAAAATTATAACTATAATTAAAATAAATAAATAAATAGATAAAAATGATTTTTGCGAATTACTTATTTTATGACCTCTAACCATAAACACTACAGTATAGTAGTAAACAAAAAACTTGTCCAAGGTCTTTTTGCACTCAACTGAAGAGACACACACACGCACTGGGAAATGCACTGTTACTACTTTAATATATAATGTGGAGGTATCCATATACTACAGCTGTGAATAATAATACTACACATAGGGTTTTGGTAGATAATGTGAATTTATATATGTTTATCGGAACTAGAAATTACCATTCAACATTTTGAAGGGATTTTTTTTTTTGGGGGGGGGCATAGATTTTAAAGGTTTTTTGGAAGTTGAATATAATTTTTGGTACACATGCAGAATAGCGCGCAAGAGATATTAGAATTGTATTTTACGAGAAATAACCATTCAACATTTTGAAGGGAGTTTTTTTTGTTTTTTAGGTGGGAGGGTCATAGATTTTGAAGGGAATTTTTTTATTGTTGTTGTTGAGGGGGTCATAGATTTTATTAAAGAGTTCGTCATTAAAACATTTAATTTGATCAAAGAATAGCATTTTTGGTACAAATGCAGAATAGTGCGCAAGAGATAATATCATTAGAATCGCATTTTACGTATAAATAGTATTAGATTACGGAAAACCCCAAAGTAACCTAACCCCAACACTTACCCTAACCCTAGTGTCTCAAAGGTTTCGAGTATTTCCGTGAAATGCAACGAAATGCTTTTTATACGCAATCTAATGATATTATCTATTGCGCGCTGTTCTGCATTCGTACCGAATTTTTAATTTCCATGAAATGTAACTTTGGAAGAAATGTCGGGATGTGTCGAAATCATAAGTGTATGAGCTTGTCTGAATGCATTCATATAAATAAAAGAATGTATTATAATAGACATTAAGAGTGTGTTGACAGTAGAAGAATGTTTACTACTGTGTATAGGTGTGTGTATATCTCTGTGTATCAAAATGGTGGTTGTGTATATTACGTTGTGTTTAACAAAATCGTCAACGTGTGTATGTCAAAATCATAGATGAATTTCAATACATATGAGTCAAAATCATATATATATATATATATATATATATATATATAGCTTTGAATGAGTCCCCGGGAAAATTAATGAGTCTCAACTAAAGCCGTCTAGCTCCTACCTTGTAACCTATCCTGTGTAATTAATTTCTAAGAAACTGTTGAAATGTATTTACAGTTAGCTTGAAATTGTGAGGGAAGAAAAATGAAAAAAACACTGAGACGCATGGATACGATTTTACAGCGTCCTTTTAGATTTTTGTGCGTCAGGGACGCAGGACGCGTACCTATCAGCATCTCTGCAGGAGATACTGATGATCCCAAATAGAATTATCCCCAACATACCAGTCAATTGGATAGTTTTACCTATGTTTGTGTTTGTATTTTGTAGATAATATGGGTACTATTTTTCTAAGTAGACAGTGCTCAATATCATTGATAGAGCGTTATGGTAGCATGGACACGGTGTCAACACCTGGTTACTGACAGTTTCTCGCATATATATATATAGTGTGTGTCTGTGTCTGTCTGTGAGAGAGAGAGAGAGAGAGAGAGGGAGGGTGGTAAATAATGAAACTGTTTTAAGTGAGCGTAACCAGGAAGTATTTTTTCTGCATTCAGGTATCTAATGTCATTCTGTGTAGTGTGTTTGACATTGTAATAAATAACAGAAAATGCGTTTCACATATCCAAACGCGTAAATACACACACATACACACAGGTGCTACACATCCAACTTTCCGTGTGTCTGTGTGTTTTAAGGATTTTAAAAGTAATTAATTACTAATTCTTCAATCAATGGTATAATTATAAACTAATTTCCTCTTAATCCAGAATTTATAGTGGGTAGGGGGACTGTGCGTGTGCGCGTATGTGTGTGTGCGTGCGCGCGTGTGTGTGGGTCTGTGTTGCTAATTTTTTTTTTTTTTTTTTTTTTTTGTGGGTCTCATTTCCTGAAAAGACCTTTTTAAAAATATTTTCAAGTTAAAAAAAAAAAAAAAAGAAATGAAAAATCGTGAACAGTTTCGTTTTCCTAATAATACAAAATAGAATATCTGGACATCCGTTCTGGGCCCTTTTCAATCGGTTTCAAAATAACATCGACTAGAATTACGTCATAACTAACATATACAAGTAAAGGTCATGTGACCACGTCACCGAAAGTGGTACCGTTTAAAAGCTGGCCTGTTGCTACCTCACTTCGTCACAAAACAGTCATTTTTTTTTAAACTTACATTTATTTTGAACCCTTAAAATGCATCCTTTTTTTTTTTGTTAGTAAGAGTAATTTTTTTTTTTAGTTTTAGTTTTGAATAATTCAAACAAAATATTGAATTTAAAATTATACATACATACATACATACATTCATTTTAAGGCGTGTCTGTGATATTTGAAATAAACACAAACACTGATTTGAAAAAAGAAAATTCAGAATTACAGAGATGCTGATAGGTGCATGTCCTGCGTCTCTGACGCACAAAAATCTAAAAGGACGCTGTAAAATCGTATCCATGCGTCCCAGTGTTTTTCTTTTTTCTTCCCTCACCATTTCAAGCTAACTGTAAATACATTTCAGTCGTTTCTTAGAAACAAATTACACAGGATAGGTTACAAGGTAGGAGTTAGACGGCTTTAATTGGGACCCATACATTTTCCCGGGGACTCATTCGAAGCAATTATATGCGTGTCCCAGGACGCACTAAATCAAAAATCTATCAGCATCACTAAGTACATTGAAAAATGTCGATTGTTTTTTTGTTTTTGTTTTGTTTTTTGTTTTTTGTTGTTTCTTTTTTTTAAGATTTTTTTTTTCAATCTCAAAATCAAGTAAAAAAAACAATTTTCAAAATGCTGCATTGTTTGTTTAAAAAAATCAAATAAATATCATTTGATGTCAGATTTATTTTACAGTGAACTAAATAAAAACATTTTTATAGCGAACACAATTGTCCTTTTGTTGCCCCTTGCATTTTTTTTTCTTTATTCGACATCCTCATACACGTCCAATAAATAAATAAATAACATTAAGAAAAATACCAAAAATATTTTCTATTTCTTCTTGCCAAATACGAAATACGCAACACATTTTTGATAAATTCTTGGAATAGTCCGAGGTTTTTGTGTTTTTTGTGGTTTTTTTTTTTTGTTGTTGTTTGTTTGTTTGTTTTTTTTTTGGGGGGGGGGATTAGCTACAACAACAAAAAGAATATGACGACGTAAACAAAAACGTGAATCTAATAAAATTAATAAATAAAACATTTTTTCACCAGATTCCATATTGCGAAAAATGCTTTGTGGAAATTTATCAACAATTAACAACAACATCACTATTATTTTACTTATTATTACGATTTATTGTATAAAGGGCAGTTGTGTGTATATATGTCCGGGGGAAACTACGAAAATAAAACAATTAACGATAAAGTAAAATATATATATATATACACATTAAATATAACCAGGTATTGCTTTTTAAGTAAAAATAATGAAGATTTGATTTATATTCGTGAAGATAATTAAAAAATAAGATTTAAATGATAACAGCATAGAATTTTTTTTGGAATTTAATATTACTTACTATTAGTATTTACAATATTAAATGCCAAAAAAAATAGTGGACATTAATTTTTATTTTTAGAGTGGCTGGATTAACGCAAGATCCCATGGACCTGCGAGATGCCGGGTAGCCGCTTCTAGTAAGTGATAATAAATAGAGATAATAATAAAAACCAAACCTTGTACGTATAAATTTTATACATACAGGGTTGGAGGGGGTTTTGGGGGGAGTATGTTTTTTTTGGGGGGGGGGGCAGGTATGGGTTTTGGGGGGGGCAGGTATGGGGGTTAGCCAGGAAAACCATCGTTAATTGTACCGAACTCCCCCCCCCCCCCCGTAAAAAAATGATTTTTTTTTCTTTTCTCATTTCGCAAACGTTTCGGCCAGTCACTTTAGTGTCAAAAATGTGCACTTATATGGAAAGAGGGGCGTGCATCTTTTATCATTTTAAAGATTTATTTTTTTTAATGGGGTTAATTCTAGAAAACAGATTCTAAAAGTTTATTTTTTATTAAAAAAAAAAAAAAAAAAAAAAAACTTTTTGTTAAAATTTCACTTTTAATAATTCACTGGTTTGATAATTCGATATTCTCAACTAGAAAAATGATCATTTCAAAGTTTATTTTTAAGGTTGTGGTACAATAAACATTAACAATGAGAATGATTAAACACTCAGTGATGTTGATAGCTTTTGGATTTAATGCGTCCTGGAACGCACATATTTGCTTTGAAGGAGTCCCCGGGAAATTTTATGGGTCCCAACTAAAACCGTCTAACTCATGCCTTGAAACCTATCTTGTATAATTTATTTCTAAGAAACTATTGAAATGTATTTACAGTTAGTTTGAAATGGTGAGGGAAAAGAAAGAAAAACACTGGGATGCATGGATATGATTTTACTACGTGATTTTAGATTTTTGTACGTCAGGGACGCAGAACGCATACCTATCAGAGATTGCAGTCACAAAATTTTTTTTTTTTTTTAAATTTAAAAAAACTATCGAGATTGACAAATTTTAATGAATAGAAAATCATATAAATAAACACGGTTATAGCAAGAATTTTTGTTTTTCAAAAACATTGAATATCAATTTTTCATTTTTATCAGGAGGAAAGAAGGCTTGATCAACGGAAGAAAAAGCACTTGTATTTGTTGAACATGAACAACAACCTGATGATTTTTCTCTGTACCTTTCAAAATCAAGCACAAAGTGTATATAATATATACTATTATATAGTGATGGTACGCGTCCTGTGTCCCTGGTGCAAAAAAAATCTAAAAGGACGCAGTAAAATCATATCCATGCGTCCCAGCGTTTTTCTTTTTTCTTCCCTCACAATTAAAAGCAAAAAAATTAATTTCAATAGAAACGAATCGCACAGGATAGGTTACAAGGTAAGAGTTAGATGGCTTCTGTTGGGACCTATAAATATTCCCGGGGACTCATTCAAAGTGAATATGTGCGTCCCAGGACGCACTAAATCAAAAAGCTATCAGCGTCACTGTATTATTATATATTATCTGGAATTGTTAATGTATTATTATTAGAATTAACAATTTTGTTGTTGTTTCATATATCAAATTATTCCGCCAACCTTACAATATATATTCTATCAAAAACATATCTACAGATTTTTATTGTTGGTTTCCACCCATTAATATTCGTAAAATTTAGCATTTGTCATTTAGATGCAAAACACAAATATTAAAATCAATTTTTACTTAAATTTTATATATTTCAATCTATTAAAATAAACGGACCATGTCTATATGTATTACATACATAGACATGGTACGTCTGTATTACATACACACTACACAGACATGGTACGTTTATTTTATTATTATTATTAGAATAAAATTATTATTAGAATTATTAATATTAGAATTGAAAATAATAATAATAAAATAAACGTACCATACCTGTATGTATATATGTAATAGTACTTTTATTTTATTATTATCAGAATTATATATACACACTATTACTTATACTATGTATGTATAATTCTATCAAACTTTGAACAGAGTATTAATTTATAATTGTTGTTTAAAGATCGCTAGAACGTCAACGACATAGTGAAAGGATGCGATAAAAAATCGAATTTTAATATAAATAAAAACAAGTGAAGAAATAGATATTTATTTATTAATTCACGACCAAAAAATAAAACATACTTATATATACTGTGTGTAGTATACAATACTAGTCTCCTACTATTGTAAAGAATGTAATATAATATGGTTGGTTCGTTATAGGTAAGTCTAACGAAGCAACTAGGGAATATGTATTACAGTATTTACAATTGAAAATGTGGTTTGATAAATGAAAAAAAAAAGGCAAGATATAAAGAAAATAATATGGTCAATTCTTGATAAGTTTCATAATAGCAAACATTAGAAAATAAAAATGATTTGGTAAATAAAAAAAGGACTAACAGGTGATTTTTTTTAACAATCGAATGTATACAATACAGTAATATACATACATACCAATATTAACACACAAGCAAAAGAAATGCATATCTATAATTAAAATTATAATTAAAAATTTAGTTTATCTAAACAAACATTTTTAAAAAGTAGGACATGTATACAAACAAAATTATTTATCAATTATTTAAATTAAATTAAAAAACAAACATTTTTTTTTCGTTCATAAATAAATGTCTATATTGCTATAGGTTTGAAATAAAAATGAATTTCTTGAATGACGAACGATGTTGATGAATAAAATTACTTACAAAATAAATGAATATATAAATAAATACCATGCTATTCTTTGTAAATATTATCAAATTGATCTTATGATCAATCCAAAACAAATAATTTCAATTAAAAAAATAAGATAAAAAGATAGATACAGATGTGTCCCAAACTTGGGGGATCAATTTTCTATTATTTCTAAGTAATAAACTGAACCCCCAGTTCTTGTTAAATGAAATCATTCATAATGCTTTTTCTTCTTGCAGCTATCAAATAAAAAGGCGAATTTCCAGTATTTTAAAATGATAAACTGACTACCAAATATCTCATTTTTAAATTATAAAAAATTAATATCAAATATCATATAGAAATATATTACATATACATCTTTTTTCGATATCGTAGTGGTGTCCCCAAATAAGGGATCAGTTTCCCGTTATAATCAAGTAATAAACAGATCCCCCAGTTTATGGTATATATCAAATGAAATCGTTTTTTTCGGACTTCGAAATTGATAGAAAGAGAAACGGGTTGATTATTAGATAAAACTCGAAAAATAACGATAGATAGTTTAATTTATTCATCGGCCAGAAAGTGAGGGATCAATTCGGAAAACTAATCTCTCCAGTAGTCTCCATCAAAGTCATCCTTGTCATCATCCTATATTTATGTAGTATACATTTTCTACTATTTATGTTAAAATGTGTATGCAGTGTTTTGATTTCGTTGTATTAAGGATTGTTGCAAATACTGAAGCTTGTACTCACCTTTTAAAGATTGTATAAATCCCATGGCTGTGTTTTATTTGAGGTGTTGGGCTTTTTTTGCCCCACAGACTGTAAAAATCTCATCATTTTAATAATAATAATAATAATTTAAAAATGTCAATAAAGAAAGAAAAAAAATGCGAATCAGACTGGTCGCGCCCCCTGGCGCCCACCCTTAGAAACTCACTACTAGTAGCCACCGCCGCCCACCGACAAGCAAGGAAGAAGAAAAAAAACAGAAAGTCGTTCCGAAACTAGCAGAAATCCTCTTCTATTGGAATGCACGAACCTTAGAAATCCATGCCCTAATGGAATGGCATCGGAACGTAAATGGCGATAGCCTGTTGGTCAAATTTTTCTCCTCGCAAAAGCGAGCGGGTGGGTGTGTGATGTCAAAAATTGTCAAGAACAGGGGCGGGTAACTCTGCAGTACTACTATCTAGCTGCTGATATTTTTTTCCAGCAATTGTAATCATTTTAAATTAAATTCATTTTATTAACATTATTATTTTTAAAAAATGTTTTTACTAAATTACTTAACTATATGTATGCGTTATTCATAATATAAATTTGTACTATGTTCTATTTATTGAAATATTAACCAATATTACATATCAACATTATTTATTCATTACATAATTATATTTTATAATCATTATATCATTTTTAGTGGATTGATTTAAATTATTTCAAGTATATCTACGAAATATTTATATTTAGAATTTTATACAGTTTTCCTTTATATGATTATGAGATCGTTTTAACATGTTTCATTACATCTATATATTTATATTCATTATTTAATATTTATCATATTGATTAAATTTCATTATTTATATTGTATTATTCATTATCCTATATATATTCATGTTTTTCTTTGTTAGTGTTTACTTGATTATTTCAATGTTCTTGTTAAATATTTATTAGTATCTTATTTGGATATTTTTGGATTCTATGATTTTGTTTTCACTTTTTCATGAATTTTTACTTACAATATTTCTGCCAGGTGAATACAAGGTGTTTCAGAAAAATTGATATCATTTTATGATCTTATAACTTGACCAATTCTCGTTCAAATTATTTCTCTGAATGTTTGAGATGAGGCTTAATGATTAGTATTATCTGTGTTATTCGGACTATTGTACCCATCTTTATTGTTATTTGTACAACGTTTCGGCGGATATGCCCTCCGGCCTTCTTCAGGTATTTCTTCTCAGACTCGGGAACCTTCTCGGACTTGGGAACCTTCTCGGACTTGGGAACCTTCTCAGACTCGGGAACCTTCTTTTCGAACTCGGGAACTTTCTTGTCGTAGTCGGGTTCAATCCTGAGTAGAGGCAGTAACATAGAAAAATAATTAACACAACTCCTACCCCAGCTATGGTTAGCGGAATGAGAACAGGATACTCCCGTGGACTGAATAATGGGTTAGGTTCAAAGTTCCGTGATGGCTCCCGATTACGACAAGAAGGTTCCCGACTACGACAAGAAAGTTCCCAAGTCTGAAAAGAAGGTTCCCAAGTCTGAGAAGGTTGGACACATGGCTGAGTGGATTAGGCAGTTAGGTTAAAACAGTTCTAAGTGACAGTTATCTCTTGTACCCGAGTTCAATCCTGAGTGAAAGCAGTTAGAAAAATAATTAATTAACACAACTCATACCCCAGCTATGGTTAGCGGAATGAGAACAGGATACCCCCGTGGAATAAAGGGTTAGGTTCAAAGTTCCGTGATGGCTCCCGAATACAACAAGAAAGTTCCCGAGTTCGAAAAGAAGGTTCCCGAGTCCGACAAGAAATACCGGAAGAAGACCGGAGGGCATATCGGCCGAAACGTTGTACAAATAACAATAAAGATGGGGACAATAGTCCGAATAACGCAGATAATACTACTCGTTCAAATGGTTGCAAATTTTAACAGCTTGTGTAGAAACGACTCAAAATCCTATGTTTAATGTTATTTTCTTTTCAGGTATAGAAATGTCATTCATTGGAAAATGTAGCATAATTATTATGGTCTACGGAGAATTTGGGTATTGGTAGAGAAAGAGAGGAAGAAGAAATAAGAAGGTTAAAATTTGGTATTGGTAGAGAAAGAGAGGAAGAAGAATAAGAATAAACAAAGGTTAAAATTTGGAAGAGTAAACACTAAGCAGGGTGCCAGTAATGTGACTGACGAATGACCCCGGAAATAGATTTAAAAATAAAAATGGAAGTTCCGGATGGAAGAGTAAGAAAATCAGTCTTTTTTCTTTAAAACAATCATAAATAAAATCTTGTTAAAAAATGATTTACTCTACGATGGGTAAGATCTGACACGAGGTCAAAAGTATGGGACAACCAATGAGGATTGGACTCGTTTTTCAGTAGTAACGGATCTGCGAGACTAGCTTGCTAACCATCACACCATGACGGGTGTAAAAATATGTAGTGTAATTATTGCGTTCGACGGAGATTGAAAGGAGAAAGAGAAGAAAAAGAAATAAGAACAAAGGTTAAAATTTGGAAGAGTAAACACTAAGCGGGGTGCCAGTAATGTGACTGACGAATGACCCCGGAAATAGACTTAAAAATAAAAACGGAAGTTCCAGGCTTTGCCCAGAAACGGATGTAACACCGGAACGTGAAACAGGGGAGAAGAAAATCAGCCTCTTTTTCGGCTGGGCTCTGGTAAGAGCAGACATGTTGGTTTGTCCCTCGTATGGATGTGGGACAGCAGTACACAACATGATACTATGTTGGAAGATAGAATAATTTGACGATACCCTCTCTCTTTCTCTCCTTCTCTCTGAAAAAGTACCCACGAGCCTAGAAATAAATACACACCCTTTTGGGACTATACAACTTGCGTGTATGTTGTTTCTGAACTAACGACTATTACTACGATTAACGGTGACTACTACTACAACTTGAGTTGGCCTATGCGGGTAATTTATGAGGAAGACCGTCCCGGTCTCCTGCCTCAAAACTTGCTACCGGCGACTGCTGAAAAACCAACCCAGCTATGATTGAAATACGTAGCCGAAGATAGATAGATAAATAAACAAACAAAAATAATATACATAGATATGAACAAATGGAGATTGAAATCCGTAGCCGAAGATAGATAGATAGATAAACAAACAAAATAATATACATAGATATGAACAAATGGAGATTGAAATCCGTAGCCGAAGATAGATAGATAGATAAACGAACAAAATAATATACATAGATATGAACAAATGGAGATAGATAGATAGATATGAAGATGACTAGATAGATAGGTAGATAGTTTTTTTAATTAAAATATAAAAGAATATCTAAATACTCAGATTTTCTTTTACTCATGTTTTTTAATGTCTTGTTTTTAGTTTTAAAAAAGCAAGAATATCTAAATATTTTGATTTTTTTTACTTGTAATTGATTGTTGGAAATGAATATATTAAAATTAAATGAAAATACTGAAAAAAAAACGTTTGGGATTTTTTATATGTAATTGAATGTAAAAAAAAAAAATGCCCCAAGCTGGTTGTTTTCTTACAAGTGACACTTCTTTGGCTTACGGACTTCAATCGTAGCTGGGTTGGTTTTTCAGCAGTCACCGGTAGCAAGTTTTGAGGCAAACTTTTCTGACCCGGAGTGATCAGACAGTGACAGACGACCGCTATGGCAGGCTCCAGCGGAACGAAAAGAGACGCCTTTCATAATACTGTGGCGACACCGGTCACGGTTCCGGCTTAGAGGCTTTCAGCCGTTATCGTGCGGAGGCAGCTTGGCACCGCCGCTCGTTCGAGTGAGCACGCGAACCGTTGCTCCAATCACGCGGTTCCTCTCATACTGGACGGGATAGCCATGGCCACGGCCGATGTAACACACGTGCCAATCGGTAGGATAAAACTAACCTGTCTCACGACGGTCTAATTAAATTACCCCTATGCGCCAACACCGTTCTTGTACTGTGACCATCGTTATGCTACAGAAAAGAAAATGTATTCATTTCTGACAGCTTTTATAGTAAACACAACGTGTTTCAGTAAAAAATGATATCATCTAATTGGTTTGGTTTGGTTTGGTTTGGTTTTGTTTTCTGGCATATCAACCTCAGTGGGTCATTTAATGCTGATAAAGTTTTGAAATAAATTCATTCTTAATGGATACTCAATTCTTTTTTTATAAACATCTTTAGATAAATAAAGCATTAAACATAAAATAAACATAAACATAAAGCATTAAACATAAAATAAAACGTTAAACATAAAATAAGCATAAAATAAAGCATCAAACATCAAATAAACATAAAATAAAGCATAAACATAAAATAAAGCATTAAACATAAATAAACATAAACATTAAACATAAAATAACATAAAATAAAGCATTAAACATTAAACATAAAATATAACATAAAGCATTAAACATAAATAAACATAAAATAAGCATTAAACATAAAATAAAGCATAAACATAAAAAAGCATAAAATAAAGCATCAACATCAAATAAACATAAAATAAAGCATTAAATAAATAAGCATTAAACATAAAAAAACATAAAATAAAGCATCAAACATCAAATAAACATAAAATAAAGCATTAAACATAAAATAAACATAAACATAAAGCATTAAACATACAAATAAAGCATTAAATGTAAACATAAAGTATTAAAGATAAAATAAAACATTAAACATAAATAAAAACATAAAGCATTAAATATAAAATAAAACATTAAACATAAACATAAAGCATTAAACATAAAATAAACATAAACATGAAGTATTAAACATAAAATAAAGCATTAAACATAAAATAAAACATAAAATAAACATAGAATAAACATAAACATAAAGCAATAACAGAACAGAAACATAAAGCATTAAACATAAAATAAGTATAAACATAAAGTATTAAACATAAAATAAAACATTAAACATAAAATAAACATAAACATAAAATAAAGCATTAAACATAAACAAACAAAGCATTAAACATTAAATAAACATGAAATAAAGCATTAACATAAAATAAACATAAACATAAGCATTAAGCATAAAATAAAACGTTAAACATAAACATAAACATAAAGCATTAACATAAAATAAGCATTAAACATAAAATAAAGCATTAAACATAAAATAAGCATAAAATAAAGCATCAAACATCAAATAAACATAAAATAAAGCATTAAACATAAAATAAACATAAACATAAAGCATTAAACATACAAATAAAGCATTAAATGTAAACATAAAGTATTAAAGATAAAAAAACATTAAACATAAATAAAAACATAAAGCATTAAATATAAAAAAAACATTAAACATAAAACATAAAGCATAAACATAAAATAAACATAAACATGAAGTATAAACATAAAATAAAGCATTAAACATAAAATAAACATAAAATAAACATAGAATAAACATAAACATAAAGCAATAAACAGAAACAGAAACATAAAGCATTAAACATAAAATAAGTATAAACATAAAGTATTAAACATAAAATAAAACATTAAACATAAAATAAACATAAACATAAAATAAAGCATTAAACATAAACATAAACATAAAGCATTAAACATTAAATAAACATGAAATAAAGCATTAAACATAAAATAAACATAAACATAAAGCATTAAGCATAAAATAAAACGTTAAACATAAACATAAACATAAAGCATTAAACATAAAATAAAGCATTAAACATAAAATAAAGCATTAAACATAAAATAAGCATAAAATAAAGCATCAAACATCAAATAAACATAAAATAAAGCATTAAACATAAAATAAAGCATTAAACATAAAATAAATATAAACATAAAGCATTAAACATAAAATAAAGCATTAACATAAAATAAAGCATTAAACATAAAAACATATAAATAAAGCATTAAACATCAAATAAACATAAAATAAAACATTAACATAAAATAGATATAAAATAAAGCATTAAACATAAAATAAGCATTAAACATCAAATAAAGCAATTAAACATCAAATAAACATCAAATAAAACATAAACATATAAACATAAAATAAAGCATTAAACATAAAATAAGATATAAACATAAAGCATAAAAATAAACATAAAGCATAAACATAAAATAAAGACATTAAACATAAATAAACATAAAATAAAGCATTAACATAAATAAACATAAAATAAAGCATTAAACATAAATAAATATAAACATAAAGCATAAAACATAAAATAAAGAATTAAGCATAAAATAAACATAAAATAAAGCATTAAACATAAACATAAACATAAAATAAAGCATTAAACATAAATAAACATAAACATAGCATTAAAACATAAACAGAGTCTGCTCTTTCATTTTCCCTCATTCCTATATGCTGTTAAAATTTTGAGATCATTTGAAATGCAAAAATGTAAATCTTGATTATCTGGGGCTGCTTATTCACCGAATTCTTGAATTTCTTATGGGTGTTGACCCTTCAGCTAAATAATGGACTGTTCCATTTTTATCATAAAGAAAGAAAGGGAAGGATAAAGACATGTGATACAGAAAAATATAATAAGAAAGAAAGAAAGAAAGAAAGAAAGAGAGTAGGGGAAAGATAGAGATATGGTATAAGTGATAATGCTAATCTGTTTCAATCGAACATAAGGAAAAGATGAAAAGAAGGAAAGAAAGAAGGATAAGAATGAGAGAGTTAAATCAAGATTATTATGCTTTTTACATATTGAACTATTTTGCAATAGCTTTTAAATGAATATATCAAACATTATTATAACTAGCAAAATAAAAAAACGTCCTCTGGGTGACGTAAAATAAATATTGCTTGAGGGGATGGGAGTTGAAAATTTAATATCAGAGAGTTTGTATCATAAGTAAAATAAAATCATCAAATTTATTAAAGGAGTAAAAAATAGAATAAATTTGTTAAAGGAATAAAAAACAAAAAAATTGAAATGGAAACTTAGTTCTGATAACTTTAAATATATATTAAAATAAAACAAACTATATATAGATAGATAATACCAGGTATGTATTTATTAAAACTTGTTTAAAAACCAATGAGGACTGTCTAACATTGCATGCTCAAATTTTGAGTGTATTTATTCTATGTTATGATGATTTTAGGTTGGGTGACGTAAGCAGAGACATAGTTTTTGTTACAGACAAAAACCGGAAGCGAATCTCCATTATTAATAGAGATTAAATTATCATACTCTGATATCCACAGGTCCTGCTAGTATCAAATTAATATTAAAATCTCCATTACTAATAGAGATTAAATTATCATACTCTGATATCCACAGGTCCTGCTAGTATCAAACTAATATTTAAAATCTCCATTATTAATAGAGATTAAATTATCATACTCTGATATCCACAGGTCCTGTTAGTATCAAATTAATATTAAAATCTCCTTTAATAGAGATTAAATTATCATACTCTGATATCCACAGGTCCTGCTAGTATCAAATTAATATTAAAATCTCCATTATTAATAGAGATTAAATTATCATACTCTGATATCCACAGGTCCTGCTAGTATCAAATTAATATTAAAATCTCCATTACTAATAGAGATTAAATTATCATACTCTGATATCCACAGGTCCTGCTAGTATCAAATTAATATTAAAATCTCCATTATTAATAGAGATTAAATATCATACTCTGACATCCACAGGTCCTGCTAGTATCAAATTAATATTAAAATCTCCATTATTAATAGAGATTAATTATCATACTCTGATATCCACAGGTCCTGCTAGTATCAAATTAATATTAAAATCTCCATTACTAATAGAGATTAAATTATCATACTCTGATATCCACAGGTCCTGCTAGTATCAAATTAATATTAAAATCTCCATTATTAATAGAGATTAATTATCATACTTTGATATCCACAGGTCCTGCTAGTATCAAATTAATATTAAAATCTCCATTACTAATAGAGATTAAATTATCATACTCTGATATCCACAGGTCCTGCTAGTATCAAATTAATATTAAAATCTCCATTACTAATAGAGATTAAATTATCATACTCTGATATCCACAGGTCCTGCTAGTATCAAATTAATATTAAAATCTCCATTACTAATAGAGATTAAATTATCATACTCTGATATCCACAGGTCCTGCTAGTATCAAATTAATATTAAAATCTCCATTATTAATAGAGATTAAATTATCATACTCTGATATCCACAGGTCCTGCTAGTATCAAATTAATATTAAAATCTCCATTATTATAGATTAAATTATCATACTCTGATATCCACAGGTCCTGCTAGTATCAAATTAATATTAAAATCTCCATTACTAATAGAGATTAAATTATCATACTCTGATATCCACAGGTCCTGCTAGTATCAAATTAATATTAAAATCTCCATTATTAATAGATTAAATTATCATACTCTGATATCCACAGGTCCTGCTAGTATCAAATTAATATTAAAATCTCCATTATTAATAGATTAAATTATCATACTCTGATATCCACAGGTCCTGCTAGTATCAAATTAATATTAAAATCTCCATTATTAATAGATTAAATTATCATACTCTGATATCCACAGGTCTTGCTAGTATCAAATTAATATTAAAATCTCCATTATTGATTGAGATTAAATTATCATACTCTGATATCCACAGGTACTGCTAGTATAAAATTAATATTAAAATCTCCATTACTAATAGAGATTAAATTATCATACTCTGATATCCACAGGTCCTGCTAGTATCAAATTAATATTAAAATCTCCATTACTAATAGAGATTAAATTATCATACTCTGATATCCACAGGTCCTGCTAGTATCAAATTAATATTAAAATCTCCATTACTAATAGAGATTAAATTATCATACTCTGATATCCACAGGTCCTGTTAGTATCAAATTAATATTAAAATCTCCATTATTAATAGAGATAAATTATCATACCTGATATCCACAGGTCCTGCTAGTAACAAATTAATATTAAAATCTCCATTATTAATAGAGATTAAATTATCATACTCTGATATCCACAGGTCCTGTTAGTATCAAATTAATATTAAAATCTCCATTATTAATAGAGATTAAATTATCATACTCTGACATCCACAGGTCCTGCTAGTATCAAATTTAATATTAAAATCTCCATTATTAATAGAGATTAAATTATCATACTCTGATATCCACAGGTCCTGCTAGTATCAAATTAATATAAAATCTCCATTACTAATAGAGATTAAATTATCATACTCTGATATTCACAGGTCCTGCTAGTATCCAATTAATATTAAAAATCTCCATTACTAATAGAGATTAAATTATCATACTCAATCTCTCTTT